>FR990134.1:12400000-13000000 GCA_905404295.2 Ochlodes sylvanus | reverse complement strand
CGCGCGCGCAGTTATTCGCCGCAAAAAACGGTCCATTGTGAACGCGCTGCGGCCGTGCTTTCTACCGTTTCTATCGGATGCCGCGCGCGCTCCGACGCGACGTGCGACACGACGCGAGTCTTTAAAATGCAAACGCCGAAACATTTAGACCAATAATGAAACAAACAATACAATTTGTCCCATAACCCATATTTTTTCGTCTGATGGCGTATTTTATTATTTGATTTTGTTTACAAAACCGTTTAAAGCCTCGCTCTAAGGTACGCGACTACACTAACGCCACCCGCCACTACACTATACAGTTACTGAGCACCGAAAGTGTTTGGAGTATACAAACAGCTTTCAAACACGACACGACACAAACAACCACTCCGGCGCGGTTGCGGACTGAGCTGAGTACTTTAATGTACCGCGGAGTGCCGCGCGTACGTTGCAGTACTGCATAAAGCAGCTCCACTATACGCCTTCTGAACATTTCCTTTCTGAACTTGATAACAAAGTGATCGAGAAAAGTAGGTACATTAGAAAAAATTTGCAAACAAAATCTGTAAATAAGTCAAAGAGACGTCATTTGAAAGTGGATAATAACTAATTAAATTTAATGAAAAGCAAAATGCAACTAAGCGACTTAACAAATTATTGCCTAATCTTACGACTGTAAAAAATGTGACAAATACTCTGATAAATAGCATACATTCTCAACAGTTACAAATCCTACATCTGCGGCGACAGATGTGATCGTAGTCAATGATAAAAAGCATTTGAATGATTTCCATAATACCGTCGATGGCCAGCACTGACTCCCTTCCCTCCCCAGGCGTGGACGTGACGGCGAACCAGGACGAGATCTCGTCGCACGAGACGTTCCAGCTGGAGTTCGACTGGGGCACGCGGCGCTGGTACATCCGCACCATGCAGGACCGCTACTGGACGCTGGAGACCGGCGGCGGCATCCAGGCCAGCGGGGACAACAAGTGAGTGGGACTTGCGGCAAATATTACTTCAATCACGTTAAATGTTGTACGTCGGTCACAGTTGTCATGGGCGGCAGCGGAAGGGTGCTGCATGCTCGTTTGCTGCCTTAATTTCATAAAAAGGTGTCCACAGCCCACATGGTAGACTACCTATGAAGCTAGGAAACTGTGTCCTGGTTTCTATTCCCACTCGAGCAGACATTTAGATGCCGTGATGTGTGTGCAGGTCGTCGAACGCGCTGTTCGAGCTGGAGTGGCAGGGCGACGGCGCGGTGGCGTTCCGCGCCAACAACGGCAAGTACCTGATGACGAAGCGCTCCGGCCACCTGTACGCCAACGCCGACGGGATCGACGACAACTGCAAATACTACTTCTATCTCATCAACAGGTACCCACCCCGCTCCTCATTTCGACATACTACTTACTTTAGGTTGTCTGAAAGAAATTGCTGCTTAGCAATAAGACCGCCGATTGTTTTCTTATTTTTATCATATCTTGCTACTTTTGTTAAAACTGGTGAACAATAAAGAGTACATAATTTGTATTGTATTGTACTACACACAAACATATATTGCATGCACGCAAATACATATTATTTAAATGTGTTTCCATACTAGGAGACAATTAAAAAAAGCTATGATAAAAAAACGGGATACCGATTTATTATAAAAATACCAGTAATAATGAGACTTAATTAAAATATTGACACTTCCTTGTAGCATAGGAGCTTTGAAAATGTAGTCTGGCCCGTTTTCCTTTCAAATCTGTCGTATAAAATAGCCGTTGATCTCGTACGACAGACCGATCCTGGTGCTGAAGTGCGAGCAAGGGTTCGTGGGGCCGAAGGGCGTGCGGCTGGAGTGCAACAAGGCCAACTACGAGACCATCCAGGTGGTCCGCGGGCCCAAGGGCGCCGTCTACTTCAAGGGTAACAATAACTATTATTATTACTGTAGTGTCTTACGTCCACCGGTCTTCTAGTCTTCTAGCTATTAGTAACTACTGGTGTGAATTCAAGGACATGCTTTAAGCTCGGGAACAAACTCTGGTCAAGACTAAGTGTCCTGACGATGGAAGCTGTAATACCTGGCTGTGTCGTAGAAATAACCTGAGGAAATTGTGTAAAAAGTTGCAGTATGTGTTGTGTGTCTGTGACTAAATATTGTTTTTATTTTTTGTTGGCAATGAGCGGAGCACAAAGCTCGAATCTAACCTATCTAATAATCGTTTCCAGTTCGGGACAGCAAGTTATGTGTGTCTTTGTTTCTCCCGACTTTCCGAAAACAATTGCATCGTTCATCATCATCATCATCAACTAACCAAAAATAACGTGTTTCGCGCTCCCTAGTTACTTGGCAACGCGTCACGTCGTCAGTGATGGCTACCAATGCTACCATCTTACAGACGTATGTAACTAACTGTCGGATTATCCGACCGTTTTTTTTATTTATTTGTCAAAAAAAAAAACTAATTTCTGCCAAACTGTAGGCCAGTTTGTCGGCAGTTCACATTGCAGTTCTCCATTCCATGTTCATCATATAGGTACCTATCTAGATTTTGCTTGCAGGATCGCCCTCGAGGGAGTCGCAAAACGACAGCACTTGTTGACTTATCGTTATATTTGCTCTGATAGTTAATGTTTGCAATCGCAACTGCAGGTCAAAACGGCAAGTACTGGCACGCGGACGGCGAGAGCGTGACGTGCGACGCGGACAGCCCGCAGGGGTTCCACCTGGAGCTGCGCGAGCCCACGCGGCTGGCCATCCGCGCGGCCGCCGAGCGCGCCTACCTCGCCGCCGCCAAGAACGGCAACTTCCGCCTCGCCGGCCCCGACCTCGCGCACGCCACGCACTGGGAGTACTAGACCACGCCCCCGCGCGGCGGCTCGCTGCTTGGAACGTCACTTGGACACTTAGGCTGGGATGTATAGACGATACTTAGACTTAGCTCAGCTTTACTTACGAAAAACTTGACTTTGCAAAGTCTGCGATTTGGTATTTATAGACATGTCACGCTGAGATTGTGCTCAGCATAAGCTAAGACCGCTAATGCCATAATTGATTGCTGTCATCTATCTGTTTGTTAATACGAAAAATTTTAATGTCTTAGAAACCGACTAATATCAAGGTTCATTTGGGACCATTATTTTCGGATAATAGCCAAAGTTTTTGGTAAGTCGTCTATTTCGTGAACTTATTAGACTTTGCTCAGCTCGTACTCAGCCAAGTCAAAGATCGCTTTATAAATACGAACGCTGTCTTAAGTCAGTAAAGTCTGAGCTAAGGCTAAGTATCATCTATAAATCTCAGCCTTAGTACGCTGTGACAGCATTTCAGTGCATTCTCTGAACTTTTTGGTTGAAAAACGAATTACGGAGTTTGTCCCAGGTTTTAGATTTTCTACTATTTGAATTGAATTTTGAGATGGTTTTATATTTTTCATGTAAACTGGATTGTCGAAGTAATTAATTTAGTAAGTTTAAAATGTTAGTGTCCTAGGTCCTTCCAAGCAGTCATCCGACCGTCTCGTTCGAATCTCTTCAGCAAAACCCATTTACAAAATCCTGTTCACAATACTCTTCCAATGGCACGTCCGACTCGGAAGCTCCCCCGCGCGGGGAGGTCCGGGACGGGCGATTCCATGTATTTTCCAAGTGAGAAGTAACATTAGCGGGCGGGACGCATCCAGGTGACGCCATTTTGTGTCAAAGGACGCCATTTGCGTGAACTGAACGTCAAGATGGCGGCTCCCGCGCTCCCAACGGCCGGTTCTGAGAAGAACCCGCCGCGACTGGTCGATAAAACAGAAAACTGGAATGTCCGCAATGTCCAATGCATTGTTATCAAACATTTCTCATAAAAAAAAAAAGAAATGATATAGTTGGGTCAGCTGGAGATTCCGCCCGATTTGCATTTAGTACGGTAAGGTATGTATCGCGCGAGTGCGAATGTGATCATATGAAAATATCGCTTCTCTTATTATTATTATAATCATAGATTATTTTCTTATTATTGGTAGATCTGCCGACACGATTGCTTGTTTCGAATGTTTATTTTTATGAGCGTCACTATATTGTATCGTATGGCTTCAGTAATTTATTTTAATAAAATTTAATTAGAACGCGAATATTATCGAAGTTCTAAAGTATTTATTGGAAATCATAGCGTCTAGTCGATGAGTTTTATGCATTTGTACCCTCCGGGGCCCGACCCCGGCTCCGAGACCGACACTCCTATCGTAATTGTTAAGTTATTCAGGGCCGAGCAATACCAGACGTGTGCCAATGGGTTCGCTTTGTGTAACTTGATCCAACATGAGATTCCTTTGTCGCTGGATCGTAACGAATTGAGACGTCAGATATCATCTAATGTCTCGGTTCCCTCCCTCCCGCGGCGCGCACAAGTCTGGCTTTTAATGAACGAGTAAGCTAATTAGGTTATTGTAAGTATCATCGCTAGGGTAAGGTCCGACGCCGGCTGCCAGCGACGTCCATTCCACGCCACGGAGACATTTTTTTAATATTTTACACGTGTTTGTACTGGGCCGTGGTCCCTCGTACATACGACATTGAACAACCAGGCTCGTCTCCCAGCTCGTCGGGAAGCGAACTAACTCGGATAAGGTTTTACGATAATGAACAAAATAAGTATTTGTACTGCAATTTATGCTGATCCTAAAATTTAATATTTGTACGATAACGTCTTTGTAAACTATTAATGAATAAATTATAATCATATTGTATAACCGTGTTATTTTATTTCTTGAATCATACCAAAATCCCTGATAAGATGTCGAATTTTGTTATCCATAATGTCTTCTTGAGGTGCATCCTACTGAACACCGGGAGTGTCGATGGCACCCTGGGTTCCCTTGTTGAGGACCCCGTTCTCTTCAACACTTATAAGTAGTAGGTTTATCTGCCAGAGAAGCTACCACATCTTCTAGAAGCAATAGTATTGCGTTGTTGCAGTAGGGTATGTGGTTTTTGAAGCCGGGCTAGTCTCCGCCGGCGTGGTTGATATCGCTGTTAGCTTGCTACCGTAGCATGTAATCATGGACAGGCCCCATTAGAAAAATGAATTAACAGAAACACATAATATTGAAAAACTTATATATTTCAATTAAATAGTTACATTACTTTACAGTTCTTCCTAGCTAAGTTACACATTATGGATTAGCATCGATGCATTTTATTGGTCAAAAAGAATATATTAAAATAATTTATCTACACAAATGATAAACAAATTAATAACCATTTAAATCCGCTAGTGAAAATAATCAAGAGATAAGACGAGTGATAAAGAGGGCATTGCCAGTAAAAAACAATTTAGCAATCGAAAAATATTGACAACTATCACTATATCAAAATAGGAGTGCTAATGTAGCGAGCCGGCCGTCGTGGGCCATGCAGCCCATGCATGGCGCTATTGAATACAGGCTCCGTTTATATACTGGCAACACGCTCGGGGACAACATGACAGCTGTCAGACTCGGACGTGAGTGACAATTGACAGGTGCTAATGTTGCCCGCTAAGAATTAGAATTTTAATCGTTGAAGAATGAAAAATTGGGGCCAAGTTGAAGTACAGCATAATAATGCATACAAATGTATAAATGGAATATTTTGTACGTGACACACAATACACACGTTATAAACTTATAAAGCGTTTGCAATGGTCTGCGGGACGCTCGGTTCGACTCACAATTATATAAGTATGTTACATGCTTTGTAAACCACATCGTAATAATATTTAGTACGACATAGCACATACACACAAACGAGCGGTACTATTACAATTATAGTGTTTACGGCAGCTAAATTTTATTGTTTGTAAGGCATCGTCGGGGACATTATTGCTTTGTGACGCGACGCTCGCGGCGTTCGCATGGTGGGTGAACTAAAAATGGCAAGTCGGTGACCATAAAAATTTGTACGCGCTAAATTCGTCTGAAACACGATAAGGCAAGTTTGGATATAGAGCGCTTAAGAGGCAATGAACACCGTGCACGAAAGAAACAGGACCTTATTACAAGAAGCGTAAGACTCAAAATCGTCGGCCTCCAAGCGTCTGACTACAACCGGTGCAATGTTACAAACAGAAATTTGATCATATTCTTCAGGATGATCATTCACGGAAGATATTTAATTAATATTCCCGGGAGGTAATTACTTATACATTGTAATTACTCTAAGTAACGAGTAGCCATTGTTCACGATGCACCGAATACTGCTATACGTTGGGGACGGCCGGCGTAGCGACGAGTAACGTGGTACTGACTGGACATAATATTACAATAGGGAGTCTCACCCACACACTCAAAATATTGTGCTGTATCATATTTCGGTTCACAATGCAACGAATGTTATTACGAGCACAATCAATTACAGTATTAATAAATGCTTACAACCATACATTTTGCGTCGCGTTGATTAGAGAATAATTATTTGAAGGTGTATTACGATCGGACGCACCGCGGCCGCCGCCCGCCCGCAGACTCCGTTTAAACTGTCTATCTAAGGCACGATCAAGTTCTCCCCTCGCGGAGCTCTCACACTGACCACTGAGCACCGCACGGACTCGTATTTGGTGCTGTTGTTTACTTGTTATATAAAGGGTTCACAAAAAAGGTGTGGGGGGAGATGTCTGTTCAACCCAATAAAAAAAGAACACCGAAGATGACTGCGACAAAAAAAAACATTAAATATCTCATCTCAAACATTGCCGTTCTCTCTCAAACTTCCGTTCGGGAGGAATTATAGAAAGATTAAAAGCCCTGTTGGGTGTTTGTAAAATCAATTTCTTCACCCATAACCCTACTGTAGCGAGAAGCGACCCCGCGCGGCCCGCTTGCGGCACCCTCACACCCCCGGCCTACGGTCGCGGGCACTCATCTCTAAAAACATACTGGATACAGTAAATTACCATAGGACGTGAAATCTCGGAGAAAGTAAATTGCTTTATGCGATTCCAATTTCAGTATCGATAGCATAATAGTACAGTGTATGGCTGCTACAAATTAACACTGATACTCGTGCCAGCCTAATTAGTGTGTACACCATAAAGAGACGCGATGTCGCTACCCACCGGAAAGTCCGGAACACGTTCCCATTGTTGCCATTAATTTTACGCATTTACAAAGAAACTTCCATTAGATTTATTATTTAAGTATTGTACAGTTCATTTTATCATCGAGCGACCGTGGAAACGTGTTCCCGGTTCAACATACAACACTAGTGACCCTCCCTCCGCAACTCCGTGGGCGCCGGAAAACCGTATTTTGGACACGGCAGGTGCATTTATAATGCTAATTTCAAATATTTTGTATAAAAATACAAACAGAGTATCCTACGGTCCGCTAAATTTACGAGTATACTCATACAAACCTCCCCCTTTCCTGAATTACCCCTTTTTAGTGAATGAATTTTCAGATATCCTAAGTTGTTATCAATTGACTACGCTACACACGAGTGTTGTCGTCCGTCCCGCTCCCACAGTGGGTACGGTCTCGCGCGCAGCAAACTCCACCGTTCGTTATAAACGTCATGCGCGTGGAGACGTGACCGTGTGCGCGTGTGTACCGTACCGTGGCCGCCTATAGCTATCACCATGTCTCCCCCCGAACACCGCTCACGGTTATGTTATTATTTTATAAATACACATTGACTTCTTATTACTATGGACGTCGGGCCTCATACTTAAACCGCGAAAAAAATGTCTCAGACAGCCATCGCGAGAATATAAATATTAACAAGATAATTTAAATATTAAAACCATTACATCACGGCTCGATTTCAGTCGATTGCAGCTCTTTTTGCGTTTTGGTGCTCATTTGGCTCGGACATAATTTAAGCGCGGACCCGACGTCCATAGTAATAACAAATCAATGTAAATACATTAAAAAATGTGTTGCATTGCAAAATTTAGATATTGTCACATTTACCATACATCCCAAGTAAATATTGCAAACATTAAAGAAACCTGTTGTATACGTAAAACAAAATATTTGGAGCAATAAGAAATATTCTCAATAGTAAATCAATTCAGGTTTGGTTGGTTGGGGGCGGCATTTGAAGTGACAATACGTACATTTTAGTCCGTCCCAGTGGAACGATGCACTGAATTTGTATATAATACTAAAGTAAACAATAAAACGATTGATTTTCACAACAAATGAAAATTAAATTTAAATAATTACAAGAGATATAATAATATTTATATCGTGTTCAATTCCCGCTTCAATATGTGACAGCGTTTTTTGTTTTGGGCATTGTGTGTGTGTGTGTCTATCACTGAGTTGCTGTTTGGACAATAATAAGCAATATCTTTGGTAAGGGACATTTAACTTCACAATAAATACGACAACTTCATGAAAATTTCATTCATACATTCATTCATTTTCATTACATAGGACATAATTTAAATAGTTCTTACATTACAATGCCTTGGATTAATGTTGGGTTTTATATAGCTTATAACATCTTCCAAGGTACTAAACATTATCTAGAATACGTACGGACAACACAAACAGAAACGTTACTCTATCTGTTGTGATATTATTCACATTAAAAATATTTTTTTTATTCCCACTGTCACATATCAAAGCACGAATTATTTTACATAATTTTTAAATATTTTTAAATCATCATCAAAACCAGTGTACAAGAATAATAATTGTAAAATCCATCCACAAAATTCAATAGTATCCCATACTGCTACAAGAAGAGGCCAACGGGACTATGATTATGATAGTTTCAATTGACTTCGCTCCGTACTCACCAGCAACGGACACACTTCCCAAATAAACACTAATTCTACTAACAAAAAGTTCGTGATGATATAATCGTAACAAATTTGGACAATTTTTATTTACAAATAATTTCTTATCATTATTTTACAATAAAAATTGTAGATTCACGTGTTGAACAGAATACTGGGCCCTAGGCTACGTGTAAATAATACAGCCGAAGGAAATACTTCATGCGATAGTAAGTCGAGGCGGATACATTACAAATGCAATATTATTTGATTCAATATAAACGTTAAACACAAACGGACATGCAGTCTCAGCCGAGTGATAATTTTATTTATATAAAATTGTAGTATAAACGAACGCGTGATGGCTAGTATTAAATAAATAAATAAGCAAATCGATGCTTGAAGCCATAATATCAAGATAAGCTCGATCAGTACCATTCACATTCCCCGCTGGGACCACAGACGGAACCCTCCACCTCTAATGGTTTACCCTGCATGCCCGTTTGACCCAACTTATCATATTACAAAGGCTAACCAAGCCGTACTCACATAAGAATGAAAGTCCGATTCAAACCGCTTTAAACCAGTTCTAACCAGTATAGCGTAACCAGTACAGTTGTCCGTTGGGTCTTATAATTAATAGTGTTGCGGACTTCGGAATACAATCAGATATAAACTCACAGTATGTTCCCAGGCTGGTCTTCCATCAAGCTGTGAGTACGGCCGGGTGCAATAGTTACCACGTACGTTGGTGTTACAGTTCATTATTGTATAACAGCTCGTCACAGTCACAGTCCCACCGGCCTGCCCCCGCGGCGCTCCGCTCCCTACACTATGTTCTGAAACCAATTTAATAAATAATATCTCAATATCTAGATACATGGGGCAATAATAGTTCTATTTCTTTTTTACTTAGCTCGAATTACTACATACATTTAAAGATGCAAGTTTAAAACTAAAAAACTGATGACGATAATAAAAATGTAAGCAAAGATGTTTGTCAATCTGTGTCGCCCAGACTTAAGTAGGTGGTAAACTGCTATCGAAATTAAACCGAAAGGCGCACCCGTATTAATTGTCAAATAACAATAATAATAACAATAATCTTTATTTCAGACCAATAGAGTAGTCCATAAAATATGCTAGTAAAAATATTCCTTCAACCTATGTTTGTACAAACCTACAAACTTAGAACAACATAGACCATAAAATATGTTTAGTAAACCGACCTGGCGCTAGGATAGGAACGGGTTGGGCGTGTGGCGCGCGGGCGGCGGCGACCACGGCGAGGCGGCGCGCGCGGCCACGGGCGCCCACGGGTCGCCGGCGGGCGGGCCCACGCCCACGCCCACGGGCGGGCCGGCGGGCGCGGGGAAGGCCGGCAGCGCGCCGCCCGCCAGCGGCGGCGTCAGCCCCATCTGCTGCTGTTTCA
The DNA here is from genome assembly GCA_905404295.2 of Ochlodes sylvanus. Lineage (NCBI taxonomy): Eukaryota > Metazoa > Arthropoda > Insecta > Lepidoptera > Hesperiidae > Ochlodes > Ochlodes sylvanus. The sequence goes on along the minus strand of FR990134.1, from coordinate 12,989,837 downwards.
GCTCGTTGATAGTTAGCCGCGCCTGGGGACGGGGTGGGATGGTACGATTACATCAATTTTGCGCAACGCATGTGGTTTGCTGGACAACGTTTTATTTATTATCCAGTGGGTCCATTTTATAGGGCAAATAGTTTGTTTGTTGTGTTGTAGTGTAACCAACTAAATTAATGTTCTGACACCGTCTCCTAACCGAACTAACCTATCCTAATTTGTTCTTGTTCTAGATCGGTCCCAGTTGTCATGAGCGTTAGCGGAAAGGTGGTGATGCATGCTCGTTAGGTACCTTAATTCCACAAAAAAGTAACGTTACATAGCGTGACGTGTCGTGATAAGTCTGGTTACCTGTTCAAGTTTCCGACATGAACAATAACCGTATTGATATTATATCGTACGAGACGTGTTGCCGGGTACCCACCGGCGGCGGCTGCGCGAACTGCCTGGCGGGCGCGGGCGCGGGCGCGGGCTCCGCGAAGGGGTTGGCGTGGGGCGAAGGCGCGGGCGCGGGCGCCGCGGGCTGCAGCAGCCGCTCCAGGTTCACCAGCGAGGAGTTCTCCCCGAGGAACATCGACGGCGACTTCTTCACCGTCGGCGACGCGCGCCGCGGCGTCAGGTTGTCGCCTGTGCGGACGGTACGCGTTTACATTGTGTCGTGTGTCGTGTACATTGTTACGATCAGTGTTCGTCGTGGTACAAATTCGACTAATAAATCAATACTGACAATTTTCAGGATAATGTTACTTGCGCTTCACGTGAAAACCGCCCGCCCGCGGATTGAACACGGGCTGTGGTTCAATTTCGACCATCCGTGATCGCTATCAGCAATATCTCTCCCCAATATAATTGTAGATTTTCAGATTATCTATACATCTATACAAATAAATAAAATTGGAGTGTCTGTTTGTAATATTAAAATACCTTTACTGAATGCATACGAATGTATACACGGTACACATACCAAAATAATATTTTTTTACAATTTTTTCTGTCTGCCTGTTTGTTTAGGCTAATCTCTGGAACGGCTGGACCGATTTTGATGGGACTTTCACTGACTGATAGCTGATGTAATAAGGAGTAATTTATCTACTTCTATTTTAGAAAGGAGACTGGCGGGTTTTCTAGGAGTGTTCGGCCTGGTCACCCACATGGATAATTTTTATGTATTCTCGTATCGTATTTTAATAGAAACTAATTGATATTTGTAATTTCTTTAAAGCAGTTGTCTGTGTAGCTGAAATGATTATTTAAACTTACGTGTTTTATTTGACAGTTGACACCTAACTGACTAGGTAAACTGAGGTTGGTTTTGATTAACACGAAACTAATGGTTATTGGAAGGAATTAAGTTAATTCATTTTCTTATTTTTAATTTAAAAGCCAAAGTCTAAAACAGAATCCACGGGAAAGCACTAGAAAACACTAAAATATATCCACGAAGTAACAGAAGCAACAATTGAATGACAGCTTTTCGTTTCGTTCGTCACACAGAGTACTTTTGGTTCTTCAGTCAGCTGTCATAATACACTATAATACGCGATGTCAAATCAAACCACAGACACGATATGACATTTACGCATCGATCTTTTTGATCGATTATTCGTCATCGTCATAATTGCAAAAAAATTGATATTGCTCAGTTCGTACTCAATAAATCTGATTTGATCGAGTAATAGGCTATGAATCAAACAGAAAGTACTATAAAAATCACTGTGATTTAATGGTGATAAATAACCGGGTTAAAACACCAAGAGTTTGTATATAAATCGATTTACGAAATAGATCGATTTACTAAAATTAAAAACAATGTTTTCTGCAAGTCGACAAGTTCTACGAAAATGCGCATACGACATTTTAAACTAGAAAAAAATGGTGTATTTTTAGACCTATGTGTTGTTCTTGTAGGGCTTGGGGCCGAAAACCGCCAGTCTCCTTTTCCCATAAAAACAAAAATTGCATGCGGACGAAGCTATATAGCAATATAGCGGCTGGGGTACGCGGGTGTCAGTGTGTGGGGTCGTACCGAGCGCGGTGAGGTCGAAGGGGTCGGGCTCGGGGTCGTGTTGGCGGCGCGCGCGCTGCGACAGCACGTCGAACTGCTCCAGCTCCGACGACGACGGCGACGACAGCGCCGACACCGGCGACTTGCTCTGCGGCCGACATGGATTTTATGTGATAAAAATATATAAAATGAAATAGTAAGTGAGTAGTAAGTTCGGTGTCGGTCGAGGAAGAAAGAGGATCCCGCATTATTTTTTTGAAGTGAAAGCTTCTATAGTATCGTTGTGATTTGGAATTCGATGAAACGGAAATGACGCGCTAATGCAACGAAACGGAAACGAAAAAGAGACAGACACATTTTAACGTGGGAGAAAATGAGATAGGAACATTAGCAAGAGTTAAAACTAAAGTTCGCTGCAGCGCTAAAACAATAGTTATGACATCTAACCAAACTATTTTTTTAAGCTTTCACTTCGAGCACGTGTGAATTGCACACAATTTGATTTTATTTCCTACTCCAACTCCATTTCCGACTCATCTCGACTCTGTCTCTGACTTAATCTCGAACTCAACTACAACTTGTACTTGTATCGTTGTTACTGCGATAAACTCTTCAGCCGGGACGGTTGAAAATAATAACTTTGTTTTACTACCCTACAATTTATCTCTCGAGTAGGTCGACGCAGAAGTCTCACTTCAACATTCATCTACGGTACCTGTGCGAGCGGCGCCCACGGGTCGGGCGGCGCGGCGGGGGCCCACGGGTCCCGCGCCGGACTGTTCACCGCAGACCACGCGTCCGAAGACGTCTCCTACACAAACATCATATACACATAACTAATTATCACATCACTTATTTTGACAATTTTTTGGTCCAGTTTGGGGTAACTGGCCGTGGTGAGTGGTCTCGAGTTCGATGCCAACCGAGTCATTTATGTCACCGATAGATTTATGTTCACCGCTAGTGTTATACGACGTTGTATGTAGATTGAATGTGTCGAAGTTAAGGAAGTCCAATGCTTGTCAATAACATCACAATATAACTTTAAAAGTTTTCCTTGCAAATTGTTCATTAAGATTACGCTTTGGTTATTCTTTATAGTATACAACTGAACTTATTAAATTTATTTGTTGAAGAACTATATTCTTTAATTACATTAATTTATAATAGATTTAATGAAGGAAATACTCCTTATAATAATTGGCAATTAAATGATACCAAAATCACAGCATCTCACAAACGCTAGCAGGTTAGAAATCGGCAGCTGATTTTGAGCGCGGCTAATTCGTTCACAAGCTTATTCCACAAACTATAGCATACACCTAGCACAGCACACATGTAGCGAGCTACCACACCGCCCTCACCATGGGCTCGGAAAATATACTGAAATCCAGATCCAGATGTAATGGCTAGACAAATACAAGTAAAATAAAGTTAGTAAACAAACAAAAATAACACAAAAAATTCACAATTTGACTGTTAGGCCACTTAGGGACCCCGCCTATCAATCGACTGCTGGTACCTACATGATTGGTTGTATATAATTTTCGTAATCTATTTATCAAATGTTTGACTAGGATAGTACAATTAATTATAAAAGTTCTGTCTTCACAAGTATAATACTAGGATAAATGCATGCAATAGATGTTATAAGTTAAAACTGACCGGCTGGTGTTGTGGCGGCGAGGCGATGCCCGCGCCCGCACCCACGCCCACGCCCACGCTCCCGCCGGCGGCCCAGGGGTCGGGCGCGCCCAGCCCCACGTCCAGCAAGTCCAGCAGGTGGGAATGTTGCGACGGTTCAGCCTTCTGCTCGGGCACCGCCGTCCTGTAAACACCATTCATTCGTTGCAAATAGTCACTAATACCAACGTACACACATAAACAATAGTAGGCTCTCGTCAATAAAAGGTACCAACACGGCTTGTTTGTGTGCGCGCCGCTATCTATTTACACACGGTAAGACGCACATAAACGAATCTATCGTCGTCAGACCTCCAACTCAGATATATTCATTCTAAGCTTTCGTGATGATTCCTGTCATGATATTTTCCACAAATCCCACGCCAATCATATGCTACAGAACGCACTATTAATTATATAGGGTTTTCCAATAGGGACGGGTCGATTTTAAAATTGAATAAAACAAGTTGTATATGAGATATCAATAAGGTTTTATCTTTATTTGAAAGCCCTATCAATGACATTTTAGGTGAAATATAACATCGTTCAAATAGCCGCCGCGGCTTCGCTGGGTAGCGCGCATTCGAAAGTCCAGTTTTCAATGACGGTTTCATGGCACGGTTATCTCGCGCCGAAGCGACGTGAATTGACCACCAAGATAGTGTGATTTGATCCCTTTAGAAATTTCTTGTAGGGCTTTCTTGAGTTGCAGGTCTATGCGAATAAGCCGCAAACCACAGCAGCCCTCAAAGACAACATAATCGATGCCATCGGTCAAATTCAGCCTGATTCATGCGCCTGTCATCGAAAACTGGACTTTCGAATGCGCGCTACCCAGCGAAGCCGCGGCGGCTATTTGAACGATGTTATATTTCACCTAAAATGTCATTGATAGGGCTTTCAAATAAAGATAAAACCTTATTGATATCTCATATACAACTTGTTTTATTCAATTTTAAAATCGACCCGCCCTTAATGGAAAACCCTATATTTCTAGAAGCTCACAAATAACTATTGCTACGGTTGATAAAATAGATATACGTAATTAACAAAGCTAATTAATTAAAACAAGATTACTTCTGAATCAGAATACTCAACAAAATACTGACTTAAGTAAAATTGTTACAAGACATTTTACTAATACACTATGTACAACTGCTCCAATAGTTTACAAAATTCTCAATTATTGTCACTAACGGAGTCTCACTTCGACTAATGTTCATGCATTCAAATATCCAACAACTGGGACAGGAGGCCGTCCAGTGCCAGCTGCCGGCCACCGCTTGGTGTTTGAGCCACTGTTTCAATCTGTGGGGAATAATTGGATACCAGGCGTGAATAAGTTGATAAGTCGACTTGCATATATTTTGTTTTCATCGTACTTGGCATAAGAATTGTTTGCTTTATAGGGTAATTCACAAGACTGGTGTGGGCTATTATAAAAGACCTATCGACTTACTGATTTATTCACCCTATAAAGCAAACAATTCTAATGCCAAGTACGATGAAAACAAAATATATGCAAGTCGACTTATCAACTTATTCACGCCTGGTATCCAATTTTTTAAACTATACTTTTGCAAGGCAAGGCCGGGAATTATAGAACACAGTGGACAGGCCTTCGGCCGCCACGTCAGCTACGTCACCGACCGGAAGTCGTTCTGCGACTGGCTGATGGCGAGCTGCAGGCGCACGTCGTCCGAGCGGCGGCGGCGCTCCTCGCGCTCCGCCTCCTCGCGCGACATGGCCATCGCCAGCTGCAGCTGCAGCTCCTCCTCGCCCGCAGTCAGCGGCCGCGCCAGCTCCGCCTCGCGCCCGCCCCACTCTGGGGGATCATTGCTTAGCTGTAAACATGCAACGCGTCGCGGCTAAGTCCCTGGAAAGTCGGCAGTCAATACGGGGGGGGGGGGGGTTGTTATTGGTGGCAAAGTTGGTTTTCGACCAACACTTTTGTTAGGGTACGGTCAAACAGCCGACGGGGCGGGACGGCGACGCGACGCTAGCGTCGACGTTGTACTGCGCGCGCCGTGACGCGACCCGCCGAGCGCGACGGCTCTTTGTGACATATTCCATACAGTCGCGTTACAACCTCTTCACGTCACGCCAGCGTCGCGTCGCCGTCCCGCCCCGTCGGCTGTTTGACCGTACCCTAAGGCAGTGCAAAATATAGCTAGTTAGAGTGGGAAGGGCTGAGAATGTCACATTGTTTGAATATCGATAAAAAATAAGTAATTATCAGAGGCAGTATGATGAGTTCTGGGTTAAAAAAAAAAAACAAAATAAAAATACATTCCGCTTGAGCATTTCGATTGAACATTAAGGATATATTGCACAACTCATATTTTGTGAGCATACATTTGCAGCAAATAAAATGAAAAGATACTGTAAATAGGCAAATGAAGACGAATAGGAGAAGTTTTGTGTTGGAACCTTTTAATATTTTGTATTTTATCTCATCGGTACCTGTATACAGAATAAAGATGTTATCACAGTCGAAGCGTCCAGAGACTGGCGCCGCGTCAATCGACGAGGGCCGACTTTAATGTCATTATTTGTGTGATAAATTAACCATTCTTCGGCATTCCACCACCTACGGGGATGCTAGTGGAAAAGATTTCTTGAGCGTGTCCGTTTCCAAGGGCACGTTGGGCACGTCGGCCCCGGTTGTTATCGTTACACAGCAATTGTTAAGCTATAACTTTCGACATGTGGGTTGGCCACTAACCCCCGTGCCGGGGTGCGGCGGGTGTCAGCGGTGGGACTCACCGCGGGGAAGGTGGGGCTGGAGGGCGTGTCGAGCGCGCCGTCGCTGCCGAACGCGCTGGCGGTCTGCGCGAACCGCTGCTTGGCCTTGAGCGCGCGCGCCCGCTCGTTCTTCAGCCGCTCCTCGTCCTTCAGCAGGTTCACCAGCTGCTTCGCCTTCTCGCGCACGTTCAGACCTGAAACGCGCGCTCGTTGTGATCGACAGTTTGACGAAAGTCAGTGACCGCCCAGACCCAGCGCTCAAGTGTGCTACTTTGTAAATGCTTCGATTGCGCCGTGTTTGACAAATCAATTGACGGTATTGCCATTCTGTAAATTTAACACTCATGTCAAAGGCGTTCTTATGACGAAAGGTGACTAACTTGATGATTATTTTAGAGATAAAACTGTTTGGACATGAGTTTGGCATTCTAGCTGTAAATAGTAGTAAGGAATAGATATGTCTCATAGCGCGCGGAAAGAGAGGCAGTCAAATTCGGCTAAGTGTCGTAATTTTCATTTAGCTGCATTTTCTGTCTCATACGTTCCGTAATTATCTTTCGCATCCATCCCTACAGCAATGTCATCGGCGCGGATCTCAGAGTGCGACCCACGTCGTACGGACGTAATGTGTCTACAGTTATAATATCTTTGGTGGCCATTGAAATATTGAAGTGCTCATTACAACAGACACACTTACAGGCCTATTACAATAAGCGTTTCACCGGTCGTCACCTTGGGCCCATTTCCCGCGCACCGAGCGCTGTGACAGTCGACAATGTCGCCAACCGCCGAGTGGTACACTATCATCGGTGACAACACGCGACAATTTGCTTGCGTTATCAACCCGCCCAACATGTCATTGTATACCGATACATTTATTACCGTTAAGTTCTGGTTTCATTGATTGTTGTAACAATGAGTAGATTTAACACAATTTTGATCACCTTTCTGCTTTTTCTTATACACGCTTACACACTCATGCCCTCGCAATAGGATCTCCTGTGTCACGGGTGACATGAACATCACTAATAACACCCACGACCCGAGAACCAACATTTATCTGTCAGTCCCTACCGGTAATCGAACCTGGACCCCTCGCTTCACTACCAGGGTCACTACCAACTAGGCTACGCGGTCGTCATTCCGTACCCTTTTATCTGTCTACCCTCATTAGGAACCTGCTAGGGATTCATTCGCATTAATTAAACATGTTATGTCACCTTGATCCTTCCCTTCCTCCATATACTGGAAGTCTTTCAGCGTGTGTATTGCAAATATGTTCTCTTTACACTGCATCGCAACCTGGAAATTATGACAATAGGTTTAGTTGTCAATCTATTTATTTATTCATCAACACATCTGCTAATTTAATATAATATGTACATATTGTATGTTTCGGTAAGCAACCAGCCGCAAGCGTTTTTTATTTACTCCAATAAGTTACGATATACATTGACGCAGCCGCGACTCGGAAGTCGTTGCAGCTGCGAAAGAGCACCCGACTCGAGAACCAAATAGCCACGCGCGACTATTAAGTACAGACCCTAACAGGGGAAATGAGGTAAACCCGGGGAATCCACTGCGGCGCACGCTGTAGGCAGCACTTTCTGCGAGCACGCAGCACTTTTTAGCGCTTTTGACAACGTGGGAGCTCGTGTATAGTGAATGCAGGGTTGCAGTGGACGTGTATCACAAGTATTTAGTATTACAGGAGTATTTAATAATTAACAATTAAATAAGCGTTCAGCAACCCGCTTTTTTCCTATATTTCAATATGGCCGCCGTCAGTACATATTTTTATGTAGCAAATACATTTGATACACTTTAATTAATTTGAAGGAATCTTAATATTGCGATTATTCTTATTAATCCACTGGTGAATATAATAATTACATTCAATTATATAAATCTAATGTTTAATCATTGCTATCAATATTAGTTATAACGGTACCGGAAACGGAACTTGTTACATTAGGGCTGCGGCTTTTCACCGCGGGCGAGCAGCCGCGAGCGTTACCTTCTCACTGCCGGTCTTAATGAGGTACTCCATGAGCACGAGCGCCTTGTACACGTGCCGCCAGTTCTTGCCGTGGTCGTTGAGCCGCTTCCATATCATCTGCATGATCTCCGTGAACGCCATCACGTTGTACGTCAGGTCGGCGATCTCCGCCATGAGCGTGCTCGACGGGCCCCATGGGTCGTTCGATGTTGCTTCGCGCACTTTAACCTGCAACGCACGAACAACATTTTACCACATCATGCATGGTTGGAATTTGTTACGCTAATAATAACCCCTCCATGAAAGCTGCGGAAAACTTATTTTAAACGTGTTAAATAGTCACTAATTTAACCCATTTACGGTCCATTACTGAGCACAGGTCATTCCTCATCATTGAGGAGGCAAGGAGCATAGTCCCCCACGCTGCTCAGGTGCGGATTGGGGAAAATTAAATAAGTAATTGTTACTAATTTTTGATAACCTCTTTTTCAATTCAAGCTTATCTCATTTCATACTTTTGAAAGACAGTTTTCCTAATACTTTATTTACGAGTAACGTACCTACATCTAACCTCTAACAGAATACGTCTGACATACGAGCTGTAAATCATATTGATAGACGGTCACTTTTTATGGGCCATCAAATCTTTATTCCGGATGTCGTTTACTATTCCGAAATGACGGTACAACGGGATGGATGGCTCACGAGGAAAACGATCCAGCACATCAATAAATAATATAATTATTACAAAAATACCAATTACTCGTCTACATTGATATCAATCGGGTATTAAGTGACAAATTACAGGGCTCTTACGTTCAAATTAATTTAATTTATTAAGTAATGATATAGCGCAACCGAACTCTAACATCATTCGTTCATCATCCCTGTCCCACTGCTGAGCTTGACTCTCCTCTCACAATGTGACACAAGTGTGTCACACTTTTCAGTGCAATAGACTTAAAATTAAATCATCCATCCAAGCATCAGCCTTTGCAAGTCCACTGTTAAGAATTCTACAGTTGCTGCTAAATTAAAAAATGATTTGACAAAATGCACGATCGTAAAACTAGATGTTGGTTTTTTCTAGCGGTAATCCATCAGAAAACAAGCTAGGTGACATCATGGCCCTATAAAAACGAAACGACACTGCGCCGCGTCATCAACAACTGAAGCATAAAATTCTAAGTCACTTTGCTTGTTACGACCTAGCTGACACATTTCTAGCCATCGTGATTATATTGAGCTTTTCCTCTATCGATTTTCCAGGTCTATACAAAGGTCGGGCCCTTGGATCTTTTTATAGCTTTTTATGACTTAATTGTTGTCGTTTTGCCAGTCATCCATTACCCAAGTCGTCCAAATACATTCAGGGTCATCAGTAATGTTACGAGTGCCATAGACGGCAGGCTGCGAAGAGCGTCTATCTGAGCAAGCTAATTAGTTGAGCCTCGAATCGGTACGGCTTCCTTGCGTCAACAGACGGAATCGATAGATCGCGATCCTGTGCCGCTTCGCTGGCTGCTAAGTGATGCTCAAGGGCAGTCGACGAGTAGCTGCTTACAGCGGCGTCACCGGCGGAATCCTAACAAATTAAGTAGTAATTTGATCTTCACGACGGCTATTTGGACTACGAGCAAATTAGTGTTCTAATCCGGAATCTGTTTACAAAGCCAAAGAACTTCGTTTTGGTTACATACCGAGTTTCAGGTAACGAAACTTGTGACCAAATCGACCTGAATTCGTCCGATGTGCGAGAGTTTGCGTAGAATTCAGATAAGAGTAGATGTCGGACAACATACCCTCGAAACTAAGAGTATACTTATATTACAGTAGTAGTGTAGTAGTAGTCTAAGCCTCGAAACAATTCAATTAATCTCTCTTGACTAGGACAGCACCTGAATTATTTAGTTTCAAGATTGCGGTCTGCTTGAGGTTGGTTATAAATGTTTATGACTACCATTGACCACTTAACATCGGGCAGATTTCAACCTTTTGATACTTTGAGCCTGAGATCAACTTTATAAAGGATTCAGCAACTGCTTCAAGCAGAAATGTAATCCAGGTCCTCTCCCCTTCCGCTGCCGCCCATGACAACAGCTGTGAGCGACCCAAAACAACCCTCAAATAGGGACTAGGGTAGTCGCAGTGGTATTGTAAAGTCCAGTGGAACATACCTGAGCATCAGAGTAGTTGTGCGCGAGGTTTTTAATATTTCTCCTTAGGCCCGCCACGTTTACTTGCATTTCGTCCCGGGCGCGGGGCATCTGAGGACAACGAATGGAACACGTAAAATTCTGCACTTAAAATGAATGAAAAAAAAATGTCATCTTATACATTATAACTACTAAGTACTTAATAAACATTTTATACGAGAAATAAGCTGAAATCTCTCGTCCAGAATCTGTACAACGTGAGCACCCAAAAACTGCTTTTTTGAATTAGGCCATTACATGGGTGCGATATGTAATTTCAAATTTTAGTTAGTTATTTTGAGGTTTTGCATCTGAACCTTAAACTGAGATTTTGTTTTGATCGTGAGCTTAAGAATCGGTATACAAATCTAAGTTAATAGCTGCTCATTTCTTCGTAAGATTCTCGTGCGTTAATACAGTTTCGTAACAATTGCATAAACTACATGCACATAATGTATTGCTTGACTTGTGTAATTGCTGTCGATTGATAGAAGCCACAGTAGCTTCTGATGGATTATTAATTGTAAACGTATTTTAACATAAATACATCGATCTACTTTTATTAATAGGATCTATCCGGTTTAAGTTTACTGTGAATTGGGTCATTCAATAATGAGATAGCAAATAATCATACATACTTGTATACATGTAGGTAAGTGTACATGACGTAATATATGCAATGCAAAAGATACACATTTTGAATGGGAGACAAACAGACCATATACACCTAAATAATTATAATAACGATAGCAGCTAAAAAGCGTATTTTAAAATAAGTAAATAAATAAAATAAAAACGCTAATACACTCATACCTCCGCACCAGGTAGCGACACAGCACGTACACTCAGTCAATAACACAAACATATCTGTCACATAAATATCTGCGCCGGGAATCGAACCAGGGACCCCTAATACCAGAACCTAGTAGAACCTAGTAGGTCTATGTACCAACTAGGATACGCGGTCGCCATAATGTAGATTATCCGCAAAAGTTCTTACGATAACCGCCTCAGCGCTCTCTTATATTTCCACGAAATGATACACCTAACATTATATTTGCAGTAACATTGAGCAAGCTATTTCGGTCTGTACGTGCGGTAAACAAAGCGGCGGTGTACACAAGCTTTATTTTTACGGGTGTTATTGACCTCCGCGCTAAACTGTCTTTGTACAAGTCTAATCAGACTTGAATGTTTTGGAGCGTGCCCGGACAGATCCACTCCGTCTTATTTCTTCATAAAGTCGTCAAGTTTTACAGGTCTTCGAGTCGTAACTTTTAGTGTTTTGAACGAGAACTAGTTTTATATACGTTGAAAAAAACGGTCAAGTGCGAGTCGGACTTGCGCGTGTAGGATTCCGTACACCGAGTAATAAGAACTCTTTATTTGTTTGGCCAATAACAAGATAGATGACAAATATTTAGGTACGGAACCAAATAAAAGAGCGGAGATAATTTCAGGAAACGAGATTGGAAGCATAAGAAAAGGAAACATGAAATTCTTTTATTGTTATTAGCTAACTTCAGCAGTTCGCTTTCGTCCAAGGACATGGGATTATAGGATATACCTAATTATACGGTATCACAGTAGGTACATACGAATTCTATCTTTACCTGCTCTTCATTACTTCATTACACAAAATTTCGTAAATGTATAAAAAAAGAAAATCAAAATATACTAACAAAATGAAGTTGCTCAGTTCATCTTGCGACGAACCAAACAAACTTCGAAGAAAAATAGTTCTCCGGATGGACTCCGGACCGGCCACGATGTGAGCACGTTAACAACACACAGATTGTTCAGGATACCACTACACTACAAAAAACCGCACAGTGATGAAAAGGTAACGATATTTGCCTGATAGAAAAAAAGATAAATGAGTCACTTCACGGAAAAAAGAAACTATTAGCACGACATCCAAGGGCAAATTTTCTCGTTTAAATCGTTGCAGCTTTGGTGTAAAACATTTTTGTTATCGGCGATTCGCGATTCGTTGAAAATTAAACATTATCAAAAGTCATCCAAGTTACTTTTCAGGTGATCAGAATTTCCAAAAACCATGCATGGTCTGATTTAGGCGAATTACGAATCATAACGAGGAAACCGGTATATGGCTGTTTCCTCGTTATGATTCGTAAACAATGATATAAATGAAATGCGTCGGCGATTGCTCTATCAACAATCATCACATCCCTCGGAGCGTAAAATTGCACGGCCATTGCTTGCTGGCCGTACATTATTAAATCGGCCTATCGCCTAAAGAAAGAAACAAAGATGAAATATAAGAGAAGTACAGACTGCACCAATGTATTGACTTCCGGCCGAAGTAGGGGGTTGATATTATCATAACAACATTAAAATATACGGTGCATACTGGCGCCCTGTTAAATGAATCACGCTATCGAGCGCTATTGAACTTTCTACCTGTATGTGCATACAAACTTGAAAGAGATTCCTAGGTAGGATATCCGACCCTAAGGTCAGTTAGGTCAAATGTTATTAATCTCGCGATTGTTGTCAAATATACCTTAAAAAATGTGGACTCGCGAAAATACATTAACTATCAGTTGTTTTATACGCTCGCGATCTTTTTGGATAGTAAAAGCAAGAATATGTCAACGAGATAAAATCAAGAATCGACGCGGATAATACAAATATCTACAACATCATGCCAAAAGAACGATGTCTATCAAGTTGACGCGGATGCATCGGATAGCGGCATTCAAAACACGGTCCAACCCGGTCGTCCAAACAACAAACAGTTGAACACCAAAGCGCAACGTAAAAATCGAGTCATGGGGAATGCCCCGCACTGGTGCACTACACTACACACCGACTCCACGACCAGCCCGCGACACGAATGTTACCGTACTACGTTAGTACGTTTGGACTTGAAGACGAGCGAGCGTAACGTCCTATCGCTGATCTAAAGCCCCGCCCTCACTACTGCCTTATAATTACTGTTCTTTCTTACTTTTTCTTCTTTTGTATTATTCAACGCTAATCTCGGCATAATTACTGCCCTAAGCTAATTCAAAAACATTCAAACAAAAACATTTTCAACCTAATAGAAGCCGTGAATTTCATTATTTGAAAGCGAAAAAACGCTAGCAAAACCTTGACTATGTTTTAAAATGTCCAAAATATGCGGATGACCCAGCGTTTCACTGTGGTTAAGACTATGTCCAGTTGCATACAGCGAGTCTGTACGTACCCTAACACCAAAGGGGGGTTTGTTAGATTACGTGGTGGGTGGAATCACTACAACGAAGCAACACTACGCCAGCGCCGGCTCGGTAACACCAGCATTCAGTTACGACATTGACACGATTAAAGTACCTAATTTTCATATCAGTTTATACATTAATAATGAGCGTTCCACTATATCGTAGGCGAGAAAGAGTCGAAATAGCCTATAACGTACCGTTGAATGGTAGCGCCTAGCGGCATTCAACACTAGGAAACTGGCATTAATGGATCCTCACTTGCTCAGCAGGGAGCACCACTAGCGGTGAAGCTCAGGATTCCATTCAGAAAGATGAAGAAAGAACAGCATACAAGATAATATATAAAGCAAGAGTAATTTTTGATCTAGTTACGAACAATGCACTTCTAAAAGTATCGTCTTGAGTCGTCATAGACGTAAGTATCGTCATAGAGGAACGGACGCGGGCCGAAGCCTCCTTACACACGAAGCAAATCGCGTTGACCGCACAAGTGGGCACGCTCAACGCTACCTCCTGAACCTGAACCCTTTAATTCTTGTTCAGCAACCAGATTTGTAATATTACGTCGGATTATGGAATAATAGTTTTGTCCTAATTTTAATTATTTTTGTATTTTTTATAAATAACCGACCAACGTGCGCTCGTGTCATCTAATCCAATACGAGGAATAATATGAACTTGATCAAAATATTGATAATATAATCCTTACGCGCAGCACTACCACCAAACACCTTGTGCCATTTACGACACCGTTATCTACCAGCACGAGATCAGGGTCAGTATTCTAGACGGTCAAAAACTTATTTATACTTACTCAGTATTAGACAATATTAAAAATTTAGTGGTCGAACAAACAAGGTAATAAAAACGTATTAAAAATCAATAGCTTTTATAGAAATTACACAGGCCACCAGTACATCGACAGGCACCTCATCAATCACCGATCCACAGATAACCTTGAACGTGTATTCAATATAAAATGATGCCATGATGGGAAGTAATATTTTTTTTCATTAGCTTATAATTTTCATTGCTTTACATTAACTTGCAGGATAGTGATAACAGCTATTACCAAATTCTCACTTTTGAAATCATACTAATAAAATAAATGTGAATGTAAGTTTGTTTGTTACGCTTTCACGTGAAAACTGCTTAACAGATCATCATGAAACTTTGTACACATATTCTTGGAGGTATTAGAAGTAACATAGGATACCTTTTATTAATTTTTTTTTTACGTAAGACAAAAAATCGTTTGTCAATAAAGATAATTTGACAGAACAAATACCACGCGGGCCAAGCCGCGAGCAAAAGCTAGTAGGTTATAGAATATCACACATGACAAATGCGCATCTCTTCCGTTGGGCTATCGTAAGCCAACTCCAAAAGATTAGGCTGATACGACGTGTAACCGAAGACTTCATACACCGTGGAATCCAAGCTAACCTCCCCACATACAGGGTACATACACTACATACTATTATGGTACGATGTTTATAATGTACCGCAAACGAGCAGACGAGTCAGCTGACAAGTGGTCACCGTAACCCTGGCAACCTACCAACGGCACCACCGATGCTTTGCTGGAAAAATGGCAAAAAATGGAAAAATGGCAGAAGAAAGTAAGAAAGCACCGTGCCTATCTTTTCTATTCTTGGAGTTATGATCATCTATGAGTAGCGAAGGAGCATTTTACCGTAAGGTAGTCACTTTACAATAACCCACGGCATCGCTCTAATACATGTAATGCAAAATTTTATTAGCATAAAAAAATCAAGGGTAACCAACTCGACCGTTATAAATATCTCCATAAAACATTTAAAACTAATTTTCCTCTTGCCATTTACGAAATCACAACCAGATAACTTATCACGTTAAATAAACATAAACTTAAATACCTGATACATAAGGTTGGAAATATAATAATTTAACGAAGTGATTTTTGTTATCGGCAACGCAACGTAATCGCCATATCATTTGCTGTAACGAAATCACAACCAGATAACTTATCACGTTAAATAAACATAAACTTAAATACCTGATACATAAGGTTGGAAATATAATAATTTAACGAAGTGATTTTTGTTATCGGCAACGCAACGTAATCGCCGTATCATTTGCTGTATCTCGGTGCAACCATTGAAATTTAAACGTTAACATCACATTTATAAGGTTCAGTTTACGCTTGACATCTACCATATCTAATTTAGTTTTATATGTTTGCAAATAAATGTGATTCTTATGACGTTTGCCATAGAGTTTGTAATGAAAATAATTTTGAAATAGTGAAATAATGAAGGTGTAACGTACGTTGAACTCTACCGCTGTCTGCCGGATTCTGCGACATTTCAGGTTACACGACACGGATAAACAACACCACAATAAAAAAAAAAATAGATTTTTCATGTTCTGTCACTATTATCTGCCGTCGGCGATGCGACGCGTCGCTTCGGGAAACTTGAACCTTAGTAGTAGTTAGTAGGCATTCACACTATCCACGCTCGAAAAATAATGTTTTGAAGGGTTTTATAATGTCATATAATATGTACTAGTTGTCCCGGCGTACTTCGTACCGCTTTATAATTAAAAAATGTTTTGGTGATATATCGACAGCGACGCCACCTACCGGGTCCAATTGTGAATCTAAACCATTCTCGGATCCACCTGAAGACACACAAAAAATTTCAACCAAATCGGTCAAGCCGTTTAGGAGGAGTTCAGTGACATACACACTCACACTCGAATTATATATATTAAGATTTCGTTATTTGTAAACCGATTGAAATAAGACACACACACGAAATGTTACCCCAAGCTCACGGAAAAACCATCAGCGAAACTAGCATTCAAATCGGTTTAGTCATTTCTGAGATTAGCGGGAAAAAGTGCACAAACAAACCGCCGAACAGACAGTCCTAAAATACATATACATTTGGATAAAAATAGATTGAATACATGAAAAACACTCGCTTCCACCTGACCTGCCTTAACTTAACGTAACCTGAATCCTGTTGGTCTTAAAATCTAATAATAGGCAGCTAATGTTTTCAAATCATCCGACTAACATTGTCCTTCCTTAGTCCTGACTGGTATATCGTTACTGTGTTTACGAAAACATAGTAACCACACACATTTTAATTTAGAAATCGGGTCAAACAGTTCTATAGTAGATGCTCTAGAAACCGTATGGGGGTGGGGGGAATGACAGGTATTATTGACGCGCAATGTCAGTCGTCGGTACGGTCGATGACCCAGCGATCATATGTTACGCTCGGCTGTTGGACTATCGCTCATTAGATCACATCCGGCTGTCATCCGTACTAAAACAATGTTGCCAAGCTTTACTATCATATCATTGACTAACCCCCGTAGCATTACCTGTTATGAACGATCGAAGATTAATAAGGTCGATCCTAATCGAAAGCTCATGGTCACCGACGCTCAGCAAGATTAGAACACTCGCGTGGCAGCCAAAAATAATTGTTGATCTTAGCAGTCTTTTTAAGTGACCCACTTATTTCAAATTAAATGAAGTTTATTCGAAATTGGTTTTACCAAACACTGCGAAAATCAAACTACCCTATCGCTTCAACAAATCTCTTCAGTGGTCATGGAAGATGCGGCATGAAACTCCAGAGAAGATTACACTTACTGCTACCCACTTTGCGGCATTTTTCGCTCTTTGGCGGTTCATATGAAACTGATGTCTAAGCAATTTATTTTTGAAATAATCATCAAGTTTGTAATATAGTTTAGCAAAACTTTTACAGTATTAAACATTAAAATCCTATGCACATACGAAATTGGGTGAGAATTAGGTGCGGCGTTAAGTTATTTTTAGAGCAATAAATAAAAGATTTCTAGGGCATGTTCAATGTTGTAAGAGGGAAAGATTTTATATAAATAATAATTTTAAAAATATATTTCAAAATAACTGAGTTCACATTGATTTGTTTAGAGATAAATACGATACGACGGCATTTTTGGCAGTCTGTAATTTCAACAAATCGAAATTACTATTAGCAGAGAAAACTGAGCGATAATCAGCTCTAAAGCCTTGCAGCTAGTGTAGCCCGGATAGGTCTAATCCAATAACCTGGTTGGAGCGACTCTACTCTACTTACGGAACGCGAACCAAAGGCATTTGGCGAGTTGCTCGAATCACTAGCATAATTCCCATTTTTTCACTACTCGGTAATTGCAGAGAATTTGGCA
Source organism: Ochlodes sylvanus (assembly GCA_905404295.2). NCBI lineage: Eukaryota > Metazoa > Arthropoda > Insecta > Lepidoptera > Hesperiidae > Ochlodes > Ochlodes sylvanus. The sequence continues at coordinate 12,971,777 of FR990134.1, read as the reverse complement.
CGTGTCGTGCGGCGAGAGTAGGAAACGAGGCATTCCCTTTCAATCCAGTCGCTTGACTTGATTGACTTGAACATGAACATGGGATATAATTGGAGCTTTCCAATTATATCCTATGTTCATGTAACTTCAATGTAGGTAGGTAGTTAACAGATTCCATATTTGAAAGTCAGTTTGTAAAACATTATTTCACATGCATTCCATTCATCTGCCATCTCTCCCCTTGTAGCCATGCCCTTTCATATTTATTCTAGTACCATTGACGTCGTTACATGGCCCCAAGAATGTCAGCGTTACATCTTCACAGAAATTAGAATTTGATCCTAAACATTTCATGAGTCTGTCGAGTGGTCGAATTCTCGAATCAACTTGTCTTCATTTGGTCACCCAATATTCAGTACCGAGAAATATTATTAAATCTGTCATAATCGTTACGAGGAAACTGAATCACGCGTCCTTGAAAACGGTTGTCTCACCGATAAAAATTCTACCGGATAACATTGGAAATAACACCTGGGTGTCAGAATACGATGGTCTAACCCTTATGGGCTATGGCATTATTGATCGCGCTGTCCACGAGGAATTATTTATTAGGTCGGCAACATTCTATAGGTACTCTATTACCTATATACTTAATAGGTACCTACTATGTAATTTACAATTCATTCATATTGGCCAGTGCTAGAATACTATAGACGACACACGCAATAATATCCTCAATGTTACAAAATGTATGTGTAATGAATGTAGTACAAAATTTCAAGCGGACGTTTTGGCCGGTATGATTGAAAACACTACAATAAATTTACAAATAAACCAAAAATCTTCCATTTGACTACCATGATCTCCTTTTTGAATTACTCTATAAATTGGAGGAATCCCACAAACAATATTAAAGAATCATTGTAAGCACATCACAATTTAAAATTATACACATAGAAATAACACAAAGAATAGAAGAAAGAAATAGCACAATCCATCTATTGATAAAAACTAGTCCACTCTTCAGAAATAATTGCTACTTTACTCCAGTGAAGACCTGGTAAGTACATCAGTAGTCAGAAGTACTCAAAAACCAAGCTACCGTAGTTCAACATCTCGTACGATAATTTTAAACAATAGGACATACAAAAAAATCATACCTGCATAAAATTTGAGCGACTCATAATCACTTACTGTTGTTAAATGGAAACCAATCACTACTAAACGCAAATAGCACTCGGGGAAGGTTCTTTGAGAGTACAGTTAGGTGGAAAACTTTGTTCTTTACACGCTCTGTCCGGTGTTCTAGTCGATTGTACCTCACAGTCACAACTGACGAGAATCATTTTTGAGGAAATAGAATTGAGCAGGAAAAAATGCTGACGAGGAAGACTAGGTACGTCAGCATCGCAGTGACAGCTGCTATAATGCGCGTTACTACTTAATATTAGGTTATTACTAATAAGTCAATGTTGGTTAGTAGTAGTTAGTTAGTTATAATAAGTAAATGGCTGTAATGTAATGTTTTTCACGTACTGATATGGCTAGATCGATTACAGCGAAATATGTAATCAAAAATTTGTTACAGATACCACTGAAGCCACGCGTCGACTTAAAAGATAACACATGAAGTCTTGCCAAGTCTGTCATGGCATATCAAACCGTATAATCTATGCGTTAGCCCCTAGTGTTGCGTAGCGGCTACTGTTTACATATCGGTTGCCATGGAAACCGGAACAAAAATAGCTACGAGCGCTATTTCAGCCTCAACCCGCGAATTAATTAAGTTTCGTAAGAACTTCTTCGACCAACTGTACTAGTTAACTGGTCGACCTTGCGTACATCTTATTAACTCGTTTCTGCTAACGGTTTCGCTTGCGTTTATTTATTAACTATACAATTGTTGACGTCACAATTAATAAACTCATTTTGATTTTTTGCATTCAGATCAACATGCCTACCTATTTTATTAGCGGAGTGAATCAAAGACGAAATCAGAAAGGCAATGACATTTACAACCGTCGCGGTCGCAGCGAACGTAGACCTTATCGAGAGCTGATAAAGACTATAATGTATAATTTTTACTCACGATGTAACAAAAAGCATCCCGTACCTAAGCTCGCTTTATCACTTATCAGATAGCCTGGAGTTGCCGAAAACTCGTAGCGATGTTATTCACCTTTATTTGTTTCAATCAACGTGCTATAAACTTCAGTTATCTTCGTCGCTATCTTTTGTTTTATAAGTTTTAATATAAGTGTGTACAAGTTTTTTATGAATTAAGTTCTCCTTTATAGGATTTTTGAAAATAGGTACCTACTCATACTTTACTTCTTGACATCTTCCACTGAAGCTGGCATAATTTCGGAGCCGAACAGTAGAAAAAATACATTATCTGTAAGACTAGTGCTCTCTGAATTTTTAATTCGCTTTTACTCTTATTAGCATTTACATAATAATATTTATGTAAGTGGCTAGGACACGGGGTATCTGCGAATGTATTGAACGGAAAACTTGTATTAAGTAAATTAAGAAATTCACACGCTATTAAAAATGAGATGTCCGAAAAACTCATATTCAAGTCTTCAAATGAGAAGCTTACATTGAAACTACATCAACAATGATGTATAAATTACTAAATATATGCTGAAATTCAAGATCAAATCAAAATAATCGTAATTATCCAACAAGAATGCGAAAAATGCCACAAATTATTGATAAGGTAATAAAGTACGAAAGATATGCGCTAGCGTGACACGCTATCTTCCTGCTAATTATAGCGTTACTGACAAAGGAAATAACGCCACCTCGGAAGTATTGTCAATGCTGATCATATCATTGTAAAGCACCTACAACCTTCCTCATTGGCCTCTAGCCTGATTCCTCATTTGCACAGCTTCAGTCAACTTTGTGGGTTGTGCAGCCAAATTATTATTGGAACAAATTTATTATTATCTACTATACGAATTAATAAAATTGGAAGTGTCTGTTTGTAATATCAAAATAACCACTTTTTACTAAATGCATATGGATGTATACACGGTACATATACCAAAATAACATTTTTTACAATTTTTGTCTGTCTGTCTGTCTGCTTGATCTAATCTCTGGAACGGCTGGACCGATTATGACGGGACTCACTGGCAGATTGCTGATGTCATAAGGAGTAACTTAGGCTACTTTTATTTTAGATTTTTTTGTTATATTCCACGCGGACGTAGTCGTGGGTACGGCTCGTCATCTATATATTTTTTCATTTCTTGTTATTAGCCAACTAACGAACCGACGAGCCAACCGACAGCCAGCGGTCACCGCCGCTCAGCAAAATCAGCAACACCAAAGGCATTTGCTGGCCAAAAAAGAATTAACAACGAAAAAAGGGAACCCTTATAATTTTATGTTTTTTTGTGACTCTTACGTCACTAGAACGTCGAATCGAACCTGGGATCTCACGCTTTGCCGGCAGGATCACTACCAACTAGGCTACGGGGTTGTCTTCATCATAATTATTGAGGTAAAAAAAACACTAGAGTTTTTATGTGTATATAAATTTACGGTTTAAAGTTGTTGGTCATTGACAAATATCACCCAACTGATATCTTACAAAATAACTTCCAGCTTTAGGGGCATTAAATAACTGCATTACCTTCCAACCAATTTTACTATAGCTTAAATGGGCGCAATTTATTGCACAATTTATATTGTACGAAAATATATAGCAAAAAAAATACTAAGAGCATCTTATCTTATGAGATAAAATACCGTACTATGCAATGCCCTTGCACACAACACTACAAGAAGGATTTGATATTATATACATAATTATGATTATGTTCATTATAATAGACTCAATCAGTATTTGCCACATAAGCAAGCAGTCATATACATTCATTATCTTATCAGATAACAGCTTCTAAGCGACTCAATGAACTCACTGAAGTGTCAACATAATAAAACAAATTATACAATACATTTTAAATTATCATAAAAAAAGTCAAGATTTAAAGACATTCATTTGAATTAAAATTTGGTTAAAAGTATGTCTGCTCCAATGTTCTAAACAGGTAAGTTAATATCATTTGTGGATTGGGTAAGGATTACTAAGGCCACTTGAGACCTAACCTAATCTATTGTAGCAATTAAACAATTTAAGTAGAATAATTAAAATATATACTTTTGATGTTTAGCTCGACCAGCCACACGAGTCTCAGTTGAACCACCGAGCGAAAATTGAATAATTATGAAAACAACAAAAAAATAATAATAATAAAAAAAAAATACACAAAACACACCCACAATGCCCACATGTTTTACCAAATACTCTCCTATTAATAAACTCAATAGTAATCTGTTTGAGATATATTACTAATAGCCCGATATCACTTCGATTAAGAATACTTATTTTTTTATTTCCAATATAAATATTTACATGATTCTTTGAATCAACATATCTTTTTATTGTAAACTGATTGAAATAAAATAAAATGAAATTAAATGAAAACTGCATCCAAATTGACACAAAGACAAATTCTATAAATCATTATTATACAATCTATTGTATATCATTTACAGTTTAAATACATAAATATATGTATAGATATGGAGTATATCCTATCACTGTACCAATAAAATCCAATGTAGATCAAAAGAGAAATAAAATTTACATTTCAACTTTCCACTATGAAATACATTCCACTTATTATGGCAATAGCCAATGATATTAAAGTAATAGATATATCACTAGCCCGCAAAAGGTGAGGCAGTCAAATTTGGCTAATTTACTTAATTTTCATTAAGCTATCTCTTTCTGCCTCATGTGTTCTGTATTTTTTTTTCGCATCCATAGTTACAGTAATGTCATCAGATCAAGATGTGCAACTAATGTTGGGCAAACATAATGTAACTATAGTTATGTGACCTTATTTATAAATAGTAAACTGTATAACTTGAATTTACTACAATTCTTGTGTTGGGTGTTAACATGATAGTTGATGCTAAGATGTTTGTTTCACCTATAAAATAATATTTTTTCCAACATGTAAAGTCATTGTAACCATTCCTACACAACTAGTTGTAGGCTTTGAGATGCATCAAACGCTATTTGTTAACACCATAAAAAAATAATTATTAACCTTTGGAACCAGTTTAATTATGCTATAAAAGATATATAAAATAATTATGATGAATTACTCACACAATATACCACAAACAGGTCCTACTCGTCCCGCAAAATAACTGTTTTTTTCGCCGACGTATAACAACCGAATGACTGGTAAATGATACGATAACGATATCGGCTTGATAACTATATCATATCTGGATACTTTTAGCCCGATTTTTCATTCTGTACACAATTGACGTCACAAAACATCAGCCAAGTTACGAACACACAAATAAACACTCAAAAGTGAACAAACTCATCAGTTTATACTACGAATACGATCCACTGTGACTTGTCAAATTTTGGGTATACTTTAACCTTTATAAATTACAAAACACTGTTAACCTATATGAGAAGGTTAACCGATTAACATCAGAATATCTGTCTCAGTAGAGATACTGAACAGAAACTTTATCAAGAAATATTTGTGCAACAAAACTTACCAAATTGGTACGATGGACCTTGTAAAATTTAGTTTCCGTCAATCAAAACGCTTCAACCTAAACAAGCACTATACATTATATTTTTATCACGTTTCACGACACTGTGTCACTTAATTTACTTTATAATTTTGTACAATTCTAATCCAAACAAAACACTTTTTGACGATTTGACAAAAATTGCCTCATTCATGACAAATCAACATGTCCTCCAACGGCACATCCGGTCAACTATATTTTTAATATATATATGTTTATAACACATGTATGAAAATATTATACATTCAAATACCACCTAAAATAAAATTAATAATAATTTATTTTTAAACAGAATTGTGAAATTATATTTTCATTAATTTACTATTGTTGCAAAGTGCTCCGTGCTATGGAATGTAGAACCACAAAGCATAGAGATTAGAGATGAGAGAGAGAGTAGGTAACTAAAGTAACCCCGGCCCAGGCCACACGTTGGTCCCAACGTTGGTCTGTCTGGTCTGGTGCGTTACTTTGTCGAGGTGCACACACGTTGGCTACTATACAGCTCTATACCTTTAGAGTCAGAGCCAATGCGAAGATGTTCGATACAGATATTGAAATTAATGAAACACAGTAGTGATAATAATAGTTTTTTTATAGAGTGGCTCTTACTTATCTTAAACATAACCAATGCTAAATGCTACCATACCAATACAATACACATACATTACAGGTACACTTATTTAGTACTAGATGGCGCTAGTTATTTAGTTTTCATTATTTGTTACCTTAACTTAATGGCTCTGAATGTTTTTACAGTATTAAGTTCATCTCATAATTTATATATTTTATTACTACGGAAAAACCCGCGTCAAAGAAGATGGTGGATGATGCCATGTCGTAAAACACGGAATCAGGAATAAAACAAGGCGCTAGGTATAATTTTAAAGCTGACTGAGCCAATTGCCAATATGTGGACGGATCATGTAAGTTGGAGGCAGATTCCTTTGATAAAACCGACACGCGCCGGCCAACTAGCAACGCTCGCCGCAACGTTGGCGCCAATGCCGTTTTCTAGACCACACGTTGGACGAGTAGCATTTATATACCAGTTGAAAAAGTGGCGAGCAGTAAATAAAAGTTCAAATTCAAAAACCAACCAAATCAGCGCTAATATAATTAAGGTGCATATCTATAGTTTTAATAACCTTGACCAAACTTATCAGATCTGCACCGCAATGTCAAGTTGCTAGACTATATGTGCGCAAACCCTAACGATGAAGCCAATGAAGTTACAACTTATCTGTGATCAACACTCACCTTATCTGTGATCGTGCGTGTACCGGATAACTCCTATATTTAATGGTACTCTGTGCGGATAGGATAACGGTTGAATTGAGAAATGACATTGACAACTTCTTTCTTGACAAAGACAAAAGACAAACCAAGGCAAACACTTGTCGAATTGAATTTATAAACGGTTGTTACAAGTTTCTAAGTTTTTATAATCAATCAACAATTTTTGTATATTTACAAGATGAATTCAGCATTTCCGTCTAGTCACCCTTCTACTAGTAGTGTTGCAAGGAATAGTAGAGTTAAAACCTTTGTAAGTTTCATTTTCACAAGTATTAGAGGTTATGTTTATTATTTTGTAATTATTACAATTTTTACAGAATTTGCCGGATAAATGTTTTGAAAATAGAATAGCCTGCACTTGGAGACGCGGTAACAAGTTCACGATCTATCCTCGGAGTCAAACAGTCAGTAAAACGCCACCAACCACAACCGACGATAAAATCCTCGATATCCGTCAAGAGATCTTGCTATTCACGCCGATATTGCGAAAGTTAGTCAACGAGTCCAATGGCACGTACCTTTCCTTACAAAAAGCAGCGGAGACTGCAAAAAATACGGATAATCAGGTGGAATTTTTAAAACTTTCCCGTCAGTACCGTTCGATCATCCGAGTTTGTATCGAGAGCCTGCAGGAAGCCGCCGAGAAGGAGAACGATGGCGTTGAAAAGAGTGCTCTGCTCTCCCACGTGACGATATTCTATTCTATCGAGTGCATCTGGCATCTGTGTGAGATTTTGTGTATTGATAACATCCCCGGGGAGGTGGTCTTACCATTTTTATTGGAATGGGTGCGGTTTCACTTTCCTTGTCATGAGCAGACTGCTGCACAGCTGTTAGAAGCCTGCGAGAGAGGCTCCGAGGATCATGAACAATACTGGGACACAGTTGTTGGTATGGTGGTCCAGGGTAGAGTGGATGTGGCGCGGGCATTACTGAAGCTGCACAGTGCCACGGATACCAATGAATTTAAATTGGTTGACAATTCCCTGAGGAGTATGCCGGTTTTTAGTGTAAGTCAATTTTAGTTTGTTAATACTACTTGGTGTTCAAATAATAAGGTATATTGAATACTGTATATTGGTGTACAATTGTCATTATATTACAATTTATTAGTTATACTCATTTTTATTATCACTTTCTATCAGGATAGTTGGAGTTGGAGAGTTGAATGTTAACATAAAACAAAACTATTTTAAAATAACTATAAAGAATAATTGATTTTCAAATGTGACACCGTTCATTTATGCAATAAATAAACCATAAATAAAATTCATTCATTATTTAAATATTTACTAACTTTTTACTTTTTAATTTTCTAGGTATATGGAGGTATATCGACAGGAGAGTTTACAATATCGTGGAAGCACTGGCAAGCGGAGTGCAGGTCTAAACTAACCAGCCGGGTACTCTCACAGCAACCACAATTGGAGCTCATTATGAGAGTGAGTTCCGCTCATCCAGACCTGAGGGTTGAATTTCCAGTGTCACCAGTCCCAGTGTGACCAAGTTTGATATACTGTTACCCATTGGTGACTTTACTGGCCGAGTGATATCTGACTATTCATTGTCAGGCTGTTTGTGATGTCTAATTTGTATGTAATAATGAATGAATGTATGATTGATTGATTGATGTATGAGAGAGGTGTGAGTGTGTGAGCCATTGCACTTGAATGTTCAACGTAAATGACGATGATGCAATTGAAGCATTTATAAATTAGCATACTTAGGCCCGTGAACTTATCACAATTACCTTAGGGAACATGACTCTTACCCAATCAACAAATTACAATTATATTAATGACCATAATATGCCAATAATATATTGTAGCTGATGCTGGGCGACTATGCAGCATTCCAGTCAATTAGAGCCAAGTACAACTCATGGTTCGACATCTTGGGCGGCTGGGTGCTGTTCACGGCGCCCTGGGCGAAGCGCCGCGAGCTCGCAGACGCTGCGGCCGCCTGTGCGGGCCTGGGGACTCCTAGCCGGACGCACCTGGATGTAGTTGTTAGAGCGCTTTTGGAAGGGGACTTGCATCAGGTATGTAACATTATAGAATTGTTATACAGCATTTGTATCATAAAGCAGTGTAACCGAGTGGTTAAACGTCGGACCCCGAACGGGGGGGCCCGGGTTGAAATCCCAGCACACACCTCTAATTTTCAAAAGTTATGTGCGTATTAGAATTAAATTATCACTTGCTTCGGTGAAGGAAAACATCGTGAGGAAACCTGCACACCTGAGAGTTCTCCATAATGTTCTCAAAGGTGTGTGAAGTCCGCCAATCAGCACTTGGCCAGCGTGGTGGACTATGGCCATATTGTGAGAGGACACCCGTGCCCAGTAGTGGGACAATTATGGCTTGCGATGATGATGATGATGATGAATTGTATCATAGATTGGTTGTGGTTGCTTCTGGTATTCAAAGATGCCATTCAACCTTATAACTGCTATGGGATGTCACAGCTCTTCTAGACACACACAGCCATTTTTTAAAATTCCAAGCCATTTAAAACAATGTTTTGACAAATTACATTGTTTCAGATGATCCATGAGATCCAACAGATATCAGACAACGGCTGGTTCGCCACTCACCTCACAGACATACTAGTCCACTGTGGCAAGTTGCAGATACTGGATAATAATCATACCAAGTGAGTTATATTCTACTGCGATGCTATTTACAGTACGCCGAAGAGCAATTAAGTACAACCGTTGGGTCTGGGTGTCACGCAAGTGAGACTCGAGTTTTTTTTTCATATGGATAGTTGCTGTTGGCCCTAACGGCTTTTACAGCTTCCCGCAGATAGAGAGGCACGCTTGGAGAGGCTCAGCCGAGAAGACTATGGCGAAGAGGCACTCGCTGGCACCTGCGAGGTTCGGAGCTCGGCTTAGTGGAGGATATCGGGGTGAGGTGGCTCACGGGAGAATGCCTTCTAGCAGCCTATTCCCGGAGCAAAACATTTTTCATCGAGATCTCGTCGTAGGAGTGGTCGAGACACGACTATGGTTGTACGGAGTACGGACCGGACCTGTAGGCAAGGGGTTGTGTTAACGCAGTCATGTATATCTGTTCCAGTGTAACCACACGTCTTCGGGACAGCCTGATCCTCGAATATGGATGTCTTTTGATGGAGCACAGGTCGCTCTGGTCCGTGGGGCTGTCCTACCTGGCCTCGTGTCCCCCCGAGGGACTGGTCAGGGCCGAGTTGATCCTGGAACGGATGCCCGTGGAGACAGAGGCCAAGGCGATGCGCGTGGTCGCTGAGGCTAAGAAGTACGGTCTGTTGGATGTAGGTAGGTTGAATTGCGAGATTGTGTTATTATTATTGTAGTTTGTTATTATGTAGGATTGTTTTTATTGTTTTCTGGTTGATAATAATTTATACTGCCTTTAACTTTGTCCTCCTGTGTGTTGCTTGCTACAACAGGTTTCTGGAACATTCTTATTATTATTGAATAACTGCAGATTTAAAGTTCAACTGTATAATATACACCTAGCGGTGGTGACTTCTGCTTCAACTTTATGTGCGATAGATGTAATCGTCTCGACACCGTGTTTGTCGAGCCCTACGAAAGCAATGTATTTGCGGTTTTATGGTAACACAGTGACCATTTTCCACTAAGTGGAAGTAGTCCTCTACCAGTTATTGACATAAAAGTGTGCGCATGTTTAAGTGAAACTTCTCAATGTTTGGATAGTTAAATTCTTATTCTATTCACTTATTTTGATAATTATTAAAAATAAATTTTAATTAAATTTATTTGATCCGGATATACGGTGACGACTCGCGCCCAAGTACACGTTCAAACACGAGCAGACTTTGTCTATTCCCGGCTCATATGTGAATCGAACGTCACTGATTTTCAAATGCCTGATTTTTAGAATTTTTTTACAATATTCTCCGTATAATTCCAGCCCAAACGGTGTGCACGTGCATGTCGGCGCGGCGGCTGGAGCGCGCGGGCGGCGCGCTAGCGTGGGGAGGGCGCGCGCGCTCGGGCGCGCTATGTGCGCGCGCGGCGCACGCGGCGCTGCGGGCGTACTGCGCCGGCGCGCCGCTGCCCGCGCCCGACCTGCTGCTCACCGCCGGGCCCACGCTGCTCATTGATGATACGCTGCTGTTTTTGGGTAACGCTGCTAGGTTTTTAAAGTGAAACTTGTATTACATCGTCTCAAACTTTTTCGTCTGTGTGTTGCATGTCGCGTGACGGTTGGCCGCGGAGTAGGGATAAAGTGAAAGGCGCTTGTCAGAGCAGCCTAGGCCAATATGGCGGCGCCTATAGTTCGCAGCAGCTGACCGTGTAGTGTATAGAGTCTATACACTACACGGACAGCTGCTGCGAACTATAGGCGCCGACTATTACTCATTTGTGCCAGAGATTAATAAAGCGATTTTTATACCCTTCATGGAATATTATTCCAAAAATTTTTAGTTAAATGTCTATAATGTGAAAAAAAGTTTCATTTTTACTGTGGTTTCATAAAATAACACAATCCTTTTTTTTATATGATGCTAAGTTAATCCTTGACAACAATCCCACCTGATGTTAGGTGGCGATGATGTCCAAAGTTGGTAAGCGTATTAACTTAGTAATTACCTATTCACAAGGTCCTTACATAATAGGTGCAGTGGTAATAATCCCGCAATGAAACAAATAATATTTCCTTTCTAGTCAACGTGCTAAGTAAAAGAAAGAAAGAAAATATATTTATTCCAAAAACATGCTTACTTTACATACATAAAAAATACAAACACAGGGTAACTTATGTATAAAACATTGTTTCAGGGAAATATTGTGATTTTCATCGACTGTACAAGAACAGAGACTTCAAGAAAGCGGCCGCGCTTCTCGTGTCGCTTATTACGTCGAAGATTGCACCAGAGTAGTGAGTATTGACATTAAAGTATCAGCATCTCATACACAACATACTTCAACACTCATATTTTCATAATAAACACTCATAATAATTTTACTTACCACAATGCATATTTGTCAAACAAGAGATTGGCTCTAGTAGTCTGTTTTGTATGTAGATAGTAAATGCATATTATTATTGTTCCAGCTTCTGGGAAACATTATTACTAGACACACTGCCGCTCCTGGAATCAGACGAGCCAGTATTCTCATCGGGTGACACATATGAGATCATGCTTTGCTTGGAGCTCCGTGCAAATTGCCTCGAAGGCGAAAAAGCTGATCTACTACGGTTAGCGGCAGCCCGCAATCTCGCGCGGACAGCGCTACTTGACGGTGGCGACGAAGAATAACAGAGGTTCCAGTGCGTCTGTATGTAGTGCAGGCGTTACGGACTGCTCTGCAGTAGTAAAAAACATTTTAGACTGCTGTGCAGTATACGGAAGCATTTTAGACTGTTGTGCAGTAAAGTGAAGCACTGTGGACTGTCATGCACTCAAGTGAAGTATTGTGCAAGGTAGCAGTCAAGTAAAGCATTGGGGATCACTGTGCAGTAAAGTGGACTAAGGGAAGGAATGTGAAGTGAATGTTTTGGTCTGACATACAATGAAGTAAACCAATGCTGTTTGTTAATAAGTGAAGTGTTAATGTTAAGTTAAAAACTCGTGTGAGGTTCTGCATTTATATATTTTGTCTGGGGTTTAATTTCACCTGTGCTCATCTCTTCAATCTAGGTAAAATATGACATTGTGGGCTTCACCATGATGCATAGTGAAGATTATGGGACATAGCATAGTCCTAATAGAATATTAGATTTATCATAATATACATATTATAATGTGTTCAACATCAATCTCGGCCTGTGCCCACTACCCTTTTCTATGTAGCACAAGACATAATTTATTTGATATTTTTCTATTTTTATATAATTAAACTGTTTATAATCTAACAGGCCTTGAAATAGTGTATTTGTTTAAATAATAATTTGAGGGTAATGTATTGAAATTAAAAACTCTTTGTATAAAAATGTAACATACTAACTTATGGTTAATGTGATCAAAACATAAACAAAAAACATAAGGCCTGCACATTGTCTAACTGACCATTGGGTTCCAGTGCCGGGAACTGATGTGGTAGTACCATAATGATATACTAGTATGAGTATACTAGTATGTACAACTATTCAATGATTTTAAATATAAAAAAATATCAGTAATGAGTCATTGATAATAGTCAATTATTGAGTCAAAAGTTGGAGGCAAGTCTAAAAATGGTCTACTTAATTTTTGGCTGGTATGCTTGCATCAGTGACACTTATGGTATTGCTGATGCAGTGATTGATTGATGACTGATGCAGTGATGGTGACCACTTAATATCAGTTGACTTCTATGTTTTTTGTCTATTAACATAGAAAAGTCAGCCATGTAATGTGCAAATAAAGTACTAAGGAAAACGTTTTTGTATGTGCCCATCCCAGTCATTCAATATCACTTTTTGTATGTTTAAATGATGTCATTAGTGGTACTTAACAAGGCAGTCTTATATCAGATATTTGCATTAATGATTTTTATCTTGGTAATGGTAATGTGGCTACAAAACTATTTATATGTTTGTAAGTGAAGCATTTGACAGTTTTATAGGTGCCAAGTTATAATGGTTGGCCAAGGTTATTGTAAGTATTAACCAGTTAAACTAAAATTTTGTTAACAATGTACAATGTGAAATGTTACGTTCAATAAAACTTATTTTAATGTATAATTGTATTTATTTAACACACAACACGAAAATATACAAAAATGTTGTTTTGTATTTTTTACTTAAGAGATATAATCAACATTATCACATAGACATGATCTTAACTTCTACAAAATGATTATTAAATAACCAATATTAAATAATCAATTTTAAAGGATCCTATGAAAGATTAATTGAACATTACTGCCAACAAGGTTACAGGATCATCAAAACTAGTGAAATTCTTGATCTACATGTTATGTTACTAAACACAATCAAATTAAGTAATAAATCACAGCCCTAAGTTACATTTAAAACAATTTATACTTAAAGTGATTTCTAAATTGTAAGTAGGTGTAAACATAATTTGTTTCTCTAAATATAAATTGAAAAGATGATTATAAAGTTCCATAAATCAATACTAGTTTGGAAATATGTGAAAAGTTCTTATTAGTAACCAAACAGATATACTTAACCTATATGATATCCTATTAATAAATAGCACAGCCAAAAATGGGATAAACTATTTCCTCTTAGCATAAAACTCCTCCATTGAATTCAGCTCCTCGATATTGTAGTTCAGAATAGTATCTAAACCTTGATAATGGAACCTCCCATAGAATAACTTATTTTTTAACATGTAAGGAAACCATATTCTGTCATCGGGCCACATGTTATCAAATGGTACCTGATTACAATCAAACCATTTGGGACTCATTTCCTCTGTCTCCGTTGGAGTACCCAGGTACGTGTCAGTAGAAAATACCCTAACGTCCATCATGGTTGGTTCTCCTTCGAATGTGAACTCCAAATGTCCTATGTTGCTCAAATTGCTATTTTTGACACTCACACAACATTCTTCTTTCAGCTCTCGCGTCGCAGCATCAATAATAGACTCGTTAGGCTCCACTTTGCCCCCAAAACCGTTCCATTTATTTACGCCGAAACCTCTTTTCTTCAAGCCTAACAGAATCTGACTATCGTTTCGTATAAAAACCAGTGTATAAACTTTTTTAAGCAGCATTTTTACGTGTTTTAATGTGATTTGATTTTTCTTTTATATAAATGCAATATTTTTATTAGAAGTTAAGTTTTTGGGGCTTCGGATTTGAATTTGAATTGAAATTTTAAATGTCACTTCACCTGTCACTTGTCAGTGTCAGTCAGTATTATAATTTTATTTGACAAATGACATAGGTAGGTAGGTAAATGAGAATGTCTGACGTTTGTTAATGTCGCGTGGTTTAAGCATAGAAATATGAAACCTATGGAAGTGACATGTCAACAAAAAATGCGTGCCACTGTTATGTCATCTGGACACAAAACATGGCGGCTTTAGTGCTGACCTATAGTCAGAAGTCATGACATCAACTACTCATGACCTATAACTGCACATAAGAACCTTGCTAATTATAATGTAAATCTTCCTTTATTTTCCCGGCAACATTAACAATAACCAATATTTTAAATGTTATTTATAGCGTCCCTGTGTATGGGTAAAGATGGCTGATTTGACTAGGCTGAACTGACTGACAATGTCATCTGGACAACAAAAACATGGCGGATTTTCGGCCTCATTTTGACAGTAGCATTTGTAGTTCTAAAAGAACAATATGTCGTGTCCCTATTATATAGGTCAATGGTTTCAGTGTGGTATAATGGACCAGGCAAACAAATTTTTTTTTACACGTCAAATAAATCTATAAAAAATTACTAGAAAAACTGTGTTTTTACTTTTTCCATATCTCAATAAATGGCTGAGATATTAAAGATCAAAGTGCGTATTTACGGCCGTTGGTTTTTTTAAAAACGCAGGCGGGCGGTCACTACTCGATGACGTCATCATTCAGTAGTCGCGCGTAGTTGATAGGGATTTTTGACCGAAATGTTAATTTAAACTCAAGTAAAGCCGCGAGCAAACCTTAGTTATCAATAATAAAATAACATATATAATTCACATACTATCTTCTACATCTATGCAAAATTTCAAGTCTGTATCTATAGAAATAAGAAAGTTATAGATTTTTGAACTGCATAGACCCATATTTTCTATAGTTGCGCCGTATCGTGCTCGCGGCAAAAAAGGGCTTGAACTTCTCGTCTTTATAACTTCGGAAATACTGCATGTATTGAAGTGAAATAAAAAGTTATGTAATGTATCTATATGACCTAAGATCGGATTTTAGGTGTATTTGATAGTAATATTTTGACCCTTTTGCCTTCTCCATTATGTCGACGGCCGGGTTAATGAATTGTTTATACCGCGCGCTCAGTATGTCTACATTATGGGTTTTGTAATGGTAATTACGTCAAATTTAAGCACCCTTTTAATTAGATATTTGGAAGGAGAATCGAATACTGAGTACCCCCTATTAATCTCGCAAGTGTGTTACGAATCACCTTGTACCTATATACATATATTGGGTAGGATAGTTTTGTCTGATGCGACAGGAGTTTCAATTAAACGTAAGAACCAGCTATTATGGCAATTGCGGAAAATTCCTCGCTGAAAAGCTGAATAGACTCATTGACATTATTGGACAGTGATCCAGCGCTTGCTCTTTCAGTGATATTTGTACTGGCATTTTCTTTTTCTGCTATACATATAAATTCGGTTTTGGTAACTCGATATAAGTAGGTACCTAGCATTAATAAGATAGGCACCTATCTTGTGTACAATTCTTAATTGGGGCAATCTGTCTGTTGATTGCCCGTGACGCCTGTCGCCGGAATTGATTGGAGCGAGGAGTCTATTAATTGTTAACACAAGTTGACCTGCGAATCAATTCATATAGCTGTAGATTAATGTAGCTGTCCTAGTCATATTGTACTCTAATTACATATTTAGTTTTTGATATTCTGTGTAATTAAATGCCTAACGAGCAGACAAACCTCTACACTATTTGGACTTAATGGATTTTTCCTACTAATCTCGTAAGTAAGCGAATAATTTTTAATCATACCTACACATATTCTTAGAACCAAATTTAAAATTTTAAAGTAATAAACGGAATTAAATTAGCGAACTTACAACATTAAGGCCTCACGATAGCTCGATTTTCGAAAATCTGTTCCCAGCTTTCCTATTTTATCGACTCCAATAGCAATGAATGGAATGCTATTAACATTCCAATTCGGCTGAATACTCGTTTTCGACTGCATTTCCATAATGCACTACCAAATGCTAATTTAGTCATCCAATGAATTCGGCACTTTACCCAAATATAATCCAGCGCTATTACTGATGTACAATTTTATTATCGTAGTTATCAATTAAGTAATATGTATAATAAACTAAGATTATCATTATCATTCTTTGCTCTCAGTGTTGTTTGTGAATTCGAATCGTGTGTACGTTCTGATATGTGCGGAGGTTCTTGTCCAGACTTTACCCAAGGACCAGCTGGTACCACATTCGCCGGCCTCTTAACCCATCTTCTGGCAACACAATGCCTGTTGCAGGAGTCCTGGTCTTCAGATAACTCCAATCATATTTCCAGTAAGTTTCTTTTATTTTATGTTGGGGCCACACTAACGAAAACGTCAACTTCAATGCCGAACATAATACGCGATAATTATTGCGATAAAATTAATGCGATAAAGTGAGTTGCTACACTTGAAAAGTGTGGCCCCAACATTCGAACAATCGCCCAATGGCAAACGGCAATGTAAATGCCGTTGTAAAATTATCGCGTTAAGTAGTGGCCACACCAACGTTAAACGTCCGTCATCGCGATAATTATCAGCGTTTCCCGTTAGTGTGGCCCCAGCATTAATAAACAATGTGGTTTGAAGTCAATCACATTGTGAGAGGCGACCTGAGCTCAGCAGTGGGTCGGTTACGGAGTGGATTGATGATGAACTGAAAATGTGGCGAGGAGTTGTTTGACTCTGACTCTGATGTACAATGGCAGTAGCTCATATCTATTTTGGCTGAGTGGAGACCTTGTTCCTTCGTTGGCAGTAATTCTATGGTGGGAAGGGTTCGCAGCCGGGTATGTGACAGTAAAATGCTTTTTCTCCGATCGTGGGTGTTTTTTTAATGATGAACTCACGTCCACGCTACGCGCAACGCAACACAAGGACTAGAACAATGGTTACATTTTAAGGTGGAAGTGTAAAAAAATAGAACCGGAAAAAAGTGTAACTAGACTAACCATTCTAGTCTATATGTTTGTATCTTTCACAGTTGTCAAGGGCGGCAGCGGCAGGTGGTGCTGCATACTCACTTATTATCATAATTCCACAAAAAAAGTTGGCAGATAGTGTTATAGGGGCAGGGACTGTTAGTGATAGATATCCCGACGAAAACAAAAGTTTTAAATTGAACTGAAGAGAATGAAATATAATACATATTTTCTGTAAAGAGAGTGTGAATTCTGAAAGTTTCATCATGACAAGCCAGTAGAACACACAGGTAGCTGATATCCGAGCCAAATATTTGCCGGGACGAAATTACTTTTGATGCCAGTAAAAATCGTGGAGGGGTAAAAAAAGGTTGAACCGAGAGGCGATAGATTTTTTGTATTAAACAACAAAGTTATAAATCTAACAAGAATTAAACGAATAGGTTTCCAAATTTTTCATTGTAAGTGCGAATTCTAAAAATTACAAACAGTGTGCTCTGTATCAAACGTATTTTCAGACCGCAGCGACGCCTTTGACGTTAACAGATCTTTTAGAAATGGTAATGATGTGTTTAGAAATGTAAGCTCGCGTAAATGAATGTTTATGAATAGGTCAAAAGAAAAGCCTTATTATACCTACCTTAGTACTTTATAATCAAAATGTATCGAATGAGAGTATAGTTCATTTTGGCGTTAAGTCTTTTTATATATTTTTCTAGGTGCCACTTCGTTTGACTTCGTCATCGTGGGAGCGGGTACAGCTGGGTCCCTTCTTGCAAGTAGGCTCACTGAAGTCCTGGATTGGAAGGTTTTGCTGATAGAAGCTGGGGGAGATCCACCGCTGGAGAGTGTTGTAAGACCAGCTATTGTATTAATTAAAACATTTTCTACGACTAACTTCTTCGATAAAAATTCGTTGGTTACGATGGGTCTATATATAATGGTAATTGACAATGATGGAGGATAAATTATTGAGGTAGTCTATGATAATAATGAATGACGGTAACAACACTGCTCGGTAAAATAAACGTTGCCCTTTTGAGCGCGACCTCTGTCCCGTTAATGTAATCGTATTTGTTTGCCTGGCTTACTTGGTTTTGCTACACATTATTTTATTTTAAACGAAGTGTATGTAACAAAGTCAACGAACCTGACTATTAAAAATCTATTTAATATAATCCTAAAATTTAACTGTATTTTTAGATTCCAAACTTTTCGGGAGAAACACACAGGAGTGAACACGCGTGGCAATATTATACTGAAAAAGACAACACAACTAATAGAGGTTGTGTTGATGGAAAATCCTTTTGGCCTCGAGGAAAAGTTATTGGAGGGACAGGATCTATTAATGGCCTCCTTCACATGAAAGGCAGTCCTGGAGATTATGAACCATGGCATTTAGAAAGTAATGACGGTTGGGACTGGACTTCAATAAACAAGTACATGATGAAAAGTGAAAAGATTATAGATCCTTTCATTCTAAATAACCCTCAGTTAAGAAAACAACACGGTGCTGAAGGAGAATATATTGTTGATCAACTTAACTTCACCCACATAGAAATTACAAATTTGTTAATCGAGGCTTATAAAAATATGGGTTTAAAATATTTAGAAGACCTTAACGGTCCTACACAAATGGGCGTTGGAAAGATTCGTGGAGGAAATTATAAAGGAAAGCGTGTTAGTACAGCTACGTCATTCCTAAGTAAAGCGAAATATCGAAAAAATTTGTATATTTTAAAACATACCTTTGCTAATAAAATAACATTCGATGAAAGTTTTCGCGCTCAGGGCGTAGTTGTCAAATTAGCAAATGGTGATACACAAACATTTTATGCAAAAAAGCAAATAGTTGTTAGTGCAGGTGCAGTTAATACACCTGTTTTATTAATGTTATCAGGGATAGGACCCAAGGAGCACTTACAAGAACTGGGAATTGGCGTACTATCAGATTTACGAGTAGGAGAAAACTTGCAAGACCACGTAAGGATACCCATACCAATAACCTTAGATACAGGAGCTGATCCAAAAGACGAGATGTATTGGTACAAGGCTGCTGCGCAGTACTTGTTGGACCAAACCGGTCCTCATTCAACAAACTACGACCAACCAAATATAAATGCTTTTATGTCGGTACCGGCTGAGAAGCAGCTGCCAGATGTACAGATTGATCATAATTATTTTGTACCAAATACTTTATATGTGTATTCAATGTGCAAAAGAACGATGTCCTTTACTGATGATATCTGCAAACAATTAATCGACATGAATGCAGATAAAGAAATGTTAATAATGTTTGTGGCTCTCTGCAGGCCATTTTCTAGGGGAAAAATAATGCTGCGATCTTCAAATCCAACTGATCCTCCGAAGATATTTCCAAAATATTTCAGTGATGGTAGGGATATGGAAATATTTGTTAAAAATTTAAAAAGGGTTGCCCAAATCATCAACACTCCACCTTTTAAAGAGGTTAAATCAGAATTAAGGAGAATATATTATACAGATTGTGATAATTTCGTATTCTTGAGCGAGGAATATTGGGAATGTATGGCAAGGACGGTTACGTATAATGTTTATCATCCAGTTGGAACAGCTAAGATGGGGAGAATTGGTGATCCTACAGCAGTTGTTGACAATAGATTAAATGTTATCGGTGTAAAGGGTTTACGTGTTGTCGATGCAAGCATTATGCCAACCATTCCTAGCGTGAATACCAATGCACCCACCATGATGATAGCGGAACGAGCTGCAGATTTTATCAAAGAGGACTTTTTAAAAGTAAGGGACGAAATGTAATAACTTTTATCAAAAATACTAACTGGCCTGTTTATGGCAAAAGTAAATGTAACTGCGTTAGTTAGCCATTTTATATTTGCATAATATCTTTCGTGGCAAATATAATTCATGGTTATTATATTAATAAGGTTTTAGGGTTTTGTTAATATAAAGCAAAAAAATTAAATGAAAATAACGTCAAAATGTTGTCACTGTCATGAATATGGGCGTTACTTTATTTACGTACAAACCTAAAATAAAAACCTGTAAATAATGCTATGTCTATAAAATCAATATTAATATTTCTATATTATGTTATTTTCATATATAAAGTTATGGCTTTAGTAATTGTCGTAGATATAGGAGTATTACCATTGATTGAAAATTCTGTAGGCATCGTGTTTTATATTGACCTAACTAACGAAGATCGTCAAAATATTTCTAATGTGTATTCTCAATGTAAAAAGTGTTGTTTGATCGATACTAACAAGGAAGATTGTGATATTACGACAGCATTTGGTGATGATGTCCAAAATATAAAACCAAGAGATAGAAAAACTTTGCTGTACGTAGTCCCTACGCTATTTCAGCATGATTTAGTTGGTTATTGTAATTTTTTGTTAATTTATCAATACAATAATACGAGAGAAGAAATAGATGTAACAATACCATTTGATAATCAAGTTGGTGTGAAAAAAACTAAAGAGTTAATGAATCAATATGTCGGTAATAAAAAAGTTAAGCATTGTACTTCTCTTGATGAGGACTCATTGAATTATTGTAAACCAGCTGTTTGTTATATTAAATACTTGGATAAGAGACCTGTTTATGACCATATATTAAATAAATGTGTTGAAGCGCCAATCTGTTTGACAAATCCTGACAAAGAATTACCAGATAATGTATATGTACCCAATAGTAATATTTGCCGAAATTTAGATTTGCCGCTGACCGTCCAAGATATTTATGTAATCAGTACTGGGTTAGGAACAGTAACGAAGTCTTTTGCTCCACCATCTGCAACAAAAGTGAAAGTAATGACAAACTGTTCGACGATTTCACAAAATATAAATTTACTTTGTGATTTGATGCATGGTAAAATGTGCCCCATAGATAACGAAGTATCCCTGGATTACAGTGAATGTTTCAGATCAGCACTGTACACTATTGTGGTCTGCGTAGTTAGTATTTGCAGCTTTTTATTTGTTTTAGTTTGTTGTGTGAATTATACAGCTTGGTTGTATATTCAGTGGTCTGATGGAAAGCTAAGTGGAGTCTGGAAGGTTTGTAAGAATCCATTTAAAGGAAAGAAGCGGAAAAAGACCAAAAACGACAAAATAAATAGTACTATTAGAAACGCGTTGCTACGTGAAGTTATAGTAAGAGACATACCTCTGGAGTTGAGAAATAGTGTAATCGATGTATGTGACAGAATGGGAAGAGAAGTTGAAAGAAAAAAAAGATATAGAGGATCAGAGGTTGGGAGTCAGATCAGTCTACAGAAAAACAACGAGATGCCCTCATCATCGATGTCATCTGCATCATCTATGGAAAACAATGAGGAGTAAGTTTGTTATGTAGTTATTAAACATAACGCGATCTCTCCAGTGCGGACGACACGCTGTTCTTCGTCATTTGTTATGCGTACCGCGAAGGACAAGACCAAATTGACATAGTCGGTGTCCTATGATATGTCTATAATGTGGGTAATGTTTTCAAGTCAAAAGTGAATAGGCTTTTTGTGATTCACAGAAATTTGTCCTAAATGTTAATAAAGATCTTCTGGATAAGCTAAATAAATGTAATAAATTAAAATTGGTGTTCGTATAGTATTTTCTCATGTACACAATTTCAAACCTAATCTTTAAGTTGTATTGTAACGACGCTTTAGGGACGTCTGGGAAGTAGTCTGCGACTAAATTGTTTTTAATGCACGCACCATGCACGAGTAACAGTCGAATAAAATTGGGTGGTACAGAGACCAGAGACCACCAACCTGACGCCATTATCCCTTATAACACTGATTAAAGATCTGCGCATATTTACTAAACTAAATTCCGATTCAGCTCATACGAGTAGAAGTGTTATATTGTTCCCTACGGTTGAAATTTTATTGAAAGAACCGATCCACGCGCGATTGTGACATTGTACGGCCAACTCCGATGCGACCTAAAATTCTACCGTAAGTGACAATAGAAAGCTCATATTTCATTAATTCATTGCTTTTCTATGAAGTTAATCGTTGTAAAATTGGAGTTGAGTGGATGTAATGAGCGCAAACCTGAAGAAAGGATTCACAGTTGTACTTCACAATTTAACGTCGCGTCTCACCCCTTTTCTCCGAAAGAAAAAGGCTCGTTAAACTCGAGGACACTTATTTTAACATAGTCTTATTACTAATTGCTTAATTCATTTTACTTTCAAGAAATTAATTTAATAAGATATATTATTTCTTGAAAAGGTTTCTGAAGACATCTGTAGGTTTCTGATGAAAGCAAGCTCTTTACCTTTTAATTTTAGTTATTAAAACATTCAATCGTGACGTTCCTCTCAAAGGCTCAATGTTTTTGGTTTTATTTATCTAACAAGTACGAAAAGTCAAATTGTTTTAACAATAACTAGGTACAACAAATTACTTGTTCCTTCAAAAATTTAGTACTTTGACTGGTTGCGAACCCGGGTGCATCACTGGGCTTTGAGTTGGATCTATTATTACTGATCTGATAAAATCTAAAATCTGATAAAAATGAAATAGTCCACTTTCTTTTTGGCGGGAAAAGGTCCGAAATGCTTCCTGTGTAACGGAAGTGACGGCTCGCTGCGGTCGTCTTTCACTATTGGGTGGTTAGTTTGCTTGTTTGTCGGTTATTTACATACTCGTAAAATACATGTGATTCGTAACTAAAGTATTGTGAATTCTTGTAATTTAATTACCAAAATTTACGACCACAGAGAAAAATATTTAACCAATTAATGAACAAGATACAATTACCACATAATAATGTTGCTGCTTACGGAGCGTAGGAAGACGTAATTAAATTTATCCAAGCAAGATACTTGAAGGGAACTGCTGGCGTTGCCGTCAATTTCCTATAATTATCAAGTGAATAAGGTAGAACACCGGAAACTAGGTTTGCCGAGTTCTCCGCATCGCGTCCTTGGCGCCACTGGAGCCCCAATTACATTTCTGTACAGTTTTATTGGCGGAGTTTTACGTACGTCGTGTATTCTGAAATTACATTATTTTATGCTGGCTACGCTTGTGGGTTGCCCGTAGGACCTTAAAAAATAACAAGGCTTGCTGTTAACGTTTCTCTATTTATTTAAATTCATGTTATAATTATAGTGGGGAACTGTTTAATTAATGTCGCAACACTACCTAGGCCCTTCAAAGGGCAATCCGGCATGGTAACCATTTCACGACATGGGTCTTTAGTTATGTTATTAACAGAACAACCAACAAGATGACACTTGGAAATAGAAAATACGTACTTTTAGTACGTATTTTTAAGTAGTACGTAATTATAGTATGCCATAACGTACACAATTTTGTAGCTAGACAACAAATATAAATAAACAGAATAGATTAATGTTTCCAAAGTTGTGCGCGGGCATCATCAGTACTTCGCCCAGGGTGTGTTTTAGCTGCCGTTTTCCCATTGAGTACGAGGTCAGTCCCACTGAAAAGTTATCTATTACATGGTGACTAGGTATCTTTTATGATTTATATCCCAGGTTACCGAGTATTTTTATGTGATTGGACCACAAACGATCAGACAAGTTGCCACTACGGTAGCAAACAAACATGCAGCACTCTCCACTGCCGCCCATGACAACTGTGACCGACATAGAACAAGACTCAAATGGGACCTAGTGTGGTTAGTCCGGTTAGGAGACGGTGTCGGAACATTAGTTGGTTTGTTTTTTAGTAAGTATGAGGACCGGGACACCGCAGCCAATAGTATCGAGGGAATTTATCAATTTAGTAAGTATTATTATTAGAAATTAGTTAATTGAAAAATATTTTCAGGTACCCTGAACTGAATATTAAATTAAAGACTACATAATATATTACGTGACGTGCGTTCAGTGAAGTCTATTTTATCGTGATGTCCTGTAATTTATTTTTTGAAGTCAGCCTTCTTTTGTTGACAGCTTAATAAAAGGATTAATAGGCATGCGACAACCGTAACCTTCGAGTAATTTGTTTCAAAGCCGAGAAGTGAAAAAAGATCCAAGTTCAATTCTGTAAGTGTACTCGGAATCACATCTGATGACGGCGATGTAGTCTTGAGCGAAGCAGGGCGCTAAGTAAAAGCCGCCTGCATTTTTAGTGCATTTGATTGACATGCATTAAAATGCTGTTTGATAATTATTAGTGGAATTTTTTTCTGCGCATATACCGTCTCATCATAACAATGTCAAAGTTAAATTAAAAAATATTATCATATTTAGTATCCCATGTAACAAAATTAAATTGTAAAAACTTTTACAAGCATACAGAATATACATAATTATTTATCTATGTATATTCGAAAAAGCTACTGATTAACACGAAATCTTAAAAATGATGAAGATGCAATTTGGCAGGGAGGTGTTTTATGAGTAGGAAACGTCAGTTAAGGAATTTTGTAATATTCGAAGAGGGAAATTTAGGGCTTGAAAGTTACAAGTATTTCAGCGGAGTACAAACAACGGGCAACAGCTAAGTACAGTTTAATATCTACTTGTTAGTTGAAAGAAGCAGTAATAGTGGACATCCAATGTCTAGTTTGATTTAGAAATTGAAAGTGTAGTTACTTGGCACAATTTTTTGCACTTGGCCATCACACTGCAGTGTGTATCATAATTTCCGTTGTATTCAGTGGAGTTTTATTGTTTTGCACCAGTTTTTACCAAATCCCAGGAGGAACTTTATATAGTACTTACGAAGACTTTCTTAGTTGCGGTCATTATGTTTTATCTTGGAGGAAAAAGAAGTTCAACACAAGTTGTTTCTACTCGTAAGTCCGACAATACTTAGGCGTATATTTTAGTTAGTTTTGAAGTAATATTATTATTATTTGTGAATTGGGCCGGGGTAGACTGTAGTTGATTTATTGTTCGTGAATTTATTGTCGTTGTACTTGTAGTCATTTGCGACTTGCATCAGAAGGTGGAAGTGGTCATTGCCATATTGTTTACACATCCGCGCTGCCAGAGTTTGTCTAACATATCAGCTGTTAAGTTTGGCGTTGGCGTTACGTTTAACTTTGCGTCGGTGGCCCTAGACGATCATGCGGCATGACATGCCTACGTGCTATCATGCATGCATGACCGTTTAATTGTATTGATTGATGCGAATTGGCATGTCATTCGCATGATCGTCTAGGGCCACCTTTACGTTAAATGCACGTTAAGGCCTGATTAGATAAACGCCGTATCTGTTGCTACTGCGGGTAGCAAAAAATATCACGCGGTATACCGGCCGAATACTGTCGACAGCTCAATATCGTACAGAATAGACACATTTGGTGCCTTGTAGTTTTGTAGTTGGTAGAACGGTAACAGGATGTATGAAACTAAGTGACGTGGCAATTTCCAGGTAGTATGGAACGCGATAGGACATTCAAAAGCGTTGAACAGACGTACAAGATCTACACGTTTCTGTTGAGCGTGGGCATGATGTATCCCAACCCCAAAACGGAAAAAATAAGACGAAGAGGGATATGTAAGTTATTTATGTGCACGGGAATTACATGACTTGATTCCCCCATCCCCTTTCCACCATCGAACGACCCGACGAACGGCGGGCATCCCTTCGTCGTAAACATCCCTCCAGTACGGACGTCACGCGTTGCGTCGTCATTCATCATACGTACCGCGAAGGACTGGTACAAATTGCCTGCGTCGGTGTTTCCGTTCGATTACAATGTAGGTGTCTTCAAGTCAAGAGTGAATAGGCGTCAAGTTAATGCGCCTTACCACCCACGACTACATCGCTGCTTACCATCAGGTGGGATTGTAATCAAGCATTAAGAGGAAATACCACGCGAACCCTTTTTCAAATTTGGGATTTTTTCGCTCAATATCTCTGTCGCGCTTGCGAGCGGCGTGTATGTCAGTGCGATAGGGACAACTGCAGCTCCGTGTAAAAACCCGAGGCAAAAATCATCAAAATCGAGGTTCCGTTCTCGACTAATCCCCCCGCCAAAACTAAAGCAATCTTAACGAAATTTTGGAAATTGAATGGGAAGGAAATATTCTGTGTCGGACCGTTTAGCTTTTTGTGCTAATTATTATACAATTTGTGTACTAGGCGTTTGTTTGCGGCATATTTATTTGGCCGTTTTAAGCGCTGTTTGAAGTAGCCTAAAACTTTTGAAAACAAAAATATCAAAAAAATCAAAACGTACCGACATAGATAATGATGATATTATTCTTGTGTGAAAAAATTATTGATCTAGAGTCAAAAACCAGCGAGGGATTAGTCGAGAACGTTTGTATGGAAAAATGACCCGTAGCATTTCCTCTTAACTAAGAAAAAAAAAAATAAGTACGGTCAAAAGTGCACAGTGATGATATCCTTGTATAAAAGTCTCCAATAAAGATATTAGGTAATTTTTATACTTTTTAGGGTTCCGTACCTCAAAATATCTTTATACCTAAATATCAAAATATCTCAGGATATCTTTGTTGTCCGTCTGTCTGTTTGTCTGACTACCTATCTGTCAAGATCCTTTTTCTCAGAAACGCGTGGAGCTTCTCGTGATTCGACTGGCCGTTTGAGAAGCAGAACTTTCTTCATTATATATCTTCTCAATTGTTTCTAGACCGGTAACGCATCTGTGATGCTTTTGGTATTTATTGCTGATGGACGAGGGATGGATGGATGGTGAAAGATAAAATTACGGAACGTATGAGACGGAAATATATTATAATATCATTGTCTTGACGACCCGATGGCGCAATGGTTAACACGTCGAATCGCCGTGCCGAGGGTCCTGGGTTCGATTCCCAGCGAGGCGGAAATTTGAATGATGAATTTAAATTTCGTTCTTGGTCTGGGTGTGTGTGTTCTTGTCTTGTGTGTTTTCCATGGCACAGGGAATCCTAGTGTGGGGCTATGAGTGTGTAGCGTTATTTATTTATTTATTGTTCTAAGTATATAAAATGATTTCATTGCAGTTGTATTGTTCGTGCTGTGTGTGCCTATGGTGTTGTTAGTGGCTAACGACATCCACATTCGTATTCACGACGACGACATGGAGAACTTGGTGAGGCAAATGATCGTGATGGTCTGTGTCACGTTCTCTTATATAAAGGTAATAAGGACTATTTTTGGGTGTGACTGTATTGTGTTCCAGTGGCAATAGGTACTGATGATGTCCATTTGTTACAAATACCTCCTCACCTCAGTTACATGAATGAAATGTAATTTACTCAACGTTGATTTTTACAAAGTGTCGAAAGTCAATTTACGTCATCGTTTCAACAAATCCCTAATTAGTGGTCTTGGTTAGAAGAAGCGACAAGAATGCAGATTCTTGTCGCTCCTTGGCAGCAAGGAGATTTTCATATTTACATAATCTGGTTTAACATAGTTTCACAAAGCGATGCGGCGGCAGTTACCATTTTTCAACATTATCAAATATTATCTTCTCTTGTTCAGGCCGTTTTAACATTGATATATAAGAAGGAGATGAGAGAAATTATTGACAGCATCAGCGCAGACTATTTGGCATACAACGACATGGCAGAAGACTATCGCGAGACAGTGGAGAAGCACATAAGGCAGTCTACATTACTGGAATCCGCCTGGACGATGATAATACTGTCTGTGGCGGTAGCGTTCCCTGGATCTGCGATAGTTCTTAACATTTACTTCTTGTTTTTCACTGATACGCACAAAAGGTAATTAAAATTGAAGCAAAACCTACATTTATTCCTACATTTAGGGATATATCTTGATTTTACAAGGATGCGACACGATGAATATTTAGCACAGCGTTTCTTAACCTTTTTCAGTCCACAGACTCCTAGAAAATCAAACACAATTTCAACGACCCCCCTGATTAAAAAACACGGGAATAAATTTCGGACAATTCATTTTAGTACCGAAAAATGTACTTTTTTATAAAAATTTAAAATACTGTACCTATTGATGCGAAGGTACTGACTGCTTTTCCGCAACTAAATTAGTAATATTTTGATTAATGTAAGTAGTTAGTAGTTGCAATTTCCATTCGGCGGACCCCCATACACGTACTCGACCCCCAGGGGCCCGCAAACCACAGGTTAAGAAATAAGCTTTAGCGGATATGGAATACGTGGAATTCATTCTGCGCAAGCTATGCTTTTCACTTCAACCAACGATATCGCAGGCGTTTTATTGATATATATATAGTTTTCTGTCTATTAGCCTTTCGCGGTCCACTGCCGAACATAGATCTCCCCTAATTGGCACCGCTCCGACCGGTTCTGGGCCCTCTGAATCCAGCGGCATCCCGCTGTCTTCTATAGACCTCAGTCATCGGTTCCCGCTGTCATCGGTTGACCTGGCCCAGGGCAACCTGTGCTCCTTTTGTCGAGGCATGGTCGACATTCGACTTCTATATAGTGTTTAAATGTACCAAAACCATACCACACTACAACAAAAATACAACAATGGGTGGTTGCGAATTAGTAGGGAAATGTATGACTTTATTCACAATTACCACATTTTGCAGTGTAAATAAACAGAATAGATGATACTGTTATCGTAGCCACTAGAGACAGACATTATCGTTACTATATTCTATATTTCTTGTGGTAAACACAACGCAGTTTCGAGAAACTACAACGAGACTATTCCCATGGAACCACTGTTTGCCCACTTTTGTCGATGCTGTGCGCTTTTCGTACGGGTAAATAAGGGCATTTTGATAATTTATACTCACCCATTGATATACTCACTCATATCAACGCACTAAGATTCCCTGTGTTCCGGGTGACATGAACATCATCAATAAAACCCAGAACCCGAGGACAGACGTTTATCTGTCACATAAACCGGCCGAAAATCAAGACCGGGACCCCTGGCTTCGCAACCCGTATCACTACCTACTAGATTGCAGAGTCGTTTGTTTAACTCTTCGTTTAAAGTAAATCCGCTTTATATTTGAACTAGCTGCCCCAGCGAACTTCGTACCGCTCTATAATTAATGAACAAATAATAATATGGTGACATATCGACAGCAGCGCCACCTACCGGGTCCAATTGTAAATCAAAACCATTTTTGGATCCACCTGAAGACACACAAAAAATTTCAACCGAATCGGTACAGCCGTTTTTGAGTTTTAGCGTGACTAACGCACAGCAATTCATTTTTATAATATATGACATAGCCTATGTCACCCGGGGATAGTGTAGCTTTCCAACAGTGAAAGAATTTTTCAAATCGGTTCAGTAGTTTTGAAGCCTATTCGATGCAAACAAACAAACAAACAATCAAATCTTTCCTCTTTATAATATTAAGTATAGAGTATGGATAAACAAACAATCTTTGTCTTGCAGATTCATGGTTCACGAGTGCCACATTTGGAATGTGCCCGCTGAGACAATGTATGCGTCTCCGGTCTACGAGTTATTCTTTGTTTATTCCATGTTTGTGGTACTAGTCATCTTTATTGCTTTTACTGGTTAGAAAACTGTTTTTAAACCTACCTTACTTAAGCCTTACTTACCTACCTTAATAGACTTGTTGTTTTGTTTTTCATGACTGTTTTGTATGGGGTAACAGGTGGTGGTGAATTATTCAGAATATTACAGTAATTGACAAAACAGGATATTAAAGTGACGCCCTGTAGGGCGCAAAGGTTATCCTGCCGGACCACCATAAGTTCTTGGGTTCGATTCCCAGCGAGGTGAAAATTTGGAGGATTTTAAATTTCCGTTATTCGTCCGTATGTGTGCGTGATCTTGCCTTTGTGTGTTGTTTATGGCACCCACGGCACAAGGAATCCTACGTTGGGTCATCGATCTCTCATCATTACTTAATTCATTTTAATTTTAAGAGAATGTAAAGGGAACAATAGTTGATCAATCATAGTTTCCCTTATTTTGTCTTACTGAAATGCACATCCACATTTAGTGGAACTGTAACACTGCATTGAACATTAAAATATAGGAAAATTAATAATTTTTTACAACAGCCAATTTTTTTTAGCCTTTGATGGTATGTTTTCAATATGTATTTTACACGCACCGTTAAAAATTAAAATCGTAAAAATCAAACTGAAACACCTTTTGGATGACAAGTCTGATTTAGTGAAGATAAAGTCCAAACTTGCCGAAATCATAAAAGACCAACAGGAAATTTATGAGTGAGTATCTTTCCATTTCGTATCTTCTGAAGATAGTAACTGTCAAGAAACTTTTTTTCGCAACTTGCTGATTGTTGTATGCAGTGTTAAGAGCTAGTAAATGACGACGAACGAATTTGATAAGACTATATTTTATGAATTCCTGAAGCGTTACTAATTAAATTAGGTACTTTTTATATGGGGTTGTCAGGGTTGCGTTGATTGTTTTAAGTGTAACAATTTCCATTTCAGCTTCATCAACAAAATGATGGGATGCTACAAGACGTGGCTGGTGATGATGTTCACGGTCTCGGTGATCCAGATCGGCATGTCTCTCAGTCAGATTACATCTAAAGTAACTGGTTTAATAACGCTCTTCGTGTTAACAATTACTCTTGAAAGAGTATCAGTCATTGCATAGTTCAAAACCAACGCTTCTGTACAATCAATACCTCGGATATTTTCTTATTTTGTGAAGAATTATGATCATAATCACAGTCACAGTTATCATGGGCGGCTGCTGCATGCATATACATTTTTATACATATAGATTTTTTTAAAGTTTGTTATGATTTCCAGGACGGCAGCGGCTCTAGCATTGTTTACTTACTGTTTGTCGGATCCAGTGTGGCTCACATTTTTTTCCCTTGCTTCCTTTGCTCTGACGTCACTTATTGGGTAACTTTTTAATTAGTACCAGATATTAATTTGAGCGTTGCCATACTTATTGGTAACCCAAAATTTGTTGGGACCAATCTCCAAACTTAAAAGCACAGGGGTAAAGTCGCCAGTCTCTGGGTATTCTACAGAATATATTTTTGAGAGTGCGAGCAGGAATTACACGAATTAATTATCACCCTCGAAGGTTCCAACAACGAAATTATTGTAGCAGTGTGGGAGGAAAATCTCTATTTTGAAGGTCCTGTGTTTCAGGCGTCTCAGCTCGTCGATGCAGTCTACAGTGTCCCGTGGGAAGACGTCCCTGACCCTGGTTTCAGACGCTCCATATGTTTTATGATCGCCCGCGCCCAGATACCCATCAAGATCACTGCGTTGGGTCTATTGACCTTTGATATGGAGATGTTTGTGTCGGTAAGAAATTTAACTTTTCTGGTACTGATTGCGCAGTGAACGCTTGATGCTAAAAGTCAAGAGTTATTGAAGTAATTTTACTTGATGAAGGTAAACTAGTATGTAATTGTAGTCACATGCAATACAAGGAGACAGGAATATAACAGCTTTGCATCCAGTTCCGCGTAGGTTAGGAAGGTAGGTAGAAACTGTATCCTGTAACGGTTGTGTATTTATAATATAAAAGATCTCCTGAGAATCTTGGGCCAACCTTTTCCTACAAATTAAAACGCATTTTCCGAAAATTAGACAGAATAAAAAAACTACGTGCTTGACTGATGATGAAGTACCCGTGTGGTTAAATGATTTTGAATTCGAATTCCCACCGCTTGTATTATCCTTATATCACTTCAATAAAAGGCAGCTTTAAATTTGTTTTCAGGTATTGCAGACGGCCTACTCGATGTTTACACTTCTCAGAAAATAAACTCCAGAATGCTATAGGGAGCTACTTAGTATTAACGAATCGCTTCTGATGTTAACGCAATAAATTGTGGAAGTAACATATAAATGGCATTTTTTAAACAAATCACAATCTTCTGTGTCCTTAAACTTAAAAGTCGTAAAAAATTAACCCTTAACTGTCCCACTGCTAGGCACGGGTCTCCTCTCACAATGTAAGTGGTACAGGCCATAGTTCGCCACGCTGGCCAAGTGCGACTCTCAGGTGTGCAGGTTTCCTCACGATGTTTTCCTTCACCGAAGCAAGTGATAATTAAATTCTAATACGTACATACGTAGATACTGATGTCCATGGGCGACGTTCACCACACACCATCAGGTTGGTTACCACTAAAAACCTAATTCGTCAGCTGTTTACGTAACACAATTAGTAAACACTTCCACATCCATACCTTTGCATTAAGAAGACAGAGACAGTTATAATAATCGTCAAAATTAGGTACTCGTATATAACCTTATTGAGTCAGCGAACCTGATAAAATGCTAATAGGTAACTGACTGACAGACAACGCATAGTTTTAGAGGTGTTCCTTATGTAGTAATGTGGATCATTACCAGCCTATAATAAAAAAAAAATTACGACGATTGTGATTTGATGTTATATTATACGTGGTATTTATTCATTGAAAATCAATACAATATAATTATGTACGTAGTAGATACCTCTACCTAGTCTATGGTACTATTAAAGATTTAATAGATAGACCAGAAACACTAAAATACCACTTACATCTTGCAAACAAATAAATGATGTTGTAAATGGGACTCAGAATCCTCGGAATCTATGCTCGGAATCTTTCCGTAACTTCACTCCATTCAAGATGTCATAAATGTCAAATGTTTGCCGTCACTCCGTATACCTTCCAGCCCTTGTTCAACCACTTTCTGCTGCTCTGGCGTTATGTCCAGGTCCTGTCAGACTGCCTGACATTCCTTCTAGCTGCACTGTGCTGCAAATGCATGCAAACATTGCCGGGGTCCCCTACATCATCGTGCACTAATATGATTGATGTAAAAGCTTCCGGAGATATAAAGGTTAATGTTGTTTTGGGTCTTTAAAGAGTTTAAAGTATTTAATAATGACCAGAATATATTTTTTCCCGAGTACCTACTATTATAGTACTTGGTAAAAATATATTTTGGGCAGTAAAGATAGGTTAGTGAAATTGCTTTTGACGATATTCTCATAGTTTCTGAAATACAAGGATCCTAAAAATCTGCCCTATTGGCGTCTGGTCCCTCTTGTTAGAAGACTCTAGATAACTTGAACCCAAGCAGACTTCCATTGTTCGTGATGTGCAAATACAGACGAGGTTATTAAACACGTAAACTGATGCTTGTACACAAATAATTTGATATGGATCCAGATACCAAGCGTAGCTTTTACAAAGACGACAGCTGGTGGCAGCGTTAAAATTGATGTCGATTGCGATGGCCATGGCGGGGGAATTGGGGACATAAGCACTAATTATGCTCGTGTTGCCGAATATCCTGTGAATGGAATAAAAACAGTAAGTCCAATATTTCTCATTCATTACATTATTCCTTAGAATAATAACACTATAGAAAGACAGTCTTCATACAAGCGCTCTGTCTAAAGTGAAACACTAAACCGAAACTTTCCCGAAAGCGGGGAATGATTCAGCTGCGGATAATCATATGTTTTTAGCAATAATACGTAAATAGTTTTTCAGATATTTCGTGACACAATTTAACTGGACAAATCGTCATAATTCTTTTTTTTCGCGAGACACGTTTGGCGTGCGTTGACATTTAACACTACGGAGCTACCCGGTGTTTGGAGTCATTTCTGACTCCAATTAAGGTGCTTCAAAACGGCCGCGCGGACTTCGTTTCTATAGTGTAATTATTCTAAGCTTTATTCACATCATCACAACTGATACCTATGAAAACCTACCCCTCTGCTAAGCTCAGGTCTCTTCTCAAAATGGATTTGTTTATGGCCTCCACTATGACTATGGTCTATCACACTTGCCAACTGCAAATTGGCGGACTTCACATACCGTTATACCTAACAATATGACAACTCTAACGTTTGAAGATTTCCTCGTGATGTTTTCCTTCACCGAAGTGATAGGTAATAATAATTTTCTATTGAGCGCATAACTATCAAAACTAAAGGTGCAGAATTCTTCAAAAACTCAAACAATCCTATGCAATCAAAGGTGTGAAATCAAAGATCAACCATCTAGGGTAGTCTAGCCCTTTATTGCTTGCTGCAAATTCTAAGCTCCTCACTCATTGCATATTAGACTTATATTATTACAACCTTCTGTATTGTTGATGGATACGTACATCATTCCACCGAAATAAATATGCTTGAAAACTCAAGATATTTTTTTTTGACGCAAAGAAGAAAGATAAAAAACAATATTTAAAGCGTAATATTTGCATTTTCAGAAAATTTTAATGGAACCGGCGAAAGGAAAAGGTACTGTGAAAAACCATTCGGACATCGCAGCGATACATACAAAAAAGAATATGGATGGTGAGGGTTTTAATTACTGTCCGTCTGTTCAGCTTGTAGAAGGGTATGTATGATATAAACTCGTTTTTAAACAATTTGGATTAACGTGAAAGCCTACCTACTGTATTGGCAAATATTAATCTGAGTTATTCTGTATAAATTCAAAGCGTTTTGTTTTATGTAACTACTCAACAAACGAGGCAGCTGATATAGCTGGGTTATCTACCACCCAGATTAATATTGACGATACTCATGTATGGTAATAGGATTTTTATCTACCAGACTGGCTACCACCTTCGTTACCTAAAGGAGTGCGCACATTACAACGACTCCACTACCGACCGACGCCAACGCGACTAAAACCTTGACAAAGCTAACATTCAATTATGAGCTTTATATCTTTGAAGGTAAGGTTGAATTTCGAACTTATACGTAAAAGCCCTGTACTGCTCGCCCTACACCCATAACCGTTCCGTTTCGAGACCATCGCGTCGACGTTGCGTTGACGACTCACCGTAGACGAGTAGTCCACGCGTCGACCGACACAATGACGTAATGTACCTGCGTTGATCGCGGAACGGAACGTCGGAGTGGAGACGGAGTCGAGTTGACGTCGATGAAGCGTTGATCGCGGAACGGAACGTCGGAGTTGAAACGGAGTGGAGTCGGAGTGGAGTTGACGTCGAGTTGGTGTAAGGAGTGCGCACATTACAACGACTCCACGACCGACCGACGCCAACGCGACTAAAACCTTGACAAAGCTAACATTCAATTATGAGCCTTATATCTTTGAAGGTAAGGTTGAATTTCGAACTTATACTTAAAAGCCCTGTACGGCTCGCCTTACACCCATAGCCGTTCCGTTTCGAGACCAACGCGTCGACGTTGCGTTGACGACTCACCGTAGACGAGTAGTCCACGCGTCGACCGACACAATGACGTAATGTAACTAGCGTCGGAGTTGAAACGGAGTGGAGACGGAGTCGAGTTGACGTCGATGAAGCGTTGATCGCGGAACGGAACGTCGGAGTTGAAACGGAGTGGAGTCGGAGTGGAGTTGACGTCGAGTTGGTGTAATGTGCGCACTCCTGTAATGTGCGCACTCCTTAAATCGACCACGAAACACTTCATTCGTGTTTCGGTTGCAGTGTCAGATATCCAGAAATAAATCGGGTAGTTGATGACCGAGTGCGTAGTATATTTCCCCCCGAGGTCTATCCGGTGCGTGGGTAACATGGCGTTTTTCTAGAAAGACGTAAAAAGAGTTCTCCTTCAAGGTCAGTGAAGCATTGGTCATCTTCTGGTGTTGCACATGTGCACAGGCGACGGTGACCACTTACAATCAGGTGACCCGTCTGATTACCCCATATCCTGATCGCCTATGCCCATCCAGAATAATGTACCTTTCAAATGTTGGAAGAATTTGTTAAGTAGATGCCATGATTTCGGTGATTACCCTCCCTTATACAAACTCAAAACATTAGTATAGATTTACTTATCTACTTTGTGGTATAGACAAATGATTAATTTAAATTAACGTACAGACAAAAGTATCCCATATTTTTTATATTTTTAACGATTTTTCCTGTTTCAGATACAAGAACGGATAAAATTATTACACAATGACGAGAGACCGATATACAATTCAACTACGCACTTTGTTATCAATTATCTTGGACGAACTTAATAATGTTTAAGCCGGCTCATTACATTTTCTTGAATTTGATGCCTTTTAGTGTTTTTTCCGAATTTCAACATAACTTTAATACTTAACACCTGATAAATATTAGGTATTTTGAAATGTGCGCATTCTTAATGCGCGTTATAAGAACTTAAAGTTCTTGAAAAGGTGTTAGCACTTGAAATCCGCCTTACCTAGCGCGCGCTCCAAAACGATTCCAAAAGGCTTACGCAATGCGAATCAATAATGGGGATTTTACCGGGAAGATTAACATTTTGTATTAACAAGTGAGAAACTGAGATTCACAGGTCAGTTCATCGATAACCTAAGTTGACGTGCTGACCTGTCTATCGCAGGCTATTATAAAGCTTGAACCGTTATAGTCTAAGACAAAAACCATTTAGACCCAACGTAATTGTGTGTTAAATAAATAATTGTGACAAATAAATTACAAATTTCAATGTCAATTTTTATTTTATTTTATTACGATGCTTCTACTAATTAGGACAAAAGCTATTAAAAATATTCAGCACCAGAGCGTGACATTGTCATACCTACTCTGAAGTACTATGAATGAGAGAGAGAGAGATGGATCAGGGTAACTGCGTGACTGACTGACCGTAGTTCGAAAAGACTAAAATTTTTAGTAATATAAATATCTGATGCTAACTTTGTGAAAACAAATTTTAATCGTGTCGGTTTCGTCACTTGTTAAAAGCTTTTTAAAATATATAGATTTAAAATATAATTAATAAGAGGTAATGTAAACTTGTATAAATGAAAAATCACACAGACCATATATCTGCCGCGAGTAGTTTAATTGCTGCACTTAATAATGAAATCGATAATTTGTTTAATAGTTCTGTGTATGGTGGCATCTTTGGGTAAGTGAATAAATTGTTTATAAATTGATTTGAGTGGTAATCATTGCAATATTTCTGTGGATCACCTACAGCAAATATGGTTTTATTTTTCTTGTTTAAAATTATAAACTGTGCAAAGAATAATAAGATAATGTACAATATAACGTCCCTCTTCATCTAGTAAGTCAGGATTTTCTGTTCTTTAAGTTCTTTTTTTCCCGGAATCCTAAAGTTTCTAGCACAGTCTTGTTAGCTGTATGTGAACAGCTGAACATATGAACTTTACGTGATAATTAATTAACGCTGTTATAATGTTGTAGACGGCAGGTACAGATGTGACTACACACATTTCCCCGAAGCGGAGGGATGGCTGAAGCTGCACAGGATACCAGCTAACTGGCGCGAGGCCAGGCTCAGGTGCCATCTTGAAGGTATGTTTGATTTATGCATCTTCACTAAATGTTATTTTTTTCCTTCATAAAACTATGTACATACATACCTGTCACACTATAGCGGACTTAATATAATATATCGGCTCGCTGGAAAACGATTTGTTGTGTTCGGGCCTTTGGTGTTATGATGGGCGAAGGTGACCACTCATCATCGAGTGGGTCGTCCGGTCGTTTGCTCGTTTGTCGGCTATTAACATAATATAAATTACATTAAAACAGCCTTAAAATATTGCTGCTTATACCGCCATAATGTTGTTTGTTAAAACAACAGGTGGAAACTTGGCGTCGCCTCTGGACAGTGGTCTGAAGACGGCGATGCGCTCCCTCATCGGGCAGAACATATGTCCTCAGTGTGCGGTCTACACCGGCATCCACGCCACCTTCTCCAGGGGAGACTTCTTCTCCGTTGAAGGTGACTAATCAATTATTTATATTCTTTTTATTCGTGTATACTATAATCACTACATCATCATGGTATATGTATAATAGGTAGGTGTAATGCATGATTTGATTAGCCCGCTTTTAATGTCTGTTCTGATGAGACTTTGTAAATTTGACACTAATTGCGTGATGAGGTGTTTTAAAATTATATTTATACTTGAAGAGAAAACTTTTTTATTCCTTTTAAATAAGACAAGCATGTAGGAAAGAGATTTGGCATAGAAAGTTTACACGAAGTACACCTGCAGAAAGCTAAAATATAATTAATATGTGTATCATAATAATTCATGTTATTACTACTAAAAACTACTTTTAATAGTTAATTATGAACATCGAGTTTCGAATTTAGTTACCAGGAAAAATAAATATAATAAGAAAAAAGAAATAAAGAAAGAAATATAATTATTAGATAGTGGCAAAATAAAATTTCTTTTAGATGTATTTATTTTATTTTATGTGTAGGTATGTACTATATTAATATTTTATCCAATTATTGTTAGGTATGTGTTAACGCGATTATGAAAAATAATTGTACTGAAATATGTACCTATTACATACTTAACTAAATTTAACAAGCATGCTGAAGAAATCAATTGCTTATCTTAGAACCTCATAATGTATCCGTACATTCAAAGTAAATGTAATGTTTCATCCTATTGTTTCGATTGTAAATATCGCGGAATAAATATCGCGGAATATATTTTTCGAGCGTGCCCTGAGGGAGGTAAATTTGTTTCGCAATCATTCATTACTTCAAATATTTCTGAAGAGAGCCATTAACAGTTTTTGTCAACATTTTAACGACTTTCGGCCACCATTTTCCCTAAAGATGCAAGTTATACATTAAAGCAAAAACATAATTTACTTCGTTAAAATGTAACGTTATCGTAATGTAACGTAATCGTAATGTAACGTAATGTAATCTCTTTGGCAAGACCAGGACGTTTTATGTACCTTTGTACGGTTAACGGACATGATCAAAAAGTAGGAAGGTTCGTGATCAACAATAATCTGATTCATGTGTTTTCCATTCATGTATTTTTGGGATTTTTAATTACTTCTTTGGTGGTTTGTTGTTATGGCAGCTGTAGCAGATGAAATACTTGTAGTTGTTGTAACCTAGGTGTAATACTTTCATAGTCTGTAAAAATTTCAAGTGTCTACCCATAGCGATTCAAGAGAAAAAGCGCTGTGAGTGCTGTGATAGACGCAGGAACGGACCTGGTCTCCGTCCCCAGTCCCGTTTGTTCTCTTTGGGTACGGAAGATTAATAAAACAATGATTCCCAAGGTGAATTAGAGAGTATAACATAATATTATCCAGGTGTACATCTGGTGGAGATTCCTCACACCTGGGCGGCGAACGAGCCGGACAACTTCAACGACAGCGAGAGCTGTCTCGCCATGCTGTCCGACGGCAACCTGGCTGACGTGAACTGCAACGACCCGTACCCGTACATCTGCTACAAGAAGGCGCCGGCGCAAGTTCAGCTCAGCAGCTGCGGAACCCTTGACTACGGTCAGTAACAACACCGGAACTTAACAGCCAACAAACTGACCCCAACCCCAGGCTGGCAGACCACGGTGTCGGAAGCGGCATCAGAAACTGACCCCTGCTTGGCGGTAGGCGGCAGCTGATGTCCATGGGCGACGATGGCCGCTCATCACAGTGTTTTTATTTGTCGAATGTTCCAGAATATAACCTGGATGTGCGCACTGGTAGCTGTTACAAGTTCCACACGGTGCCGCGGACCTGGTCCCGCGCGTACATGGCCTGCGCTGCCGAGGGTGGCTACCTGGCCATCATCAACAGCGATACTGAAGCTACGGTACGACATTTCGCTCTGTATGGACCTCTTTGATGATAAGAATGAAATAATAACTCTTTATGTATGAATTCTTGAACATCTTTTGAACAATTTTTTTCCGTAACCTTGTCCAGATTGTCTAAGACTGTCCATTAACACCTTTCATTGCCTCTGTAAAGTCTTTATTCATGTGTCTGTATGTGTAGGAAATAATATCGTCAATGAAAACATCCTCATCATCCGGGTGTTTGTATTGGCGATGGAGAGTTTTGATCATGATTTTTTTACTTTTACAGGTTTTGAAGGAACTGTTTGCCAAGAACCCAGGCGGCCACATGCTGGGTAACTTCTGGAAGGACGTAGCTTACGTTGGGTTCCACGACTGGGGGGAGCACGGAGAATGGCTCACCATTGATGGTTGGTTGACATTAGCTACAAACATTGGTATTACTTAATTTGGAATGTTAACCATTGCGCTATAGATATAGTAACAGAAATAGAAATAGCTCGGGTGGTCCAAGATCGCTAACTTTTGCACCCAGCTTAATCCTGTCGGTGATAGGAAAGGAAAGCTTTTAGCTAACTCCTCTATACAAAACCTATGTGATTCAGTATTTTGATCCTAATTTTGAAGAGTCAGTTAACAAGCGAGTTCTCTGATTCTTCTTTGATCATCTTGTGGGGTTGTTCTTTGGTACGCTTTAACCAATTGAATAATATTAATAACCATGACTTCTCAGGCCGTACCTTGAAAGACGCCGGGTACTGCAAGTTCTCTGGCGGTGAACCGAACAACGCCACCACGGGCGAGTACTGTGGTGCCATCTACCGCAACGGAATGTTCGACGATCTTTGGTGCGAGAACAAGTACGCATTCATTTGCGAGAAGAGACCTGACAGCCCGCTGTGCCCAAACCAGGTCTAGAGAGGTGAGTTCAATAGATAATGACGTCACAGTTTCCGTCTTGAATAGCATCTAATTCGTTTATCTAAACCTTATTCAAAGCACGGAATTCGGAAGAGCTCTTGTATTTTTTTGCTAGCGGTCACAGCGATCCACTAGCGGTCACATTTCATATAGTAATAGCGTGAATTTTGACAAAATGTTATTTCCACAGACGGGATACGACACTGCTGTCATCCTGAATGGATGCCTACTGCCGACGTATACCAACAATTTGCAAACGGACTTCAATAATCAAGATCAATAAAATACTGGATAGTAGGTATTTCGTGGACTGTCTATGTTTATTAAATATACAATACTATTAAGTAGATAACTCTTGTTTTTGTATTATCCATTTCTTCCTTTAATAAAATATTGCCAATAATTATTGGGCGTTCTGAATCGCACGAATTAATAATACGAGTAATGCACGTTTTACTGTTTGATAACCATAACTATTGTTTTTTTAATGTTATGATATGTAATGGCAACGTAGTAGCCCTGTTGATCAGGGATGTAACTATGGACAAGAATCTGACCAAAATCTTATATTTATAAATACGTCTTACAGCCTGTTTTTCAGGGGACGACATTGTGCGATCTACTTATATAAACACATTTTTTTATGTCTTTTAATTTCGATAAGTTTTACCGGTAAGACTTTTTCATCACTGATCCACACGCATATATAGTAACAGTCTGATGTTTAAAAAGAAAATATCTAGGTAATAACATTGTAATTTGACAAACAATCTTATCACGTTGATAAAATTTTGTTTACATTAGTTACTGAATAAATACCCGACGCAAAATCTCATTTACATCCAATGTACAAAAAATATTTAATAATACTTTTTTAAAGAACGACAATAAGATAAAGTGTAAAGGGGATTCAATCATAATACGATAAAATACTACAAGATTGGATATTGATAGATCAGCTGGACCTCATCTCTATGACATGTACTTACGATGTACTGAATGTATAGTACGGCCGGCGGTTCTAGGCCGCCCTGAACTTTGTTCGGATCGCTGCGCAGAAGTCAATTTTAGGGTCGAAATGGTGGCAAGACGCGCGGGGTGTCACTTTGAGCATTGTTTGTTTTAGTCACACGCTCAGTGTTCGTGTCGCTATCTCTCTCTAAAGTACAATACCTGCGCACTATATCCGAAAGCCTAACTTCAGAGCGGCCTAGAACCGTCGGCAGTACTTTACGAGTACTGTCAGTATTAGGCTGAATGGTACAGAACTCAGGCGATTCACGACGAAGGAGTTGGAAAGTTATAGTTCACTACATTTCACGATTGCGTTGATTGATCAAATCAAGTATGCGGGGGGGTGGCCGGGACATGACTTCACCAGAATGACTTCATGATGGCCACGTAAGGCCTTTAGTCCGTTTGTCACCGAAGTGAACCTTAAGTGAGTGAAGATTGGCTGCAAAACGTGGTGGAAGCTTACGTGGAGGATATCCGGCGTGAGCAATTATTTTTAGAGATTATAAGTTAATGCTTAACGAACAATTCCACCGCAGCGATGTGGTCTTGGGTGGCAAAGCTCACCAACTTAGAAACCCATTCACTCTTGACTTGAAGGTTATGACATTGTAATTTTCAGACATCGAGCATGTTAATTCACTTATTAACCCCCAATATAAAAATAGGGGTGTTATAAGTTTGACGTGTCTGTGTGTGTCTAACTATGAATAGTAGCTTCTAAACGCTGACGTTATCGAGATGGTTCTTGCTAATATTTATGAATATCTGTTCAGGTTCATGATCATCATATCATTAGACTGCGCCACTGTAGTGAAGGCGATAATTGAAACACAACACGTCCGTACGCTCAGCAGTTTATTTCCAACTACTCACATAAAGTGCACAAAAAGGAACATACTCTCCAGATCATTTTCACACCCGGGGGGATTTAATTTTTTTGCAGTTATTCCTTTGTCGTTATCATAACGTAGATATTAAAGGTCATCTTTAACATTGGGTACCTACTCAAGTCTGATATAACTGTTTGCGTAGAACGATAATGCCGTCGGGATGCGGATATCATTCTCATTCTGGTTATCACCATGAAAGTAATTTGGATCCTTTCTATTTTTTTGTGTATACCAGAGTTATTCGGTAAGTTCAAAATGAGAATTGTAGCTGGTTTTATATTTTTTATCTCAAACTTGAATGTAATGCTACGACCCAAGAAAATGTTTGGATCTAATCTTAAATCTTTAGCTGAGATTCAACATTTTTAGATTTTTTAGATCCAAATATTTAGATTTAAGATCGTTAATTTAATTTAGATATGCCTAAGAGTGTATCATCAATCGTCCCAAAAAATCCATTGAAATTTCAATTTAGTATGTCAAGACGAGACAAAGAAAGGTAATCCCCATATAGTCGAGACATTGCAGGGAAGGGTTCTGGATTCTGTTTATTCGTCAGTTGCAAAGT
This sequence comes from Ochlodes sylvanus, assembly GCA_905404295.2. Taxonomy (NCBI): domain Eukaryota; kingdom Metazoa; phylum Arthropoda; class Insecta; order Lepidoptera; family Hesperiidae; genus Ochlodes; species Ochlodes sylvanus. The sequence goes on along the minus strand of FR990134.1, from coordinate 12,928,253 downwards.
GAACATAATTATTTCTCGTGATTAGGTATTAAGAAGTAGAGTATATTAAGAACCGTACAGTGTTTCTTCTTCTTGTTCTACTTATCTCAGCAAGGAAATTCCGATGCGACTACTCGTACTTCGCCGAAGTAGATGGATGGCTCAAGATAAACAATGTCCCGGCTAACTGGCGTGAGGCAAGGCTGAGATGTCACCTCGAAGGTACTGCTTATTATGATAAGTTCATACACACACACACACAGACCTCCAGCTTTATCATATTAGTATAGATTAAAGTGGCATCTAAAGTAGAGCAAACATTCAGTGGTGCGACAAGGAATAATTAATTCTTCGTGGTGTTATGATTTGGCGGTACGACGAGGACTACACCCACTTCTATTTATTTAAACATTATTAAATATTACGGTAAAAATTGCGAGCTTAATGCTAATTGCATTCTTTACCAGCTAACCATTTCATTGATATACTTAATAATGTTAACGCAGTCGAAACTTTATTGTCGTTCTAATCTCCCGCCGGAACAGAGAGACATACATGCTAACATATTAACCCCTCTTTTGGATTCGCCGTAGTAGAGTAAATATACGTTTTTATCTTTTTCCTTATGTAATTAAGATAGCAAATGAGCATGCATCTCTACCCTCCCGCTGCCGCCCATGACAACTGTGTCACTGTGACCGAAGCAAAACAAGACTCAAATCAGGATTAGGATACTTACCATAGGGTGTTCGTTGGTCAGTTCGTTTATAGGAATGAGAGCTGGGGATGGCCCGTCAGTTATGTTATTTGTTGTTAGTACTAGTCCAGTTAGTAAATGTTAATAAGAGTCTCGTTCTAATTCGGTCACAGATGTTTTGCTACCCTTAAGCACTAATATCTAAATGAGTGAAACTGGATCCACCAAACCAAAACTACCTACCTACCACCTATTTACTAATATGGCTACAACCCATTAATGGCCCACTACTGAGCACGGGTCTCTCCTCATACCTGAGGAGGCCTAGAGCATACTCCACCACGCTGCTCCAGTGCGGATTGGTTGAGGGGTTAGTGGCCAACCCAAGTGTCGGAAATTTTAAGCCGCCCGAAGGTATCCGACATGGTTTAACGACTGCTACCAAATGATAACAACCGGGACCGACGGCTTTACGTGCCCTCCGAAGCACGGAAGCGCTCAAGAAATTTTTGCCACTAGCGGTCATCCATCCAACTACCGACCGCGCCCGCTGTTGTTTAACTTTGTCGATCACTTGAGATCAACGCAAGCCGCCGGGCTATGAGCGCTTCATCTACTACTACTACTATTCGCTTTTACTAATATAATACTTCTCATATCGCTCTCACAGGCTCGAAGTTAGCGTCACCCTTGACAATCGGCCTGAATGACGCAATGATGAAGTATATCCAGCAGGAGACTGACCGTAAGTGGGCGGTGTTCACGGGAATCCACGCTACGTTCTCCAAGGGAGACTATGTCTCTGTTGAAGGTAAATCATTATATAACCTCATCGAACCTAATTGCTCATAGCCCGGCGGCTGGTGTTGATCCTAAGTGATGGTCCGATTGCTACAGCGGGCGCGGTATAAAGTTGGATGCGTGACTGCTAGTTGCAAAAAAGTCTTGTACGTTCCCCGTGCTTCGGAGGACACTCAAAGTCGTTGCAGTCCTGATTGTTACCGTTAGATAGCAATCTTTAAGCCATGTAGGAGGCCAAGTGGTATAAAGTTTCAACTTGTTTCGACTGTTAAGTTACAATTTTTAAATTGCTTTTGTCTGGAAGAAATCGCTCGTAAGCGATAAGGCCGCCCATTGTATTGTGCCTTTCATTTAAAAATTTGCATTCAACTGTCTATGTTACGGTGTGGAATCAATAAAGAGTTTGCATAAATAAATAAATACATAATACCACCAGGTGGCTCATCTGATCGTCTGACGGCTATTTGCATAGTAAAATATATTTTCTTTGAATCCACTGTTCTCGTTCAGGAATACCACTCTCAAGGATGTTGATCAGATGGGCTGATAACGAGCCGGATAATTTCAACGACCACGAAAGTTGTCTGGTAATGATGCACGACGGGACCCTGGCCGACGTCAACTGCAACGACACGTTCCCCTCCATCTGCTACCGAAAGTCACACCAGACCCTGATAATTAACAACTGCGGCACAGTCGATAACGGTATGTATCTGGTTTTAGGAATACAAAAATATTGAGGAAAATACCAATTTAACTTTCATTAATCAAATGTATCATTTCTAGTCTAAAACCAGGCAAGAGCGTAGAGTTAAAGGGACGAAGGGTCCTGTCCTGTACAACCATGCAATAATTACGCTGAAAGAAACTTCTCGTCAAGGGATCCCTTTTAATTTTTTTACTTTTGTATTTATTTACCTTTATATTAGGTGTTATCTCTGTTCCAGGTTACAACCTGGACCCTCGAACGGGAAAATGTTACAAGTTTCACACCATACCCCGGAGCTGGTCCCGAGGTTACATGGCCTGCGCGGCTGAAGGAGGTCACCTTGTAGTTATCAATAATGATATCGAAGCTCAGGTAACTTCTTCTCCTTTTTTGACCATCTCTGGTCCTTTGAATTCATCGTTGATGACAAATCATCATTGCAACCCATAACTGTCCCACTTCTGGACACCGGTCTCTTCTGGCAATGTGGTACAGGCCATAGTCGACCACGCTGGCCAAGTGCAGATTGGCGGACTTTACACACCTTTGAGAACATAATGGAAAACTCAGAGGTGTGCTGGTTTCCTTACGGCGTTTTCCTTCACAGAAGCAAGTGACAATATTCAAATTTACACGTAATTTCTGAAAATAAGCGGTGCGTGCAGGATTTGAACCCGGGACCCCCGGTTCGGGAGCTATCAAACCACTAGACTATCAATGCTTTATCATAATCATTGCTTGAATAGAATAGATTTTCCATTGAATATCCTGAAAGTATTATCATTTTTGACCCACAACTTTTAACACTGGTTTCACTAGATCGTCAAGGAACTCTTTGCTAAACACCCAGGCGGCAGCATGCTGGGTAACTTCTGGAAAGACGTCGCTTTCGTTGGCTTCCACGACTGGGGCGAGCATGGGGAATGGATCACTATTGATGGTGAGAGATGTTTCCGGTGTGGATCCAGTTACACTTTTTAGAGGCGACCATCTTATTCCTCAAGTGTAGCAGCACATCTGTGGTCGAATTAGAACGAGACTCTTACTATCATTTACTAACTGGACTAGTACTAACAACAACTAACAGGATTAAAACTATTACTAACGGTCCCTGTCCTAGTCCACATACTTTTTTTTCATGGAATTAAGGTAGCAAACGAGTATGCAGCACTACCTTCCCCTGCCCATGTCAACTCGAACAGGGCTGGGATCAGTCCGGTTAGAAGACGGTGTTAGAACATTAGCTTGTTAGTTTTTTAGTTAGTATGAGGGCTGGAACAGGCACTGTTAGTGAAAGTTAGTCCTGTTAGTTATTGTTAGTAATAGTACAGTTAGTAGTTGTTAGTAAAAGTCTCCTTATAATTCGATCACAGATGTGTTGCTTGCGGACTGAGATAGTCGCCTTTAAAAAAGGTGTAGCCGTCTTCACACCTTTGTATACGGAACAAAATTGCTGTTAAAACAATTATTACACGGTAGAAATGGTACTAAGTACGGTGGCGGACGGTAGTACTACCCCGGGCGAACTCTAGGCTCTACTGCCTATTAAACTCAGTCCCAGTCCTCATACTTAGTAACAAAATAACCGACAATAGTTCTAACACTGTCTGCTAACAGGACTAACCATCCTAGGCTAGTCCCCATTTGAGTCTTATTCTAGATCGATCACAGTTCTTATTTTGTAATGAGCTTTATTCGCAGTTTTATTTTGTGTACATTAGTTTTGTGGTTTTGTTTGTCAACTATGAAAAAAAACTCTTCTTGCGTATTATTTAGGAACTGAAAACAATATATTAATATAAAATGACATTCAACGCAAGTTGACACAAATGAAAAAAGAATTGCATACCGCGCAGAAATATTATACCGGTTATCACAGTATACGACATGAAAAATGAGGGTAGGATGAGGATATTATTACGTCACGATATCGGGAGCAATGTTACAATAGAGAAAAGGTTCCTTTTGATTAACGAGACATAGCCCGCGGCTTCGCTCGCCGTACTTTGAAATAATAGCGTCATAAAATTAGAAGATTTATTTTTGGAAGAGAGTGGATTTATAAGAAAATGTTCAAGTTATTCTATCGTACCGGATAAAATACAAAAACTAACGATTGTTACGGCGTTATGCCAAAGAAAACAGATGTAAAATAATATAACAACAATATATTTTAAACAAAAAAAAATTGGTTGTCTGTAAAGTCGGTTTACTGACGATAGTTGAACGTGACAACGTCTTAAAATACTGATGGAATGGTAGCATTTTTCAAAAGAAAATTTTAATTTCATTTGTTTAATAGATTTGTATGTATATAGAGAAGGAGGTAATTGGAAATCACAATGAAATTGATCAAGTTAGATTTATTTGTACGCATAAATACTATTATGTCAATTGAGACGGATGTCGAACGCTGCCGAACGCAAAGGCCGATTGTGCTTCTTTGTCGCTCGTTCCGCGCTTTCGCTTGCACTTCAATCCTTACATGGAACGCCTCAGAGCGAGGTAACGCCGCATGAGTCATGTTTTTTCATGCGTGCAGCCGGCTCTATCGAATTATAAGACGTTGTCACGTCAACACGTCGACTTCAGAAAATAAAATTAGTATGGACAAATACTAATGAGATAAAACCAATGGGAAATACTATAAATAACCATGACTCGAGCAAATACATTTATATGACACATACTTCAGGAATTGAGACACACGACGTTCGCTGCGCAAGATTTTATCAGTGAGGCTCCAGGGTCGGTTGTTTGTAAATTACCTCATTTTTTGCTTAATTATCGGGCTATTTATTAAGTTGATACGATTTTTTGCTTTCTTAGAAACTTAGGCGCGTCGCAAACAAGATTGTTCAGTGACTACCTTCGCTGACAGACACTTAAGCCTTCTATATTAATTAATCTATGCGTCTGGCTTTCATGATAGTTATTAAAAGTTGCTGTGACCCCGCCGAAAATCAATCTTTATGGGCTACGGACACATAGAAATGTGGAAAAACCACTGCCACTGCCACTACAACTTTATTAAGAATTCTCGACATCTTCGATTCTTCTTTAATTTTTAATGACGTTAAAATTAAAAAAAAATTTGGCTCACCATCACCCTCCTGCTTCAGTCAGCTGTCTCCGTGTCCGTGTCCTGGCTGGGGGCATGGGGCCAATTTTTGAAGTGATAACTTCTTATGGGAGGTTAAACCGCTTCGTTACGTAACGCGTTACGGCGCCAGTCTGCCTGGCTTCTCTTTCTTTCACGCATACGGCAGCGGTAGGCAGCGTGATAATAATAAACTTTTCTTAATTATCATAATAAATAATAACCTAAGCTTATCTCAAGTTAAACAATTTCAATATCAATTAGTTCAACTAAGATTAGTTTTATCACTTGTCGGGCGTGCCGAGACGCTCACGTTTTTCTTTCTTGTTTCTTCTTACTTTCATGGCCGGCATCCAATCGATGATTACTAACTAGTGCCTATGGTGTTACTGTCTAATATCGTCGATATTAGACAGGTCGCGGAAATAACATGGGGTAGAGTGGTCACAGAAAGGCCGGAATGGAGAAGATTGGAGGAGGCCTTTGTCACCTGGCAAACGGATTGAGTAAAAGATATATACTACTTATATGAATAGCAAAGAAATATAGTTGTGTCCGAATGAAGACTTATAGTACTGTTACTGATGTCCTTGAGCGACGGTGACCACTAAACTTTAAGGGGCTTGTCTGCTCCTTTGTCTTGTATTAACAAAAAAGGCATGATTCAGCGCAATCTGTTGTCGTTGCTGTAGAGTTATATCCTGAAGGTACGTGTACATCTCAAGTTTATGAAGATTGCATTCGAAATGAGATGTTTGGATCTGTACCGGAATATGTAATCCGGCGGGAATATTCGATTCCCGGGAGCCGCGTTAGTATGCATGTCGGAACTTGCGCGACAACGGCTTGGTGTCAAGTAAAAGTTTATGGCATTGTAAACTTGAACAATGGCAATAACACGTTATCTCTGTAAGTAGACGTGGTTCATACACAATAACAGATACAAATGACAACAATGCAATACTCGGTGTACTTTAAACGATTTTATTCAACTTGAACTCGTTTATTTGTCTCAAATGTTATGAAAGAATTTATACTTTTTCTACTGAATCTCATAAAACTGCACATACATTGATTTTTCTTGACAATACCAAATAATGATAATTTTAGTTTAATTTTGAATCTGATGAAATCATGAGGGCATTGGATATCTTCAACCGTTATTACAAACCTCACCTCACCTTACCTCAAAAGTATATTAACGACGATATCTTCTACTATCTGTTATAAAATAAGTATAACTTAACTATACCATATTTTTTTGCTGGTTTTTATTATACAGATATAGATAATCACATTAATTAATTAAGCTGTTTGGAATATCAACCATATTGCTCTTCAATGAAGTCAGGCATTGACTTATGAGTGTGGGCTTATTTTTCATATTATAATAAATGTGAATTTACGTTTTGGTTAACATTGATAGTCCTATTTTACATAGCCTTCCAATTCATTGCCTTTATCTTTATTTAATATAGTGATTTTAATTAATAACGCTATACACTCGAAGGCCCCACACCCCACACTAGGATTCCCTGTGTCGTGGGCGCCATGGACAACACACAAGACAAGAACACACACACCCAGACCGAAAACGGAAATTTAATCTCATCATTTAATTTTCCGCCTCACTGGGAATCGAACCCTTGGAACGGCGGCCCTTGGGACATGCCGGATGTTAACCATCGCGTCAGACGGGTCGTCGACTTATTAAATTAACTTTCAGGTACGCCGATAGCCGAGGTGTACCACAAGTTCTCTGCTGGTGAGCCAAACAACGCCACCACGGGGGAGTTCTGTGGCGCTATCTACCGCAACGGGATGTTGGACGACCTCTGGTGCGAGAACAAATACGCATTCATTTGCGAGAAGAGCCCCGATAGCTTAACGTGTTTCCAGAATTAAAAAATATACCTAAGTCAAATTATATTTCAAAATCAAATGAGTATTGTAGGTATACGTTTAAAATACAATATTCGGGTTATTTCGTTTCCAGGTTAATACTAGGTTTGTTCAATATTTTAGTATACATTTTAAATCATGGTAATAAATGGTATGCGAATTGGAACAAACGTTTTATTTTAACTCTCCCATGAATAAGTATAAGTCTTCCATCTTCAATTTTATTTTTGTAATTTTACAAAGAGTTGATGCTAGGAACATGGACAGCTGGATTTAGAAGCCAGCGACGAAACATTGCAACAGTACTGCATTAATAGGTAAACTTCCTCAAGAAAGACTGAAGAAAAATGAACCTGTGCATACCTATAAAAAATTGTTTAAGTTGGGTAAATTAAAATAGATACACTAACTCCGTGCAACAGGTTTCAAAGTTACCCTAAATTGTTGTATGTACTTTTGATATCATATTATTCCCCGTTCGGGGATGCCTTGTATCGAGGGTGGTATGGATAAGCTTAACTGTGACAAGCAGGTGTTATTAAGAATATAAGTTGGTCAGTTCGTTAGTAGGTATGAGGACTGGGACACGGACCGTTAGTAATGGTTAGTCCTATTAGTTGTTATTATTAATAGTCCGGTTAAGAAAGTAAGGTGAGTTGGTAACAGTCTCGTCTCGTTCTAAATCGGTCAAAGTGCTATCCTTGAGGACTAAGGTAACCTTTAAAAAGTGTATTTGTATCCACACCATTCTTAGTTGTACATAATCCGCATCGGTTCGCAGTCGCGTTTCACCCGCGCGTCAAAGACGCGCATGTCCTGGCGGCGGCTGCCCGCGCGGTCGGCGTCGCGCAGGCGGTAGTCGTGCGGCGTACACGCGCAGCAGCCGCCGCAACTGCAGAACGCGCAACACGCGTGCACTGCGTCCATTGCACCTTAGACACAAGTTACACAAGTTAGAGTCAACAAAGTGCTAATGTATTAGGGGTCAGTAGAAACGCTCATAGTCACGGCTTGTATCGATCCTGAGTGATCGAACGAGTTGAGCAACAGCGGCAGTCTAGTCGAGCAGTAGCGTTTCTGTGACGAGGCCTTCAAGTGGAATAAAAACTTTTAATACTTGGGTTGGCCACGTACTCCTATACCAAGCCGCACAGAAGCAGGGTGGTAGAGTAGGCTCTAGGCCTCCTCAATTGATGAGAGACCCGTGCTCAGTAGTGGGCGATTAATGGGTTAAAATCAGGTGAATTTACGTTAAAGAGCCTCTAGTAAGGCGCGTGTTTAGTGGCCGAGCCATTACACCTCGGTTATCAAAATGCTTTAAGTAATACAACGCTAGTTGAGCTGATAAAAGTAGTCCGTCAATGTTCCACAACTTACCGAGTCTATTAGCCAGTTGGGCGTACTTCAGGTACGGAGTATCGACTGTATCGTCCAGGGGGGCTTGGCATATCCTGACCACCGTCGGGGGGAGCACCACGCCGCGCTCTTTCACGGTAACACGACGTGTCTTCCCGAATAGAGGACAGGGACTGTTCGGGTACACTTTCTTTAAAGAAAAAATTTCCGCGTCAATGAACTTGTCGTGTTCTGGATGTAAGCTTGATAACCAGTACCTTCTTTCTTTCTGCTTCCATCTTTCCTGGTCAGCAACGCATCGGTGATGTCATTGGAATTACTGACGTCTATGGAAACTATTCGCAAAGTACTAAGATAATACTAGGTCATCTTCACACTTGTTGGTACCGAGGCTTAATTGTGAGCGCGACATGTACTTGAAACGCACTCTAACGAACAGTAGCGTTCTCGGGTCAAACGAAACTCTTTGTGTGCGTTCTAAGTTGCGTAGGTACATAACGGGACATCGTCGTGCACACACTAACAAGCCGTACTGGTACCTTTGTTTGAATATAACCTAGTTTGTTAAATATACTCTGGCTTTCTCTTGACAACAAAGGCGGTAAACTAATGTGATTATAACAAACTAACGAGTTATTACAGATTGTGTAGTTGGAACATAGTTTAGTTGGAACATAGTTAGTGCACACTTGTAGTAATTGTAATTGTATGATATTGTCATGTAAATGATCAGTACTCGCATAATGATTTAGGTTTCCGTAACCAAAGGGTACTAACGGGATCTTTTACAACACTTCGCTGTACGTCCGTCTATCACAGAGCTATATATAGATAAATATATCGTCATAAGTAGACTTGAAATTTGTAAAGTAATATTGCAAACTGAATTATGTTTATGGAAAGAAAGGACATAGAATAGTTTTATCCCGGAAATCGTCCCTAAAAGGTGTGAACAGTTGGATGGAAGTTTATGGAAGATATGACATAATAACCTGGACTGGGATATATGATTCTTTATTTTCAGTAATCCGTCACTTTGGGATCATTTTAACGTATTTGTCATTTTCCCAATCCCACGAAACTGCGGGTAAATACTAGTTTGCAATATTTTATTATCGTTGTGATACACGCTCGTATAAGTAGGTTTATTATCAAGAACAAATGTTTTGTCATCTAAGCTGATACGTCCTAATTAACTTGCCTAAAACATTGTTACTTCTAATACCATGAAGGTAACGAGATCAGTGTCTAATACGGATTTCATCTAATCGGTATCATTACTGATCGGTCGCTAACTCTCTATATTACTTAAGTATATTTTTTTGTTGCCAGTATTTCTTGAGTCCTGTAAATCTGACGAAAACCCAAAGTCCTAAACCTGAACCCGCGATTGGATGACTCTACAGCTCATTTGGTAGTGACACTGGTGGTAGAATCCAGGATTCCGTATAAGCAGTACTAGCCGGCCTACGACACTGTCGCGACAGGCGACAGAAGCCCACTTTTGGTGGTAGGGCGGGTTATATTACCAGATATTATAGACGCTCTGGCTGGCAAGCTGCCACTCCTTTACTTGACACAACAAACAAACGTCTTGTCGTCAGCCTGCGGGCTGGACAGCAATTATTTTCTTTTTCCTCTATTTTGTCTTGGCCGACAAAACATCGGACGATAGCGACCACTTGTTATCAAATGGCTTATTCCCTCGTTTTCGACTATTAAATAAAAAAAAATCCGTTCGTAATTCATGACCACGTGAATATTGTAAAAAGAAATATTGACCTCCGTGCACTTTCAGGGAGTTTACAAGCGAATTCCTTCCTTCTTTCCTCCTTAGATATCCATGAGCGGTTGAGAATTGATTACCTGGGGCCCGTATTCTCAAACAAATTGGTGAAGTATTACCTAAAGCTACAGAAACATAATTATACGAATTATAATACGCTACCAGTATATCGTAAAGGCTCAGACCCCACAAGGATTTTATCATCTATTACCTCTGGGAAATTAATTACAAGTACGGCCCGGATAATTAAAATGAAGAGAAAAGAAAAAATAAACGTGTCTGATGTAAGAGGAACATAATAATAACCTACTATTAATAAGGCTTCCATGGAAGCATTACATACATTTATAACAATCATATCTTCAGTGATCATCTTTAGAGCCTATATAGGATTTTTATGTTCATAGCCGATAGTTGAACAGACAAGCCTCCTGGTGAGTGGTCACCGTCAATTATAAAGTCATCACCGTTGACTTATTATTACTAAAGTCAATGGTCATCACCGATGCTTTGCCCGCCGTGAAATAAGAAAAATGAAAGAACATTCTTTGGCTAACTTGCATAGCACTTGCACTGTTATTTGTATGCTTCTTGTGGTTGGACTACGGTCAAACGGCCTATAAGCATAAGCATGACCATGAGCTAGGTCATTAGGGTAAAGTGCACCTACTGCTAAATATGTCCACCAATCCGCACTTGGCCAGCGTGGTGGACTATGGCCTGTACCCCTCACATTGTGAGAGGAGACCCGTGCCCAGCAGTGGGACAGTTATGGGCTGTGATGATGATGATGACACGTACTGAGTTAAGATACCAAAGTCGTGTGAACCCGTTACAAAGTAAACATGTTCCGTGTTTGGAAAACTAATAAGAGGATAGAGAGAAAGCGGTCCAGGTTTACTCCCTGTACGGTTTGGACTCAGTGGATTGGACTCAATGGTCCACGATTATAGAGCCCTATTCATACATGTTGTAGGTATAAGTGACCAGCTACGCACCGTGGGCCATCTCCGAAAGCACTCCGCTACAGGTTTCCTGTCGAGAAGCAGTTCAGCTGATGTGTGCTGCACCTCGCCCTGCCATTCGCGTCTGCGGCTTTTGCACACAGGACGACATCTGAAGCATATAAATGTTAGTAGTATACTGCAGTATATTATCAGTCCAAGGTACTAAGTTTGTGGTAACTCTTGCAATCCACGTAGGTCTGGTGTCAAGTTTGAACAAAACTTCAGACCTGAATGTTTTGTCGCAGATATGGTGAAATTATAAATTATAAATTCATTTGAAACTCCTGCGATCCGGCGATGATATATTACAAATAATCAAATAATCAAGAATCGAGAATAAATATTTATCCGTCACAAAAACGTTTGCTCCGGCCTGGATTTAACCGGGAATTAAACCCTTGCTTCGCAAACAGTAGGCTCCGTGGTCGATCAATTGTATGTATACTTCAAACACGGTCGTGGATTGGACTGGTGACCGTTATTAGCTAAATTACTGTTTGAGCGCTTTCATGCTATCAAATGCACGTTATGTTATCAGCCCTACTTTTATAGATAGCACTCGTTAAGCCTACAGCCTAGAGAACTACAGGCATACAAACTTTCTGAGACTGGGGTTTCCACTAGAACAAGTTAGTTCCTACAGGATACTTTTTAGGCCTTCCTTATTAGATTGGGAATTTGGGAGAGTTACTTGCCTTGCGTAGGTCTGGCCTAATGGCTGGACGCTAACCTTTGTAATTGTGGTGTCCATATATTCTGTATCAATTGGTTTACATCTCGAACCTATTCAAACAAAATTAAGGCTGTGTAGCTGTACTAACTTGCAAACATTCTTGGATGCCTTTGGGTCTCGTTGAAGTTTCGGTAATTGAATCATAATAAATTGTTTCGATATTGGGGTTTCGGAAATTTTGAGGTCGTCCTAATCAATTAATCTTGTTGACATGTTGATAATAATTGACAGTTTAAATATTAATATACAGATTAAATATTAATCTTAGAACGAGATTTGGTAGTTAATGTATAGATAAGTAATTTGATTTAATTAAATATTACATTATCTTCGTATTATCGAACCTTATCGTATCGTAGTTCTTCTTGTAGGTTAAACTTGGTTGGTCTCTGTTCCACTGTTACCCTAACACGTGTATTTTTTTATAGCTTAAAGAGCTGATCTAAAAGCAGACGAGGCACCTTATGGTAAGTGGTCATCGACGCCTATGGACACGAGCAACACCAGGGGAGCCGCCTTCGCCAGTGCAACGCCGGCCCTGATGGAGAACCCTTTTTACACCTTTTTTTGAAGAACCCCATGTCATAGCGCTCCGGGTGTATGGGTTTTTATTAGTCTTGCGAGTCAAATGTCTACTACTCTTGTCTTATACATTTTAATTTTGGTTAGCAGCGCCATTAGCTTCGACATAATTAACTATATCTATATAGGTATAGAATTTGTAATATAGCATTATATACATATTTTTAAAAGATGTGCCGAGGAGTTTCTTTCGCCGTTTCTTTTTCTCCTCAAAGATTTAAAAAATCAATATTTAAAGGCAGCTTAGCGAAACGGTGGTAAATGCAAAAAATTGACGTTCATAAGTGTATGTATCATACCTACATGAAATAAATGATTTGAGTTTTGAGTTTGAGTTTATCGTCAAATAAATGAAATCATATAGGTAAACACATACAATACACTGAAAAGCAGAGTTTATTAATTATAACTTTATTTAAGTAATATTCAACATTTCGGTTTCATTGCTGATCCAGGGCGGGCGGATGACCTGGTGGATCCATACACCTGTAAACAAATCGACCAAAAATTGGTATTGTCAAAAATTTTCTATTATAGAAAATATTCCCAGAGAACTGACTTACCTAATTTCTAGATTTTTTAGAAATAAGTAACACAATAACCCGCCACACTACAGAGCAGTTTGTAGGCGGACCATAGATATTATAATATTCAAAACAAATGTTTTAAAGTTGTGTAAAATCTGCCAATTCGTACATAGTAGTTTGATGGCTGATTGGATGGTATTAACACCTGAGGTCCAAGTTTGATAATTTATCAATGCTTCATCAATTGCGTCGTGTGTGAAGAATTTGGAGCTGGTTACATTTTTTAGAGGCGACCATCTCAGTCCTCAAGAGACGCACCTGTGATCTAATTAGAACAAGACTCTTAACAATTACTAACTGGATCCCAAAGAACAAACTATCCAATAATGTTCCAACATCTAAACTGCTCGTCTGACAAAAGCTCTTATTTTTACCTGCCTTTCTTACCTGGTACCTGCCCAGGTGTCACTAGGTGAGCTTCCACAAGCACGCAGGGTGTTCAAAGAACATGGACGCTACTGAGAAATTAAGGTTTCATCCATGTAAAAATAAGTTGTCAGATCGCTCTGGGCTCTTGGACTACTTCGAATTGTAATGTCGGCATGCTAACCATTGCGCGATGCGGGCTGCAAGCGTATTTTAACTTTTACATTCTACATGGGCGCTTAAGGCCCAGAGGGGGCGGTAAGGGGCCCAAAAAAGTGGGGAGAATTGAACTGGTTTACGGGGATGGCTGATTTGTAATTTGGGGGCGCTGAAAAATAATTGATTTTAAAGTGCGCGCTAGAAGAAATAAGTTTGAGAATCTCTGGTCTCAAATAACTAATGTTCAAGTTACTTGGGGTGGTGTAGGTCCCAATCTCGTAATTCTTTGCACATTTCTTGAACTCCTTCTGACGGTTTTGCTTGTTTTTCCATAGAATATTTTACGTTACACGTCTTGCAGACCTTGCTGCAGTGACATACTGAAAAGTAATTTTAATTTAATAATGCTTGGCGCTTAAACTTCAGTAATACTTAAAGAGCATATTGCCTTAGTTGGTTTGAAATTGAACAAGTCAAAACATACATACAACATATTGATTATGAACTATATAGTAAACCCGCCGGGAAACATGTCCCTTAGTACCTCCACTCGAAAATTGTTAAACGTGATTTTTTATAATGACATAACGTGTTGCCTTATGAACTGATTGAAATTACACAAACAGTAAATTTTAAGTGAAGCATACCATATAATAATAATAGTAAAATTCGCACCCAAAGCGGTTAAACCGTTTCTGAGTTTAGCGCGTAAAAAGGCACAGACAAACTGACAAAATTCTAACAATATATTTTTTGGGTTTTATTGCACTAACAAAGGCCAAAACAATAGTTCTATATTGCACTAACAAAGGCCAAAACAATAGTTCTATGCACATATCGTCGGTGAAGGAAAAGGGGACCTTATTTCGAATATAACTCGATCTCGCAAATGAGTCGCTAAAACTGTAATCTACGTCATTATAATGAATGAACTTCTCATGGCACAAAAATATTACGCTTAATGACTAAACTTTTCTGTACGAATAGTAGTGCTATACGTTGGAATACGCGCACAAGGAATATTTTTAATGAGAATACCAGACAGTAGTGATTTTGTATTAAAAATAAAAATAAAATCGTTATTTCTGCAAAAATAGTACAGAAATGTTGTAGTACTCATTATAGTATTAAGTAACAACATTATGAATCGTTAGTTGCCTAAACTGGGCAGAAAGGCAACTAGGCTCTCCCAAATTTTTTATCTGATTTACTATAGTCTAGAATACATGATTAAGATGTACATGTGTATAAATGTACCTATGGATAAATCCCACGGATACATCCCCTGTATAAATCCCATGGATACATCCTATGGATAAATGTGTTACCTTCTTCGTTTCGTTGGATGGTGGGTTTCTCGTCGAAATAATCCAGCGAGCCAACACTGCAACCCGACTGCGGCAACTTGGACTCAAACGCCCGAGTTATGAGACCTGCAGCGTATAAATGAGAGAAGTTTTCGCAAATATACGCCTTAATCTGGACAGCACGACCTCACTATTTATATTCAGAAGTCGTTTGAGGCTTTGCGAAGTTGCTTTTAAATGAATATATGAATATTATTTATTTTCCAGCAACGATGTTATATCACTGGGCGATTTTTGTTGTATAAATTTTGACCCTTAGCAACTTAGGCGGGGCAGCGGAAATAAATTTAGCTGTGTTGAAGTAAACACTTTATTTATAAACTAACTTTTGGGTTCAGTAAGTTACACAAAAAGTAGCAGAATTTAAACATCACGGTACAAGTACAAACAGAAGCACTTGCTTTACATAATGTAAGAGATTCCTACAAAATGTTTGCATTCTCTTATCTCAGTGTTAGGTAAGCACAGTATTAAGTGATAATGAGGAATCCTTTGGATAATGATATGGCCGATTGCTTTAGCATTTACGGACAAAACTACTCAGAATATCGCCAGAGAGCATATCAACAATAATGATTTTGTAAATATGGATACTAATGACCGCATGACGGTGAATTGTTATTAATTATAATTCTTTGATATACAATAAAATTGAATTTATAAACCGTGTTATTATTTTATAACTTTCATACAGGTACGTCAATTATATTTATGCGTGAGGAATTGGAGAATCTGTAGTGAAGTTGTGCAATTCAGTGCACTGAAGGTCATGCAGGTTAAACCTTACCCTTCTCTTCAACAAACTCTATCATAGAGACGGCAGTTTTCGCGGGTTCTGCCTGCTGCTCATACGTTCTGATTGACGCGAGCTCCATGTCACTCGCTCTAGACTTTCTCTCGGAGATATTCGGTTCCTGAAAATCGATAGAATACATTTTGTATTTCAACAATACAACTTGATGGTTAGTAGCGCCATGCATCAGATTTTGAAAGAACTAACTTAGGAAGAACACTTTAATTCAAATTCATTAATCCCGTTTAACAAAATTTTAAGTGTTCCTTAGCACCAAAAAACTGAAAATAACACTACATTTGGTAACCGACTAACCGGTAAAACGATGAAGTTCTCCACCTCAGGACAGGAGGTTATGAAATCCCAAAAAGCGCAGCACTTCTTCTGAATAAAATCCGTATCCTCTTCATTCGGAGTGAAGTCTACCACCAGACGTTGCGGGGCCAGAGGTTCTCCACACGCGCTTTCTCCAAAGTCACCAGCATGACTGTCAGGGGCTGGCACCTCCTTGGGCTCTTTCATTGACATAACGGACAGTAGATTAGTTTGGTCCGACATGTCATCGTTAAGGTTCATTTTAATTTTTGAAAAATTAGAGTACTGGCGAGATTCGATCACAATATTGTGATGTGATGTTTGGATTGATGTGATTAAATCATTGTTTCAACTCTTTTGATTGACATTAAATATGTCAAAGATATATCTTTTTTACACTAAAATACTGTTTCTTTAAGAGGTCAGCGGCTGGTTAGTTAGCTAGTTCATCTAGAGTCTAGACGCACAGTAGTGTTTTATTTAAGTTTGGATAAGAAAAAGGCAACACATGACTCCGTTGGAATGCAATAGTAATTACAAATATAATTATATTCACCGTATCGGTAATACGCTGTTATTTACGACTTTTTTTCTTTCGACCTTACACAGTGGGTATATTCCACGAAGCATTTTAAACTACTTACTTTCGACTCTTCCATAACGAAAAATCTTCGACCTACTAGCCAATATAGAAAGATTGTAAATTACTTCAAAGAGGTACAGATATAATAAAAAAACTTTGTAGCCGTGAGATCTCAGCTCTTATACCAGTGTCGAAGACCTACCCTAAACGCCGTTACTACAGAGCTTGGCCAATTTTACGCTATTACTTTTTTGTTAGGACAACAACTATTATTACAATCTGGGAATATCGACCGCTTGATATGCATGAACACTACATTAAAAGTTATAGGTATCATGAGATTTCGAATGATACAGCAACCGTAAATCCAATTTATAGTTAGCAGTGCTCTCAGAGTTCGATAAAGGCGTATTGCTGCTGCAAACGATTATGGTAATGAAAGGAGCTTGCCATCGCAATCTGTATCAACTTCCAACTGAACAGTTACATTTAGAAGTTGAACCTTATCAACGTATTTTAAAAGTATAAAACTAAAAAACGATTCCAATATTTGTTTCAAGGCAGAAATGGGTCTCATTTTGGTACCCGTTAGGCCGAAGTGGAACAATACTAAATGGAAAAAATAATAATAATAATAGAAAAAACATCAGACTTCATTAACAAAACGGGGGCGGATGGGGTGGTTGATGAGTTTTCGTTTGTATATGACTCATCAATTTTGACTGGAAATATTTTAACTTATCGTTATATAAAGTACATTACATTATTTACTAAATAACTTTTTTTTCTTTTTCAACTAATTTTAGAACCATAGTAGAATTTAAAAGTAGTACAAGTATAAAATGTTAATATTTTATGAGAAATGTGAGGTTCAATAGTTTATTATCTCATAGTAGGGGTAATAAATTTGAAAGTTTTGATACTTTTGGATTGGAGCAGTCATTATTGAAAGAAGAGGTGGAGAAAATAAACCAAAAAGTATCGAGCGACAGATCTGTGCCGGGGAGACTGTGGAGACTGAATCACGAGGGGGCCGGGGGGAGGGGCGGTGGCGCGTGAGAAAAATAGGTAACGTAAAGAAGGCGTCTTAACACGATTCTGTCGCTGTTATTGAACCGTACGGAAGTTCGGTTAAACTTTACCTTCGATATTATTTCATCGGCAATTTCCGTCGGCGTAAGTTATATGAATCAAAACCTTCAGCTAAGGCTAGCAGTCAGGGATGTGGTGCCGGTTGTACTGAGTTAGATCATTGTTCAACCCAGGCGACAGCTAATAAAGTACTTCAAGACAAGTTTCCTACCTGTGAAGGAGCCAAGCGGATGGTCCAAAAAAATTATGTCACTTATAAAGCTTAGTTGGTAGTGACCCTGTTTGCGAAGCGAGAGGTCTAGGTTCGATTCCCGGCCGGGGCAAATATTTATGTGCAAATAAATATTTGTTCTAAGATCCTGGGTGTTCGTGATGTGTTAATTGTGCGTTGTCCATGCTACCCGCGACACATGGAAACTAGTGCTTTATGAGTGTTTAAAAGTTATAAATTTCGCACTGGCGTTTTATATTTGTTGTCGAGTCGTAAATTGTCAATCAAAAGAACATTTTTGGTTATAGAAAAAATATTAAATTGGTTAGTACTTTACCACGATAGCCCTGCAGCGACGTGGCGACACTGTGCTGAAGAGTTACGACACTGTCTTACTCTGCAATGTGCATATTAACATTTGCATTTAAACTTGGCGATTCTCCTAACGAGCACGGCGCGACGCGAAGTGTCGGGAAATGGGGAACCAATAGTTGAACCGTAGTTTAAATTCGCCTTATCAGCGTTTAAGAGAATTACAATAATTTTAGCTTCAGTACAATGCTAATCTGAATAATTTTGCAGGAACATTTTCTTTGTGAAAACGAACAGACGAGCCGCAATGGTGTGTATAAATGTATAATGATCGGTGAGATTGCATTTTTAGTTTAAGAGAGGAGGAGACCTAGGAGTTTCCTTCGCCGTTTCTTTTTCTCTTCTAAGATTTAAAATTTAAGGGCATCTTAGCGAATCGGCGGTATATGCAAAAATGACGTTCATAAGTGTATTAAAAATACCTACATGAAATGAATGATTTGAGTTTGAGAGCTTCGAGTTTAGTTATGTTTAGTCGTTGAGCAAGGTTCCGTGTTTGATTCCAATCCCAAAGGCAGTAATTTTCGTGGGAAACACTTTTTGATGTAAAAAGCCGACAAAGCACCGTCGCCCATGGACATCAGTAACATCAAAGACGTCACCGATGCGCTGCCGGCCAAGAAAGAGAGAAGACGAAAAAACAGAAAAAAACTGCCTCTCAACTCTTAACAATAATCCAAACAAAATTGTTCCGACTATGTGTAGTTTAATCCTGAAAACGGTTGTAAGATTCTTTAAAATAATTCCGCCATTACTCTGAAGAAGGAGGTTGGGACAGACCCTTGGTAGCAGCTGATGTCTCATGCCGCAACTAGACATGAGTTAATAGGGTTTGAAATATGCAAGGGCCATCTTGTCAGCCGCGCTAGTTCTGCAGCGACACCGATGTAGACGGACTGGATCAGCGCTTTAAAAATACCTTCACGCTCCTAGATTTCATGTGTTCATCGCAACCCATAACTAACTTACTAAACTAACTAACTGGGCACGGGTCTCCTCTCACAATGTGACGGATGCACACAGGCGTCAAACTTTTTGACAACATTATGGAGACCTCTCCGGTGTGCAGGATTCCACACGATGTTTTCCTTCCCCGAAGCAAGTGATGATTAAATATTAATACGCATGTCGGTAATCACTGATTGTGTTACAAGAATTGAATTTAGGCGCCACAAACGTGCAGTGCGAAAAAAAATATATAAATTAACTCTCAGTTGTAGATTTAATTAAAATAAAAACGTAATGTTTATTTTACGTCTTTAAATTAAATTATTCTAATGTAAATATTAGTTCTTACTCTGATAATGCTAGTGTAATGTAGACGTAATTAAACTCAATTACTTTGTCAGTGTTGCTGTACAGTATGTAGTTAAATTTTGTACAAGAAATGTACCTGGGTATTAGGGTACGGTGTGTGATACTATAACATTGTTTTACGATATTGGAGTGACCAGAAAACTGACGACAGAAATGTCTGCACTTAGCGAGATCCATTGCTAAACTCTGGTTATGTCCGTAATTTAATAAAAATGGGCCCGGATGCTGTCAAACCGCAGCTAATGGAAGCTATTTAAGAGCGGCACTCTTCCGTTAATATTAGATACATGGTTCGTTTTCCTTGTTTTCTTTGCCTGATACATTTAACTAAGTAGGGACTTCTGTATTTCTGTAAAAACTGATAACGAATGGTCACCCCGAGGCGTAGTTACTAGAGGCCGTGCCTGCAAACCGAGGGGTCTCGGGTTCGATTCCCAGCAGGGGCTGATATTTGTGTGATGAATATATGTTTGTTCGGGTCACGGGTGTTAGACTAGTTTTAAAAGAACAAAAAATAATTGTATTGTTAGTTAGTCATATTAATAAATGGCGTCTTATGAATATATTGTTTTCTTTTTAATTATTTTTGACTTATTCACTTTGACAAAATATTAATCACAACTTTGAAAATTATTGATATACCTAATCCTAATGCTAGTCCCGTCCAGTCTACCCAACTACACGTTTAGTCAATATTCTGAATCCACTCAGAGCTCGCTCGACGACTGGAATGCTGAATGTATAACTATCACGATAGAGACCACTTCCCACACAAGCGACTTATATCGCATGGTGTCCGGGATCCCATCCACCCTTGAGTCCATATCAACCTTTGCTCGCGAGGCAGTAAACGAGCAGATGGGGCATCGAACGATTAGTTTCATCGTCACCAATAAATAAAATAAATAACACTACACACTCATGGCCCCACTAGGATTCCCTGTGTCGTGGGTGCTATAGACAACACACAAGGCAAGAACACACACACCCAGACTAAGAACAGCAATTTAAGTTCATTATTCAATTTTCAGGCCTCAGAGTCACAGGACAGACTCACAGGAGTTATTATATCAGCGCTATATTAATAATAGTAATAATAAGCTCCTTACACTGGTTGAAAGCTTAGGATGCCAAATTCGGTACCTAATAAGTTCATTCTCATAATTTGAATGATCCCCAAATCAATTACTACGGACCTGCATTTACCATAAAGTTCATGACATTCAGCTTTTTCTTTGTTTGGTGAACCCTTAGAATTTCACATTAGATTCCTTAAATAGATTCTGGTAGAAAAAGGCATTAAAAATTAATTTTCGTCTTGCAACACGACTTTAATTGAACACCCAGAGAATTGGTGATATAAATGATTTTATTATTTTCAAAAACCCCATTCTAACCGCACGGTCGTACGCGAATGCAGGCAATCCAATATGGCGGGCAACGTATAAATTTCCGAGCCGCATAGCATTCGTTAGTTAATTACGGACATAAATTAGCTTACGACGAACATGCTCCGTCTACATTAGAAACAATTGGGTTACTATATTCTAGTCTAATCAACTATACGTAATTGAATTATTTTAGAAGAACCAGTAAGTTGCAGCAAATTTTAAGGTCACTCTATCTATACCAACTATAATGGATTCAATAACCCATAATGGGTAAAAAAAAATGTTATATGGAAGTTTAAATTATTTTTTATGGAATTAAGTAAGCAAATGAGCATGCAGCACCAGCCTCCCGCTGCCGCCCATGACATCTATGACCGACTCAGAACAAGACTCACATCGGGACTACGAGTAGTATAGTTAGTCCGGTTAGAAGACAGTGTCAGAACATTAGTTGGTTCGTTTGTTAGTAAGTATAAGGACTGGGACAGGGACTGTTCAATAAGTAATTGTTAATAAAGTCGTGATCTAATTCGATCACAGACTTGTTGCTCCCCTCGAGGACTGAGATGGTAGCCAAAACGTCATTAACACCCATGACCCGAGAATAAACATTAAAAATGTGACATAAATGTCAGCCCCGGCTGGGAATTGAACCCGTGACCCTTTGCTTCGCAGGCAGGGTGTCTATCAATTAGGCTACGGGGTCGAAATAAATTAGAAAGACCGTTTGCTAGTTTTATAACAGTTAATTAGACACTGCAGTGCGAGCAAAGGTTTCCGCTCGGTTCAGTTGTTTCATGAATCCTTTCAGCTTCCATAAGAAGCCTTTGTGTCAAGTTGTAACGCCGTCAGTTTTATTAACTGTTTATTACGTCGTTTCCAAAGAGATTTGCTTCAAATTCCGGTTCCTGTTTTCAATTAGTCCCTTTTTAGGTATAAGAAGCTTTGAATATTTCGTTTCGGTAGTTCCATTCCATTAGGCACAAATTCCCAATACTTAGAATTATGTCAATTACCAATTCATAGGCAACAAACTTTTGTTAATTTGAGTAAAATAAAATACCTGGTAGTCTCGTTTCATCGGGTCACGGGTGTTGCGACATGTTAGGGAATCTTCGAAACAAAACGCAGGCTATAATACTTGATATCAATTTATAATGTTCGTATTACAAGATTTAAGCAAAAACCTTATTAATATGGATTTATGTCGTAATAGAATTTTGTTGTCAACACATCTCAATATTTCCAAAGTCTGACCGGGTCAGTATTCCATTTTTCTGACCATGGTGAATATTTATTACATACTGTTAATCATTCAAATTAGTTTATTTGCTTATTAGCCGGAACTATCTGGTCGGGCTATAATTCTGATTTATACATTTTGTCAATAACATCGATTATCTGTTAGTGATATGGATTATCGATTATTACTTAAGGTGGGCATTCACGTTGCAACGGTCGCACGGACCGTCGCACAAAATTTCAGTCATATGCGACAAGTTCCATCGTAAATGGACTGGTCGTAAAGCAGACTGTACGACCAGTCGTATCACAGGTCCATTGAAGTAGTATCGAACACCACGTTCCGCGTTCGTGCGACGGTCCGTGCGACCGTTGCAACGTGAATGCCTTTATGTATATCTCATAAGTTTTATAAGCTGTCAATTGGTTTCAATCTATTTCCGATCGTGGTACGAATAAGACGTGTGTTTAATGTGTGTCAAGCTTTCATAAGATAATGTCAACTGAATATACATTACAGTAGTCCATACTCAAGCAACTCTATCATCATTATCTTGAGTTCAAAACCTCTGTAAAGTACCGTTTATCCAAAATGTTAAACGTAAATAACTAATATGAAAACTTTCCAAGTTTCCACATAACATCATAATGTACCTTTTGTCCATCAAAAACAGTTTAATGCGAGTAAACAATATGAAAATATTCAATACATAATTATAGCAAAATGTAGGAAAGACAATCGCGTCTGTTTGCAGCTAAACTTTACTGTTAAATAAAAGCATTGTATTGAGAAATTTCCAAGTAACTTTGTAATGTACCTGGCAGACAACATAATACAATTTTAAGCGATGGAAATGGACAAATAACTCGCGGCCATTGTGTACACGACAGTTGTTCGCCAAGTTCTGTTTAATGACTTACATAATTTGTTATGTAACGGTTATTGGTCGGTGGAGCGAGAGCGAAATTTTCACCTCCACTAAGTTTAATTATTAAGATTTCATGTTAAAACTGTTGGCTGGCTTCAACATATTAATTGTCCAGTTCAGAGAACGGGTCTCTCCTTATAATTAAGGAGGACTAGACCGTACTCCGCTGCTCCAGTACGGATTGTGAGAGGGATTTATTTATTTATTTATTTATGTAATATGAACCACTAACACAATTATACATTATGTTAATACTTACATAATTAATATTTACTTATCTTTCTAAATACATATAATTTCATTTATATGTAGTTACAACATGCATCGGCTAGTTAGTGGACAACCCAGATATTTGAAGATTTTATGCCGCCCAAAAGCCTCCGACATAGCTTAACGACTATTATTAAACTATTGTTACCAAATTTATTTAAGTAATAATATTATTATCGTCATTGTAATATTGTTTTTTTTTCATTTGGTATCAGTAAATCGAACGGTATTGTAAGCTGTTATAACCATAGACGTTTCCAGTATTGTGTTAATCCCAACCCGTCAATTCGATCCACCGAGAGTGTTCGGCTCTGTAAGTGACAGACAAATCAACAAAGACTTGCGATAATAATAATATACTTATATCTGCAAATATATTAAATAATATCTGATAATATATGAAAGCTATCGTGTCATACAAACGCGCCCTCCCAGAAACGACTTGAACTAGAAACTGATTTGAATGGTTCTGGGTCTAGTAACTAAACTGAAGTACTTACAGTTAACATGAATTTTTGATCCGTAGCGCTCTTCTACAGTGGGATTTCCACAATACCTTTAACCGTAAGGTTATAACAGACTACAAACATGCAGTCGTAAAACTATAAGCTGACCGGCCTTAACACTGGCGCTACTTTTATTGCGCGAGCAATAAAGTTTTTACTTAGTGCGAACGTTTTACGATATGGTTTTCACTTGCACGAGGTGGAAAAATTTAATTTTGTTTACTTGTATCTTCTGTTGTAAGTCTAAATAGTTTCCCGTCTTAACAGTTAAAAACCGTTTACATATTAACAGATTTTACTAGCAGGAAATGAAAAGTAAGTCAGAAAAGACGAGAGTAATATATTATTGTATAGTGTGGTAGTTTATTTATTTATTTATAACAGATTGTTGACAATGTTTATACTGGTGCACTCAATGACATTATAAAAAGAGGATCATTGGGTGCACTACTATACTATACTAGTGCTTTTACCAGTGACAGCCGCAATGATAGCCCGGCAAGAATATACTTACTTAGAAATCGCTAAGCGTTATCGACCTGTCCGTGTATGAAAAGGCCTTCAGGAGAGGGTCAGACGTGCTCGTTGTGTGAATTAACCTTACCTGAGATATGTTCTCTTAAGCATTCGTCTAGTGCGAACCGTATCGGTGTTTATTGGTTTAACATGATCCCAATTCACATCAATAATATGGAGTTTATAGCTTGTGTACAACAACTACAGTGTTTAAATACTTTTATATAACAATTAAGGATTTGTAATACTGGTTTGCGTGATATTGCCAATTACCAATTAATTGTATCTACCAATTAATATCAATAATACCACCAATTAATACTGTAGGTAGGAAATTTAGTTATTTGCCTAGCTACGCTAGCCACAGGTCAATCTAGAAGCAACGGTAAAATATATTTTATGTAGTGCGGTTGTAGACGGAATAATGTTTCATAAGGCTTTATTAAAGTACTGTTAGAAGTCTTAGGACAATGACACGTGGCAAGAGAGTGTCGTTATAAATAGACGTTCGCAACATTGATTTTGACGCAAGATGCCATAAAGTTCAGGCTATAAAGGGAACCTATGTATCGAAAAGGGAATTTATATATCGGAATCTTTAATTGTGTTACGTAAGATATTATTTTCCGAAAAAATATTTTCGTAATGGTTGTGGTAATTGTAACTAGGTATGTAGTGTTTTGTTGACACACTCATTCCGCCGCATCAGGACTCGCTGAGTCGCTGGTGGCATGGACTACACAAAACACGTCACTTTCACTCACAACCCGAGAGCAAATATTAATCTGTCACAAAAATGTCTACTCTTCGCTAGTTGGGTCACTTTCGTAAGCTTCGCAAGTAGGGTTTCGCAAGTAGGGGAACTTCGCGACTAGGCTATGAGGTCGTTAGAATGCTTCAATAGCGTTGATGTTTTTGACGATACCGATGCATGCACCAGTTACCATTAGGAGATTTTATTACCAATTAGGAGATTTAGTCAACAAATAGGAGATTTAGTCACCGATTAGGAGATTTGTTTGCTCGTTATCAGAAAAGTAATGTGAAACCCCAGCTTTTCTGTTCGAAAGACGAGTTATGCAAACTCTAAACCCTCATAGTTACGTTTGTGAAATATGTGTATAGGTACATATACTTTTCCACTGTTCACCAGCCGACCTTTCTAAACAACTCCAGAAGAAAATCTAGATTTCTGGTTATCTGTCAGTGTCACTGCATAGACTGAAGTTAACGCTTTCAAAAATCCCAGTTACCTCTTTTATTATGGTCTGACTCCGATATAATAGTAAACTCCATTAGTAGTAGGTAAAAGACAGCAACATTAATAAAACAAAAATTCAAATAAACAAGAGAAATACCAGCGTACGTATCCATGAAAAATGTAATTAAAAGATTTGAAGCAAACAATTTGAAGAATTTTCCCATCAACAGCCAACATAATGTAGGAAACAAGGAAATGTAATTTGACGCAATTCTCTCCAATTCTAAAACAATACGAGAACGTCATGGTTACAAAGAGTTTTCATTAGAGTCCCGGGAAGCCGAGATTCTAATTCATTACCGTCACCTGAGTCGTGACGCGGGGGCCTACTCAGGGATAATTATGTCTTGAGCCTCTTTGGATTACAATCAGTTTGCGCTGTAAAAAAGATCGCTGGGCCGCCTGATAACACTAAGTTTTAAACGTAACTGACTTGAACGATAAAAAAACCGGCCAAGTATAGTACGGCCGGCGGTTCTAGGCCGGTCAGGAACTTTGTTCGGATCGCTGCGCAGAAGTCAATTTTAGGGTCGAAATGGTGGCAAGACGCGCGGGGTGTCACTTTGAGCATTGTTTTTTTCAGTCACACGCTCAATGTTCGTGTCGCTATCTCTCTCTAAAGTACAGTACCTGCGCACTGTATCCGAAAGCCTAACTTCAGAGCGGCCTAGAACCGTCGGCCGTACTATACTAGGATTCGCTAACATTTCCGCTAAGGACAGAGTCCTGTGACAGCCAAGCAGACAGACAGCGAAGGCCTATTAATAGGGGTTCGTTTGACTCCCTTTTACGGTCTACCCCTGTACGGAACCTTAAAAAAAGTTAACAAGACTCATAACCATGACCGCCGATTTGACTTAAAATGTATATTTTGTGGCTAAACATTATAAATTTCATTTCTCATAATATAATTCTCAATTACCTGACTACGCGACGCAAAGGAGGATAATTATGTATAATAATAATTAAATCCTATGTATGTATGTATGTTTGCTCCTTTGTGGCGCTCTAGAGGCTAAACGTGTGGATCGAATTGTCGACTAGTTAGGTACATAAAAAATTAAACTATAAATAAATGCATGAATGAATGCCAATATAAACGTTCAAATCGCTCTATATAATCGATATCGCTCACACATATTAGCTTCCCTGTATCTCTGTCTTATCCTCCAAACTCCTGTATAATGCAGTAACCCAGCAACTTGACAAGATAAATTTGACACTGATATCCGGACCCAACGAAGCCGGATCACCCTGACGGATAACCGCTGCAATACGCGGGTTAACATCACACGCAGTGGCTTGTAACTTAGGCCGACCCGTCCTAAGTTACAAGCCACTGCGTTTAGTTTCCATATGGAAACTATACAAACTTTTCAGTAGAGTCATTGTGTGAGTCTGTGAGTCTGTATGTGTGAGACTATCATACCTATAGAGGTATGATAGTTACCCACAGCTCTACAGTATTTTGCTGCGGCTCTACTATAATGTACATGTTTTTTGCAATATTCGGTACGACATAATTATCTAATTCTGTATTTTTTCATAAAATTAACCAAGGTTATTGCCCGCGCTGTCTTGTGACTCGTTCGAGGTAAAGTTTCAATTTTCACTGAGCAACTTCCCTATACTTTGGACGCTGTCCAGTTTCATACAGTTGGCAACATTTTGTTGTACTTGCTAAGTCACTGGAATAAGTATTCTTTTGACGCGTTCTAATCTGAAGAGGACAGTTCTAAGGGTGGTATCATATTATTTACTGAGAATACCTACAAATAAGATTCATTGTGCACATATAAAAGGTTACAAATAATGAAATATAAAATTAGCGTCCGGGTATGAAATTGCGTTTTTCAGAGGTTTGTTGACACGACCCAAAATACTGTAGATAGGGACGCCGAATTTTTATTCACAAACCTTAAGCCGTACTTTTATCGAGAATTTCCTTAAAAACATCGATATATTTGACGACCCTTCTGGCGCAGTGTTACGATGCCGGATTGCGGTTCGAAGGGTCCTGGATACGATTCCCAGGGAAACCGAAATTTGAATTGTTTAGATTTCTGTTCTCGGTTTAGTTGTCTTTGTTTGTCACTTACTGTTAATGCGGTTTTACATTCAGGCAGGTACTCACCAAATTGGTATGATGATTTTGTATATTTCCCTATTATTTTAAACCGTGACTTTTACTCGAAACTGACATACCAAATCTGTCACAGCACTATGTTTTATTTCGCAATCTAAACATACTCATGCGAATAAGATTCAATATAAAAAAATATATATTTCAGCCTATCCTTCAATCGCAACGCGTTTTAAGAATCTTTGTTCAAATATATTAAACATACAAACATGAAAGCTAAATAACTATAAACTGTATTTCATATATTTGTATTGCGCACTTCTGAGAAACAAAAAGCTTCGTTCAATCAATAAATCAAGTGTGCTACGGATTCAATTTTATTAACGGTATTAAACAAGCAATTATTTACGATGTACGATCAACTTTACTCACAAATTAATTGTAATATACTGAGAGAAATTTCTATTAGCCGCACAATAATAACGAATAGTAAACATCAAGAAGCAGGAGGGAACATATTAATCTATTCCAAACATTGATTGAGGCCTAATGCATTTTAACATTGACGGCTAGCTAACGCTGCGAAACTGGCTCAACCCATGGCCCACTACTGAGCACGATCTCTCCTCATACCTGAGGATGCCTATAGCATGCGCCACCACGCTGCTAGATTGCGGTTTGGCGGAGGGGTTAGTGGCCAACCCAAGCGTCGGACATTTTTTGGCAGGCCGAAGGCTTTCGACATGGCTTAACGACTACCCGGGACCGACTCCTTTACGTGCCCTTCAAAACACAGATGCGCTCAAAAAATTTTGCCACTAGCGGTCACCAATCCTACTACTGACCGCGTCAGCTGTTGCTTAACTAGGTCGACGCATTGACGCAATCCGTCGGATTTATTATTATTAGTTCCTCGTTTTAAAAATTCTACGTCTACGTTCACAAATAATACTTATTTATACAAAAAATAAAAATTAATAATTTTTTCAGGAATTTGATGTTTGCCCCAGTTTTGTGATTTGCGTGAAAGTTTATTTAATTCTATGAATTATTCATGTATCAAAACTTAGCGATCATAAAAGCTATATAAACATTCATCCCTAGTACACACGGAGGGCACTTTTGTATGTACATGTACACCTACCTGTATAGGACTTTTTGGTTCTTGAAACCCTGGTTATTAAAGGGCACTTCAAAGCGTCCAATGTGTACTAGGTATTTATTATTTCTAAAACGCAGCGTCAGCCGTTCCCCGTGTGAACACGCCACAAGTTATGATATTTCTCTGTACCCTCGCCACACTCGACTCCTTAGGGGCGGCATTAATTCGACGATATTATATTTCTGAAGTGATGCCCTTTATTGACTCTTCGAGTTCATAATAAATTACCGTCTGAACATGTATGTGCTTTATATTAAAAGTACATAATAATACTAATATTAGGGCGAAACGTGGAAACATCGTCCGTAATTTTTAAGCGCTCATAGCCCGGTGATTTGCATCGATCTTAAGTGATCGACAAAGTTAAGCAACGGCGGGCGCCGTCGGTAGTTGGATGGGTGACAGCTAGTGGCAAATTTTCTTGGGCGCTTCTGTGCTTCCGAGAGCACGTAAAGCCGTCGGTCCCGGTTGTTACCATTACGTAGCAGCCGTTAAGCCATGTCGGATGCCTTCGGGCGGCAAACAAAATTCCAAACCTTGGCTTGACCACTAACCAATCCACCAATCCGCACTGGAGCAACGTGGTGGAGTGGCGGGCCATTAATGGGTCGAAGCCAAATTTTAAAGTTCATTGTAGATTTTGGCAAGAGGCGAATGCGTGTTGGCAGACTTCACACCTTTATGCTACTTTGAATATGAAATGTGCAGGTACAGAATCTTGAGTTATAAAACCACTCCTCCTGAAATGAAACGACACTCGTGGTATGAGACTTAGAATTAATCTATCGAAAACGAAAATCCTAAGAGTAGTTTCTCGTTAGCTTACACTTTCGTTTTGGTTTGGGTGGACGTAAATTTTAAAATAAATATGTCTATACCGCAGGTATATATGTATATAACATGTATGAATATCAACAAGCCACATGATGGTAAGTGGTAATCGTCACACGTTAAACACTCTCATTAGGATTGTTTATATAATATGTTTAATTATGTATGTACAAGTGTTGTAACGGCTGGCAGACCTAAGTAAATAAATGACAGATTACTGCGGTAATACGAGTATATGTATTGGAGGGTATTTATCACCCTCTCTTCAGCAGTAGCAGCAGTAAATTCAAAAAGTGACGTCCATGATTGTTATGACAGAATACCTAGTACGAGTATAGGTACCTATAATTTAATGATTTTGAATCTAAATTTCAATAAACCGAAATCGCCATGAAAATAATAATTAAGTAAGATTCTAGTAAGCTTACTGAAAGTCAATATACCTTTAGCAGAATCGTCTTATGAATCATTGCACTTAGGATTTTCACAGATTTATTAATAAAATGTTAACGGAGGCGGCGCGGGCGTCTAAGATTTTAAATGTCAGGATTGCCTGCAGAGTCAGTAATTTCCCAGGAGTGAGTATAATAATTCCATCAACAAGATAATAAATGGATATTTAATTCAGCAAAAGCTTAAATAATAATCTGTTCAACAAGTTTATATTAAATTCACCTTAATTTTAGATGACGTAGGCCATTGACATAAATACTATGATATGTCAATGACGTAGGCGTTCTGATCCAACTATCAAGTTTGCAATTGCTGATATAGTATATTATACATATATATAGAGTTTACATCTCTTGAGTAGGTATAAACATAATTATATCATCTCCATTAGATTGTATTTGCCATATAGGTGTTTGAGCATAAGTGCTTTTCCTAATTCTAGATATTGATAGCTCATCATAGGTGCAATTAACAGAACATGAGGCCATTTGGCAAACAACCCCTGATTTACGAGTATGTGCATGTCCTTGTGGAAAATTGTGTTCGATGTCCATGTCTCCAGCGATATAGAGTAGCGCGGAACCGTGTGTTGAGCGTTTATATTAGATGCTAGTAAACCCGACGTCTGTTCGCTTTGAGAAACATGTCCCTTAGTACGCACATTCGGAATTTGCTAGCCGTGATTTTTTAAACTGACGTAACTTGTTTATTTATCAATCGATTGTAATAGAATTAACACTATATAGCGTAGCTTACCACAATATATAAATAACAACCGCAACCAAATAGGTTATCCTGTTTCTGAGATAAGCGCGTACAAATCCACAGACAGACAATTTTTTTTAATAATTTTTTTGGGATCTGTAAAAAAAGTTTTTCTCATAAATCTTCCATATACAGACGGCGATCAGTTACAGATTTACTATATGTGTAGACGTAGATAAAGCGACAGGTTAATATACATAGGTAGGTCGCTAAGTCTACCAACATTTTTCTGTTATCCCGCGGGAACAAATTCCTGACGAACATAGGACCAAAAGAGGATAAGCATAAATTGTCAATACCCGTGGCACCGCGTGGTATCAGTTATAAATATGCCAAGTATCACCTAAATCTGTTCAGTCGCTTTCGCGTGATGCCCGCGACAGACAGAAAGACAGACAACCATCACAACCCATAAATGTCCCACTTTTGAGCTCGGGAATCGTCCCACAATATCAGGGGTACAGGCTATAGTCCACCACGCTGGCCAACTGCGGATTGGCGGGAGACAGACAGGCAATAATTCCTAAAAATACGTTTTGGCCTCTATATCGATATCAAAATATGCCTTCATTAAATTTCCCAATATAATGATTATGGAATGTATAGCATTTAACCACGTTACAATCTTTGATACTCCAATAGGTCAGTTACATTATGGTATGGGTATACATACCGTATCGTGATCAGAGAACATCGTAAACATTATATTGAATTTGAAGTGTCTTAATAAAATAATTATATAGAACCCAATCACCACTCCAAAAAAGTAAATGATAGCATTTATTGGTGTTTAGTGGAATGTTTTTATTAAATCTCTTCAATCAATTAGGACATACTCAAAACAGCCTTCACTTGTTTGTTCATGTACTGTGTATATATTTGCCTGTAAAGTACAACCGCAGGGTTGTACTTTACAGGCAAATAGCAAATAAATAATAATTGGGTATCCGTTGGAAAAGGGCCGTCCGCTCAAACATTAAAAAGGTCCGGACCACAACTTTTTATTACCAACAAATTCATCGCCTACAAGCTTTTCCTTTGTATGACTTTCCGTACTGCGTAAGAGGAGTTAAGATTTTCTAAAATTTATGACAATAATTTTGAGATTCACGTTTTTGGGTCATATTAAAATATCTTGTTACCCAGAAAGAAAACTTTTACTTTTTTTACTTTGAGTTCTGATTTCAAAGTAATAACAACAAAATATCAGTGATCAAATTATTTCAAGATTAAATTCCTATTAATTTTTTGTATCTATTTTTCCAATCTCCCGCGGGGTTGCCGGCGGTGGCGGGTCATATCATCCCGGTAATATCATCCCGGCTTGTTCGCCATCTCGCCCGAGTATAAAGAACCTCGGGGCTATGATCGCTCAAATTGATCTGAGGACTTACGAGTATAATCAACCTTGCAACCACAGGGGATTTTAGCCTGTTGCAGCCTGATTCTAGTATTATTAACCCGCCGGACTGCCTTACGAAGGGAATTCCCAGTGATGCAATTTTAATGAGAGTTTACTCACACACACGTGTCTTGTTTTTTGGCGTTGGCCATACCCACGATACACGGAGTCCTAGAGTGTGGTTATGAGTATGCAGCGTTATGTAATAATATTTAAATTTACATATTTTAAATGAAACTAATGTAATCAACCAGCACAATAAGCATAATTAAAGCTAGAGTTTTTTGTTTACTTGAATGCTCTAATCACTTGAACTGTCAAACGGCTTTGAAAAATTATTTTTGTGGATGGTAGCCACATTCAGAGTAATTAGATGTGGCGTATGGGACTCAGAAAGGCTACAGGAATTTGTAGTTTCCCTTAAACATTGACTTTACAGAAGCGAAGCGAGGGCGGGATATTAGTATTTCTACTCGTATTATATTATTACGTAGCATTGTTATATTGAATTACAGTCTTGTTTCCAACTGTATTATTTTCATGACATAATTATTCGTCAACGAGATCTAAACGAGTACGCAGTTGCTGTGATATCATTAACCGTTCCAACAACTTCTGTTTCCAAGACTGTTTTCCAGACGCCATCAAGAACAAATGTTTGCCGGTTTAAATTGACAATCTTAATTTTAATTAATATCAAACAAAGGTCCAAAATTAAACTTACAATATCGGAAAAGTTTCAACTTTGTTCATAACAGGGTCGACAAATTGTTCATTGATTCATCGCTTAGTCGGAACTTTATTATATTTAGTGTTTTTGATGATAAATGATTGAAAAGTACTTACTTAGTCAATGCTGAAGTTATTTATATTATAAAAACACTTTTACTAAAGCGACTTATGCACTTATAATTGAAAAATATAATATATGTATTATGATTGGTTTTCCCCGATTATTGCATTGCTGGTGTAGCCCATGCCCAGCAACTTAGTGTGCCCTTCAGACTATAAAAATGTTAGCATACTTATCAGTACTGCCAAGTTGAATATAACAATACACGATAGGGCGGAGCCAATTCAATAAGCTGGCAGCCGTTCAAACGCGGTCGGGTGGTGGAGGGGCTATATTTAAACTTTTGTTTACACCAGTGACTTGATTGGATCGGAATTAGCGGCAGAGTGAAGTGGCAGGAATGTACCGTCCGGAGTGACTAGTACTTATGAAACGTAATAATTAATGATTGGTATATAACAAAGTATACGTTACGCAGTATCTATGAATCCGATTTTTTTATTCGTACGATCAGCGATGACTTTTTTGTAACTAAGCTTCAATTGGTGACGACTTTCTAGTAATGTAATGTAATTATCTATATACACGAATATAAATTTTCTTTATGTAACTTTACAAGAGGCTTTCCTCAATTATTCAGATCTGATCAGAATCAGATCTTAGCGCAATGAAGCAAGACACGCGTGCGTAAGAGTTGGCGCGCCGCCCGCGACTGCGCGTTTCGCTAGAACGCCTAAACCGATCTCGAATAGTCTTCATTCCCCACCTCTGATTGGACTGTCGATGTGTTTGATCTATCGGACACGATTAGTAAGGCGCGCTAGGATTCACTTTTAGAATGCCTTTGTTAATTTTATTACTAAACCCAATTGAGAACATCGTTTATCATGATGAGTGGCAGTGTTGGTGGAACTACCTGAGACTTTAAAAGTGAAATAGTAAGTGGTCTAGATGCTAAGAAGCCATCACCAGTTCATGAACCTTTTCCACATCAATAACAGAAGAGGTTTCGATACCTACGCAATTAATAAAGTTCAATCACAGGAACGACATTATTCCGGCTTCTTTCTTCTAAGAATTTATTTCGTTTATTCGGTTAGCAAAAAGATATTAATGATATTTCTAGGGCTCCGTATCCAAAGGGCCTGCTCCTTTAGGTACGGAGCCCTTTCCTTGATACGCCCCTAAAGATATTTTTGCGACGTCAGCGTCACGGTGGCATTTAACTGGAACCTATTTCACGTCGCCCACGTACGATCTTCTCTGAAGCAAGCATACACATTAATATATGTGACGTTGCTAAAATTATACAGGAAAAAAAAACGCTTATACACTCATCAGTGATGACTACTTGATGGCAATCAAGTAGCTAGTGTAATGTCTCTACCGCCCGCCAAGGTATTCAGTACCATTTATACCGTGTAATAATTGTTTTAACAGCAATTGGGTTCCAGTTAGAAAGGTGTAGAGCCGGTTTCACTTTTTAGAGGCGACCATCTCTATCCTCAAGGGTAGAAACAAATCTATGACCGAATTATAAAGAGACTCCCACTAACAACCACTAAATGGACTATTACTAACAATAACTAACAGGACTAACTATCACTAACAGTCCCTGTCCCAGTTCTCATAGTTTCTGACAACATAACCTGAGTTGGGTATGTGTTCTAACACCGTCTGCTAACAGGACTAACCTTTCTAGTCCTCATTTGAGTCTTATTCTAGGTAGGTCACAGTTGTCACTGGCGGCAGCGGAAGGTGGTGCTGCAAGCTCGTTTGCTACCTTAATACCATTTGAAGTTCTAATTAAATAATAGTATCTGTAAAAGACTAGTGGTCTATATGGTTTAAGGCACCTTTAATACAATTATTTAGCATACTCGTACATACTAAAATCAAAACGCAAAACAATAGATCACTGAATTGTGAACAGTAACTGGTACTTTCTCGCTAATGCCCTGATTCGTAAAATGATATTTGAATTAGATTCTATAAAATGTTTAAGTTTGTTCGTTATTCCGCTTCGATTTCAATAAATTCCGTGGGCGTCGACGACTTTCGGGAGTCACCGGAAGCACGTCTCACTTCGCCGAAAATAATTGACTTAGTTCGTTTGTTAGTTTTACGTTGAAATAAAATTATTATTATTATATCTGAAACTTAAGTTTTACGGGTCCTAGATGTAAGTGGACCAGGTCATTTAGCAGGCTTTGGTGGGGTCACAGAAGGGACAAAAATCCAACACTTCAATATTATCAGCTATACGGTCAATAAGGAAAGAACAATTTCGCTCCACTTAATAATAATAATATTATTAGTAATATAAATTACTCACAACGTCACGTATTCCGTATAAAAACCTACGCATTGAGACATTTCGAAGAGTCACATAAGCCGATATTATCGGTATACCTGAGTCACCCAGTCACCTTCACATGATCGGTGCACATCGCTGAACTCGAGGTGATGACGGCTGCCGAACATGTGATGATTACTCATTCGAATTCACGACTAATTGGCAGTTGAAGTGATTGGGACATGACGAGATTGATTACATACCTTTTGATAGTTGACTTGATAGGGTAGGAGCGCCAATCACGTATGTGTTAGAATATTAAATAATAAAGCAAACACCAAACTGAATTGAACACACTTTATTCTTGAAAATAACCCGAATCACCACCACTTTTGCTCTCCGTTACAATACCGAGTGAAAAAAATATACAAAGTGGGTAAACTTAAAAAAACAATATTCAATGTAAAACCCTTAAGATGATTTTTAACAATTTATATAGCTTTAAAATAATATATAGTCACAAAATACTTGAGATTATTAGGAAATGATAAACAATTCAGAAATAAATAATAACCATCTTCAAAGAAAATACTGCATATTGATTGCAAAACGTTGCTATTCGTTAACTTGCAGGCGCTTATCTTAAAATAATCTAACAGTTCGTCCATCCTGATAACTGTACACGTCCGCGTGTACGAAAGAAAAAAAAATAAGGATGATTTTTATTTACTTCCGAGAGAATAATTATAATTTACAATTACTAAATGAGAAAAATACAAATTAAAATAAATTACTTTGATTTTACTGATACATGATATAACCCTGATACTTTCCCCTATTCTAATGTTTACATTTAATTTATGGTTTTCTGTTTAATAAGATCACCGGCATTTACTCAGATTACTAGTTGTAAGTATAGTACACATTGCCTTATTAAATGCACTTCAGAGTAATACTTTTATGGTACACATTACATATTTATGATCAGCGCACATCGCGCATTCGCACTATTAGCACACTTTGTGCATTTGGCCTTATTGCACACTTTGTGCATTTGTGCTTATAGCGCACTTTGCGCCTAATCACCTATAGCACACTTTGTGCATTGGTGCTTATAGCGCACTTTGCGCATTCACACTTATAGCACACTTTGTGCACAGATGCTTATAGCGCACTTTGCGCATTCACACTTATAGCACACTTTGTGCATTTGTGCTTATAGCGCACTTTGCGCTCTTGCACATGATGCGCACTTAGCGAGTATGTGCCTAAAGCGCACTTTGCGCTTTTACATTATGACTCTTACTCATTATACTGACGACTCGTTTTATATGAACTGATTACCATCATCAACACTACAATTTAGGTTATATTCATCAAGCGATTCTTATTAGTCAAACTTCTCATTACACTCTACCTCCTTATCTATTTCCTCTATTTGTTCATTCTCTGCAGCTTCACTCTCTGATGACTCGTCATCACATTGTCCGCGAAAACATAGCCACGGGTAAATTTTATCAACTGCATACACTCCTCTATAAAGAGATCTACCCTTCTTTGTCAATGGAGTGTCTACAACTTCGTATCTGTCATTATCAAATATTTTTGAAATCCGATATGGACCTGACAATTTCGGCAACAATTTCTTGCTTTTACCTACACTATGACTTTCTCTTGCTACTCTTACAAGTTCTCCTATACTAAACTTGCCTGGACTCTTTCTTTTCTTATTAAAATGCTCTTTTTGTTTTTCTTGTGATTCTTCTATGTGTTTATCTACCTCTTTTCTGATTTCAGTAACTTTATTTATAACTCTATTTTCATCATCACTTTCATGGTCATCCAATTCTAATTCGCATAAAATACGACCTTCATAGGTGTTGACGAGGTTTGAACCAAACAAAATTTCCGATGGGGATTTCCCAGTACCTTTATTTATGGTGTTATTTAAGCCCCATTGGACTTGCAACAAACGATCATCCCATAAACGTTCATCTTTCCCGTGATTTTGAGCAGCTAACGAATCTAAAATTGTTCGATTATATCGCTCCACCTGGCCATTTGCCCGTGGTGAAGCGACGGCATTCAAAATATGTTTCGTTCCTATTTCATTTACAAAAGTTTTAAATTTGACGCTAGTAAATGATGTGCCTCGATCACTGATCAACCGTATCGGTACACCAAACATTCCAAAATAATCTCTTAACACTGCAATTGAAGTATTAGACTTTGTGTTTTTGACAGCCCTCAAAACGATAAATTTTGTATATGCATCTATAATAACCAGAATATAAGAATTCCTTCTTTTACTCATTACAAAAGGCCCTACATGGTCAATGTGGATTGTATGAAAGGGTTTTGGGACTTTTGGGATAGGGTGCAAATATCCTTGTTTTCTACCTGCTGGAATTTTATTATGAGCACACTCCAGACATGCATCGACGTACTTCTTGACAAATCTACGCATACGCGGAAACCAATAATGATCTTTTATTCTCTCAATAGTCTTTTCAAAACCAAAATGCCCTATCTCGTCATGGTTCTTTTGTAAAATCTGCCATCTGCTACCCTTTGGTACAACCCACCTTAACCCGTTTTCTGTTATTCGGTAAACCCTATCTTTCTTGACAACGAAATTCTTACGAACTTCTATTACGTCTTTGTAATCTGTATTAGAGAGAATATCTTTTATTCGCTGTATTTCAGAATCACCCAATTGTACAGTCGCAAGCCAATCATCATTGATATTTAATACGTCATATGCCTCAACTTCACTTACTACGCCAACCTCTTGGGACAACGGAGGATTTCTGCTCAACGCGTCAACATGCACCATTTTCTGACCAGACCTGTATATTACATCACAATCATATTCCTGAATGAGACTCCACCATCTTGCTATCCTCGGAACCATATCTCTTTTCAAGAAAGTGGCTCGTAAAGAATTACAATCGGTAACAATGGTGAAATGCATACCAAGTACGTAAGGTCTAAATCTTACCAATGCGCATATGACTGCAAGGGATTCCAGCTCGTAAGATGAGAAATGAGACTCTTCAGGAGAGGTTTGCCTACTGTAAAAAGCTATCGGCTTAAAAAGTCCATCTACCTGTTTCTGTAATAACATAGCACCTACACCATGTTTACTTGCATCCGTATGAATTTGAGTTTCTAATTTTGGATTATACAATGATAACACAGGTCGTGTCGTCAATGCGGCTTTTAGTTTTATGAACGCATTTTCTTGTTCCTCTGCCCACACCCACCGAGCATCCTTCTTTAAGAGACCTGTTAAAGGGCGTGCAATTTCTGCAAAACCTCGTACAAATTTCCTAAAGAAGCTCACTAGGCCTATAAACTGCCTGACATTATGCGTATCACGAGGATGCGGAAATTTCGCTACAGACTCTATTTTACACATTCCCGGCCTTATACCATCTTGAGCTACCTCAAACCCTAAATAATTTACGCGATCTTGAAAAAAATAACATTTCTGTGGTTTTAGTGTCAATTTAGCTTGTCGTAACTTATCAAACACTATCCGTAATTTTTCGATACCTTGCTCAAAACTTTCTGACGGTACCAATATGTCGTCCATATAGGCCAATGCTGTATCAAATCGAGCGTTTCCCAGGACCAGATTGACAGCCCGCTGGAATACAGCAGGAGCGTTTGCCAAACCAAACGGCATTCTGTTGAACTCAAATTGTCCGTCTGGTGTAACAAACGCTGTTTTTGCCTTTGATTCTTCATTAAGACCAATCTGGTAATAGCCCGATGCCATATCTAATGCACAAAAATATCGATTACCCGCTAGTCTGTCAATCTGATCCTCTATTCGTGGAATTGGATAATGCTGTTTAATAGTTTTCTTATTTAACGCTCGGTAATCCACGCATAGTCTTTTATCCCCTGTCTTTTTCTTTACTATTATAATAGGTGAAGCATATGGAGAGACCGACTCCCTTATAATATCATGCTTTAACAAATCATCTACCATATTTCTGACTTCTTCTCGCTCTGAGTGACTCAGCCTATAAGGACGATAGACTACCGGGACATTATCACTTAATTGAATGTCCATAGTTGTTACGTTAGTGTGTCCCAATTCAGATAAATTTTTCGCAAAACAATCACGATATTCATCAATCAACTCTTTTAATTTAACTATCTGTATATTTTCAATGGGTCCAATATTTAATTCGTCAACAGTAATGTTTGATAAATTCTTATCCGACTTTAGATATCCTATAGTTTGTATTTCAATTAAATCAGTGCTATAATCATAACCTCGCGAAATAATCTCATCCTTGTTAAATATAATTGGTTGATTAATAAGATTTACTATAGTTACATATGCTATGCCATTCATAACCGCACACTTACCTACTTCAACTCTGTATGTCCTTCGATGGCCATTTTCAATCATAAGTTGCCCAGAGTAGGAGTTGTCTACGTAACATTTAATTGAACCACTGCCATATAACTGAATTAACGTACTACACTTTAACGATTTAGTTCTTCTTACGACGTTAGACTTGTTTGATTTAATAACTAATTGGGTGTTTGTTTTATAAACGTCTATGTGAGACTGCTCGGTCGCAGTCTGCCCTATCAAAATATCATAACTAAGAAGACTATCTGGCACTATAACTAAATCAACTACTATAAAGACACCATCTATGGACAGCTCCAAATTACATATACCTAGAGGATTAATAATCGTACTTCCAAATCCGCGTAACAAGGGTAAATCAGTACACACCCAATCTTCACTTTGTACTAATTCTCGTGCTTTTGATTCACGAATCAAACAACACTGACTCCCGAAGTCTACGTATCCTGTATAAGTGTTCCCGCGAATGACTATAGGCTTTCTAAATTTTTCATCAAAATCAACCGCACTAGTACAATTTAGTCATAAGGACTTTACCTCGGTTACACTTTTCCTAACTTCCCTGGTACAGTTGGGATTATCATGACCTATTCTATTACATTTTTGACATTTTCTAAGCGGTTTCGTACAATCGGTAAAGACATGTCCAGGTTCATGACAGTTAAAACATCGAAGGCCTTTGATTACGTCTTCCTTTGGTAAACGGCGTGGGTCTAACAAAGGTTTCGCTGCCTTCTTGTTTATGCTACGGTCCGAGCGTTCATGTTTAACATTTCTCAAATATCCTAATAATTTATCGATATCTTCAAAACCAACGGCTTCGGCGCCATATCGAACCGATCTATCCTCTATTCCGTATACTATACAGTCTATGGCATCCCTTCCCAAAATGTGACAACGATTAAGTGCTATTAATTTTTCGTAATAATATTCTTCAAGGTCATCCCCGAATTTGGCTTTTATGTTAAGCATTTCAGTCAACAAATGCCCGTAATTTTCATACGTCGGAAAAGCAGCCTTAAGTTTTTCCTGCCAAATTTCCCATGAATGCATAACCGATGACTGCCCTTCATACCAACGCTTGGCAGTACCCATAAGTTTCGGTAGAGAGTAATGAGCCGTTTGTTTACTATCCCAACCGTAAATTTCAGCACACTCGTTGACTTTATTTAACCAAGTCACTACAGTTTGATTTTTAGCTTTAGGGTCAAATTCAGGAATCACATTAATCGACGTATATTTATCTTTATGTGTTGGATTTACGGTTGCTAATGTCTGCAATGTCTTATTTAAAGTTTCAATTAAATCTATACTAACATGAGAAAAATTGCCACTGCGTGCTTCATGAGCTACAGGTGGCGTATAGGATCGATCAATACCACAGCCGTTAACACCACCCATCGTTGATGAATCGTCAATATTGTGTGATTCACCAATTGAATGTGCACCTTGATTTGAACGAGATAAACCGGGTGACTGCCTGGGCCGGCTTGGCCTTTTATTTTTATCGCTTCGGTTCTTCTTCCTATATCGCGATCGGCTTGGCGCGGAAGTACCTGAACTATTTGAATCAACTGACATACCTCGAGAAATTGATTCCACTCGTGAAGTACGCTTACTGGATTTCCGCTGGCGTTGCCGGTCTCCGCTTCGAGAACGCGAACGTGACCCCACACCTGGCCTCACACTTGGCCTCTCATTTTGTTTGCGGGCAACTTTCGAACCACGGCGTCTACTCCGTGATCTTCCTTTTGACTGAGAGATTGATCCCCGTCGCGAATCCAACGTATGTTTTGACCTCGATCGCGACCTCCTGCCGCGGCCCATTTTGTTGTTCCGAATATGATTTACGCAACAAAATAGTCTTTCCAAAATAACCGTTATTTTAACACTGGACGTAAAATGTTGACCGATAACGGCGCAGATTACTACACACTTCTGACTGTTAGAATATTAAATAATAAAGCAAACACCAAACTGAATTGAACACACTTTATTCTTGAAAATAACCCGAATCACCACCACTTTTGCTCTCCGTTACAATACCGAGTGAAAAAAATATACAAAGTGGGTAAACTTAAAAAAACAATATTCAATGTAAAACCCTTAAGATGATTTTTAACAATTTATATAGCTTTAAAATAATATATAGTCACAAAATACTTGAGATTATTAGGAAATGATAAACAATTCAGAAATAAATAATAACCATCTTCAAAGAAAATACTGCATATTGATTGCAAAACGTTGCTATTCGTTAACTTGCAGGCGCTTATCTTAAAATAATCTAACATATGTAAATAGCCGACGAGCAAAAGAGATCATTGTAAGTAACTAGTCGGCGTAGTGAAAAGGCGTTACTAATGCGTAACGGAAATGCTAATGAAAAAGAAGCGGGCCTTGCCAATTATTGCCTTTCCGAGACTGAAACAGATAAAAATATTTCACAATCTATTTTATGAGGGTAGGTGCTGAGTGCTG
The DNA here is from genome assembly GCA_905404295.2 of Ochlodes sylvanus. Taxonomy (NCBI): domain Eukaryota; kingdom Metazoa; phylum Arthropoda; class Insecta; order Lepidoptera; family Hesperiidae; genus Ochlodes; species Ochlodes sylvanus. The sequence continues at coordinate 12,885,662 of FR990134.1, read as the reverse complement.
ACAGACGAGTAAAAATCCCCACCACCTTGAGCATCGTTTCTTTTTGAGCTGGACTTCCAACAGGAGGGATCAGTCGTCATAGCCTCATCCGTTATTCAGCAGGAGCACGGGAGGTTAGCATAACTTCGTCGATCGCTTAATTGGATATAAAACGTAGGACTATGATTGCATTATGTATAAATTCTAATAAACGTGGGCCTACGTCATTTTTGACGTGGGGTCGTCTTCTGATATAAGGGAAAATGTTTAAAAAGATAACTGGAATATTTACCGAGTCTTGGTTGTATGAGAAAGAATTCTCAGAGTTTTATTTATCTAAACAAATAAAACCGAATTTATGGACAAGTCCTTTAGGGTCACTCACGATTATAATAATAAAAACGGTAAAAGTAGTAATTATTAATATGATTTTTTTCTGTATTATCATACATAAAATAACTTTTTTATAGCATTTTATTTTAAACGGTATTAATTAATTTTCGCACAAATAATATTTGTTTCGGTGAAGGAAAACTTGTAATTTAGATTAGGTTATATACTGTAATAATTCTTCAGCCAGAATTTACTCAGTACCTGCTACTTCATGTGGAAGTTCCTGTAGTAGAAATTATGGATAGTGTTACAAGGAAACTTCCGGCAGAAAATCACCCCTCGCACCCCTCTCGAAATCACACACAGGCCATTCGGCCATTGTCGTGCTCTCAGAGGGACGTTATTCTACTCCTCGAAATAATGTATTTGCTAAATAATTGCCATAAAATCTAATAAATATAAAATCGTTGTAACTGAAAATCTTTATTCTTCTTCTTCTTAGTCGATGCGTTCTTGACAGAACGGTCGTGGTCATCATGTGGGTCTTTTTGGGGCTGATGTAACTCGCCTCACGATGTCTCGCCATCTTTCCCTATTGGCTGTTAGTCTAGTACACACATGTACAGGACCACCCACCGCAGATTTATTTGGTCAGTCCAGCGCATGGGTGACCACCCGCGAGGTCGTACACCTTCTACCTTGCCTTGCACAACAAGACGCTCGATAGATTTTTCGTTTCTTCTCGAAACGTGGCCAAAGAACTTTAAAATGCGTTTTTGTGTGATAGATGACAGACGATGTTTGATGTCAAGTTCCTTGAGTATGGAGGTGTTGGTTCTCAATTCGGTCCACGACACTCCGAGCATTCTTCTCCAACACCACATTTCTAGGGCATCTATCTTCTTCTTTTCTACTTCACGCAAGGTCCACGTTTCGGAAGCATAAAGAAAAATGGGGAACACGAGCGTGCGGACAAGTCTCAGCTTAGTACTTCTTGTTATTTTCCGGTTCCTCCATATTTTCTTTAATCTATCCATGGCATTCCTTGTCATAGCCATACGTCTTTTTATTTCCTCCATGCAACCCCCACTGTTACAGATCAATGCACCCAAGTAAACGTAAGATGTGACGACCTTGCAACCTGCTAATTCAGTCACATCAGGTACATTATCGCTGCAATACAGCGATCCACAATCATCACTTTGGTCTTTTTTCGATTGATCCTCAGGCCGAACTCAAGACTTACAAGCTCCATCTTCTTAAGCAATTCTTCCATGAGCTCAGCACTGGTCGCAAATAAGGTTGTATCATCTGCGTAGCGAAGATTTGCAATCCTATAACCACCTATGCTAATACCATCTTTCCAGTCCTCTAAAGTAATGCGCATCACTAGTTCGGTGTATATATTGAACAAAAGCGGTGATATTATACAACCCTGACGAACACCCGCGCTAGGATGGAAATTACTTGATAGTATTTCATCAGTGCGTACTGAGGCTGATCCATCTTCATAAAGCCGTCGAAGAAGGTATATTAGATGAGGCGGAGTTCCCATTTCTGTCAAGGTCTTCCACAGAATTGGCCAGTTAACTGAGTCAAATGCTTTAGAGAAATCCACAAAGCAAATATATGCTGGCTTGTTGAATTCTCGAGCCTTCTCGATAATGTGGCGTATAATGAGAATTTGCTCTCGGGTTCCCTTCCCTTTAACAAATCCTGCCTGTTCTGGCGCAATTTCTTTAGACAAATAGGATTTTAGCCGTTCATTTAGTATATGCAACATGATTTTACTGGCATGAGATATTAGAGCAATGAGTCGGTAGTTATTGCACTTTATTAATAAATCATAATTTTTTCTTGGTTGATCAAATTCTTTTTTTACTTTAAATAAATTGAAGCTCGTTACTATACCAATAAATATATTCATACAAGTTTTATTTGGTTTATTTCATTTCTATTTTATTTAAATCAAAAATGGTTTACTGATTTGGGTGCGGTTTTCACTAATACGCAGCATACCATTGCTTCACTTAAAAATTGTGTTTATTTTATTTCAACCGGTTAGTAAATAAAATATTTATGTTATTTAAAGAATCACGCCCAACAATTTCCGAATGTGATTCAAACAATGACAATTATCCCACTATCATTAGAAATGTCCACGACGAATGTGTCTGTACTACGCCCAGCGCATTATCACAAAGAGCGAATCGACAGCTTAATTGCTGGACATAGAATGCGTTAATGGTACCCACCAGCTGACGGCTGTAATGGCTCTAGATCCAGGTGGCACGCTCATTTGGCGCTCGTATGGCTATTTCAATATCAATAAAAAACTACCGTACAGCCAATGACTGGTTAACTGTCCCGCAGTTGGCTCCTTCACCCTAATTTGTTCTTTTTGAGCATGTCATCGACACGGCACAACACGCTAATAGCTGGGTGCTGCAGTCGCCATGCGCTTGGGAAATGTAGGACACTGTGTAGAAAAATTGTGCTATTGTAAAAAGGCTTGGGTCTCCCCTCACATTTGCTATATTACATACACCAATGACCAGAGAACAAACATTTATCTGTCACATAAACATCTGCCCCGGCCAGGAATAGAACCCCGGACCCCTCGCTTCGCTGACAGGGCCACTACAAACTAGACTACGGGGTGCTCTTAAGTGCTTTCTCCAGTTTGTTAAATCCAAAATATTAAATAAAATTTCAAATAATGTTAACCTGTTCATGGGTGACTGTACCAATAGCAACTCTGAGTTCATTGAGTGTGTAATTCGTTTGTTGATAACATATAAAATATGAGCTTCCACACCTTATTTAACTATTCTGTGGTCAACACGTTCGTTCTGTTACTCGAACACCGTCCAATGTTAACTACACAGAGTATAATTAGACCGATTACCCGAGAGCCGTATGGTAATATATTATGCAAACACGATTGACATGCACGCATGATCGTATTTAGAGTGGCATGTCATGCAACAGCTGAGTTCGCTTCGAAACGACGTCAATGAAGTGTGATAAAATTATTAATAGCCAGCATAACATGCAATGCATTTTAAGGTGTCCCTAGACGATCATGGGGTCCATCATGCAGCATATAAATCACGTAACATACATGCCATGTCGCATCACCTTTACATTTCTGATAGTTCAGACACACGTCAATTTTATTGCTGCCCGTCCGAATAGCATTGAAACGTTTGGTCGCCCTCGTAACTCGCGTACTGTTTATATTTCTCATTGTTGTCACAGATATAAACTGAATCGCTATAAAAGATTGTATGGCATGGATTAATATATCCTAGTTTTATTCTATACGGATGAGCATGATACTATTAGGAGCAGGCGAACAAAAGCGTGTAATTACAACAGTGAAAAATTTTACAAGCAAAAAACTAAAATACTAAGTTTTTAACCATTATTTGAAGCGCTCATAACACGGCGACTTGCGGCGCACCTAAGTGATCGGACCAGTTTACCGACAGCGGGCGCGGTCAGTAGTTGGATGGGTGACCGCTAGGGATAAAAAAATCTAGAGAATTTCCGTGCTTTAAAGGGCATGTAAAGCTGTTGGTCTCGATTGTTATCACTAGATAGCAGTCGTTAAGCCATGTCGGATGGCTTCAGGTGACAAAAAATCCGATACTTGGGTTTGCCATTCACCCCTCCACCAATCCACACTGGAGCAGCGTGGTGGAGGATGCTCTAGCCCACCAAATTGATGAGGAGAGAGCTGTTGGTTTGTTTAATTTGGATTCAGATGACTTCAAAATTTATTCTAATTACTTTTTGGCTAAATAACATAACTCAAGAATTAACCGTAATTTAATTGAGAATTTTTTAATTAATACCTAGTCATCATTATTATTACCTAGTATTAGTAACTCGCTTCACTTTAGAGGACAATCTTTACTTTCCTCGTAACATTAGTAATAAAGATTAGTCTCAAACTAATATGTAGTAGTATTTACCTAATAAACTGCATTGAAGAGTTAAGATTATTCGCCCTAGTCGAACCATTCAATGATTCCACCATATATAATATATGAAAGACATAGCATTATCTAATTTGAACGAAATTATAAACAGTTATTCAACGTTTGAAAAATCAGACGGAAGCGCCGAGCAAGCACCGCATTGCAGGCATACTTTCTGGCTTATAACTTGTCAAAGTAAGTGCCAAGTATCGTCACGTCGTCGTGTGAATACGATATGTTCAATAATCTGTTTAATTAGTTATCCGTCATTGAATCTACAGGTGGCACGGACACCTGTTCGAGCCGATAAAATGCTAAATTACTTTTTGACATTTCAATTTACTTTGATTTTGGAATACTGTTTTCGATTTACGGTTGCGTGAAGTTGCTCACGGGAGACAGCTAATTTTGTGCTTTTAAGGTTAGTGTTTTATTTATTTATATCAAGTGTTAAGTTGCGATAGTAGTGCGGATTATAAAGGATTTTTTATTAAAGTTTGCGTGGTAACTCGGAGCCTTTGAGCGAATATAAGTTGATTGAAGTTACTTTTTTGGTAATATTAATGTGTGTTGATAGTTTTATCTTGTGCAAACTGATAAAGTATTATCAGCTATCAAATTGAAAAAGATTAAGTTTAGTATACACAATCTGCCGATCGGTTATTGCATTGGAATTCCAAGTGATAGTTATGTCATGAATATATCGTTGTTGTTTAATTAGTGGTTATAATATAGATTTCTTTTTATTTTTTCAAATAATGTGTGTAGCTGTAGTTATTAGAAATTGAGGACTCCTGCAATCTTTTTTTGTTTTTCAGTTATGTTCGTTAATATGTGTGAAGACTACTAATCCACATTCGGTCATCGCATCTTTGTATAGCTCATATAAACAATTTTACACCTTCATATTAGTAAATTCATTCATATTTTCTAACTATTAACAGCTGGTTTCCACAAACTATAATTCTGTAACTGCCGATAAGAGAGTGTGTTCACTGCAGTAGATTTAACTAAGTAGTTATATCTCGTAATTCAGTAAACAACGAAGGAAACACTTGAAGTTTATTTACAGCTCCTAAAGTTTATGTCGTCTGGGATATGTGCAGACAGCCCGAGTAACTTTGGATTGAACCTTAACTGTGAGCGCGATGTTTTCGTTAGCTTTGAAGACTTAAGGGCAAAACCATTTTAGTTAGTTTAGTGTCAAGTGATTTAGTGTACAATGAAATGTAGTGAAAGTGGTTTCGTAGACACCAAGAAAATTGCTAATGTATATAATATATCAATATATATAAAACTCTTGCGTTATTGAGTCACTGACAGACAACGTACAGCCGAAACTACTGAACGCAACAAGCTGAAATTTGGCATGTATGTTCCTTGAGGAATTGATGAAAAAGAGAAGGATAAAATTAAATATATAAGGAAATAAAATACCTTCTTTCAAACCACTTGACAATGACAATATTGACCTACTGTTTTTATTGTTTACATATTTATTGTCACATCTCATCTCACCACTACCAGATTATCACTACCACCACCAGATAAAGACAGTTTTAGTAGCAGGATGAAATTTCTCTGTAACATAAATGTCATATTTTGTTATTCCATTACATGAGCCAGTAACGAAATTTCTAAAATGCTCGTCCCTCGGCAGACGAGCGCCGATGAAGCTCAACTTAATTCCATTAGGCTCCTCCTAATCCCCTCGAGTTAAAAATTAGTTTTCAATAATCCCTCAATCTCAAACGAATAATGTAGCTAGCTACCTATACTTTACTACCAGTAGTCAAGACTTTGCTTACTGTGAAGTTATTAGTTTATAATCGAATTTCAAATAATTATTTATGGAGTTTAATTTTGACGGTATTTAAAATGAGATGAGGGTTACTGTTGAGCTAGGCCGTATTCGCCTTATACGAGTACAATAGATAATGCTTTCTGTTATCTTTTTAATAATAATATTATGCAGTTGCTACTTACAAATCTTTTAGTTTATTCTGCTTAATACTTACGATGAAATCTCTTTGGAAACATTTAAAGGTTTGAGCAAGAAACAATTTTGACATCAATTAATTATGTAACAATATTCAAGCATACGATGTCACATACTAACTCATAAGCAGTAGAACAGCTATAGGTTTATGATGAACATGATGAAATATTCACCCGATACAATAGGATTTATTGTTGCGAGTAGCATGGACAATATGTCAAATTCCGTTTCCCAAAATTGCGTGCTTGTTTCACTGTAAACTTGTTGGTAAAGTTTATTAAGAGGCTCCTAAATCTATTGCGCTCAATACATTGACATTACAGTCTGTATAGCGAGAAGACAAAGACAAAGATATATTTTTGATACTTTGAGTGATTCTGAGATTTATTTACGAAATTAATTCGATTTAAAATAAAATAGTGTGTATTCGTAGCAAACCAATACTTTAAAAGATAAAACAATGTTTTACTTACCGAAAATATGATATACCATCGGCTTTTTTCACTTTACTTGCGTAGTTTTTACACGATTTCAAAATACAATACGGCTTCGTTGATGTGTAGTTGTCAGCACGGTCAAAAAGTGACTAACGCGGCATTGTTGTTCTTCTTGCATTTTGTTGTTGAGTTGGCTCGGACATTTTTTAGCGCGGACTCTACGTCCATAGTAATATCATATTATGTTAATGGCTCAATATTACATATTTCCCTTACGATCACGAGCCGTGTTTACGATCGTTCCAATATTTTAATATATTACGAGTATACTTATCTTCAATACCATAAAAAAATCAATCCGCAAAATATTTTGATATTCCGACCAGCGTCTGAGACCTATAAAGTATCACTAAGCTCGTTAGACCTCTTTAACGACTGAAATAAATCTGCGTAGTGTCGCCGTTGAATACCAATGTTATATTGTCTGGATTTATTGTTACAGTACAAGTACAATACCTTCCAAATTTTTTATTTTTATTTTGTCGAAATATATTTTTTATTGCTATGCTGATAAATGTGTGGGATGAAATTTTAAGGATTAAGGATATAAATTTTAAGGATATACATTGGCAGACTTCACACCTTTGAAAACATTATGGAGAACTCTCAGGTGTGCAAGTTTCATCACGATGTTTTCCTTCACCGAAGCAAGTGATGATTAAATTTAATTCTAATACGTACATAATTTTTGAAAACTAGAGGTGCGTGCGGGGTTTGAACCCGGGCCCCCGGTTCGGGAGTCCAGCGTGCAACCACACCACTGATATTTTTTTTAATAAATTAATGTAATGTCCAATCTAAAGACCAAAATTATCTTTTTTCTATTCAATGAAAGCAACGTCAAAAGTTAGAAGCTTTACTACAAGTACCTATAATAATTATCTATATTTATTTATTTAAGATTCATCTGTAGTAGTGAGGAAATTCTTTGTAATTTCCTTAGTCATAACAGAAGCAAGTAGGATAATTAAATCCCAAAGCTACAGGATGGTTCTAATCTCGGATGTAATACACGTAGTCTCACAAAATCTAATAGAATGTAATTGAAATGGTCGCGGAGGACAATTCTCTCATAATAAATGAGATTTTGGCTTCGCTGTTCCCGGTCACTTGTCAGGAGAATGAAAAATATAATTAGTTGAATCCGACCTTCCTAACGTTGCGGCTTTACACGCATTAGGCTGGGATTACACTATTGTCTACGGTGAAATTTAATTTGTTATTACTGTTGTATTCAGAGTATGTTTATGGTGAAATGAAGTGATTTTTATTTGAATTCGGTTTTTACAATCACTTTTCAAATGCAATCAATTCAACAAACAACAACTAACGCCGTGTTGGAAGAAGAGGCGACAACAAACCCCCAAGGAGTTTTTTCCCTAGTGAAGTAAAATGCAACATGCATTTTACTTCACTGATTACTTATTACTTACTTATTCTTCTGTCTCGGTCTCGGCCGCGAAGTGCTCAGTATTCGTTTGCGTTTATTTAAATAAACATAAATCTATTTTATATCAGTGAAGTAAAATGCAACATGCATTTTACTTCACTGATTAAAATGCAACGTGCATTTTACTTCACTGATTACTTATTACTTACTTATTCTTCTGTCTCGGTCTCGGCCGCGAAGTGCTCAGTATTCGTTTGCGTTTATTTAAATAAACATAAATCTATTTTATATCAGTGAAGTAAAATGCAACATGCATTTTACTTCACTGATTAAAATGCAACATGCATTTTACTTCACTGATTACTTAATACTTACTTATTCGTATTCCTAATTTAATTAAATAGCAATTGGATGATAAACCTAAATGTTTTACATCCACAATAACTGATGAATTTAAACATTTGTTCCAGCAAACGAGAACGTGTGTAAAATTATTCTACTCCGGCCTTTATAAAGATCCCTTTTAGGGATGACGGCCCAGATTACTCACTAACGCGACAATGATAAACAGTTGAGCTAAAATCCAACGATTAAGTGTTTTGAATTGAAATCCTGCCACTGGCGGTCAACCATCACGCCTGAAGCTAGGCGTGATGGTGCCCTTGTGCCCTTGTGCCTGCTTTAGACTAACTACGAGTATATTACGGCCGGCGGTTCTTGGCCGCCCTGAACTTTGTTCGGATCGCTGCGCAGAAGTCAATTTTAGGGTCGAAATGGTGGCAAGCACGCGCGGGGTGTCACTTTGAGCATTGTTTGTTTCAGTCACACGCTCAGTCTTCGTGTCGCTATCTCTCTCTAAAGTACAATACCTGCGCACTATATCCGAAAGCCTAACTTCAGAGCGGTCTAGAACCGTCGGTAGTACTATACGTGGGTTTTAATTATTTACAGGAACTACCGGGCTATGAGCAACTCATTATAGTCCAGTAATTTGATTCTATGACAAAACATGACAGGACCAATTAATTTGCAAAGAAAACTGTTTTTACAAATTTAATGTGAAGTTAACCCATCTGTACCCTATTTTCCAAGAAGGCGGCCGCGGGAAAAGGGTTGTGACCCCACGAACTTAGATTTAACGTTACACTAACCTGCTCTTAACATTTCAAAAATAAAATTGCGTCCTCGGACAAATGCAGACTGAGCCCAAAAACTATAACATTTCAATGAACTATTAGGCCTTTGATAATACGAGTATGACATTGAAGTGCCAGTCGAGTCGGGTATTAGAGTAATTGGCTTACTACTCGAGAGTATGTATTACCAAATAAACACTTTTTATTGGAATGGGAACTTAGCGGTTGATATTGCCAAAATTTCACATGGAATATTTTCTCAAAATGATAACGTGAAATGAACTTCTTCCACGTGTTTTATGATATTTGAATATTTATGCTCAGTGGTTTAGAAAAGGGGGATGTAAGTATAATTCAGGCTTCCATATTAACTTTGACAACTTCAAAGCTAGGAAGCAAATTATAACGTAAGTAGGTACATATGTAAGAGTATGTGCTATTCCGTAAACACGATGTCGGGTAACATAACTTTACCGAACAAACTTGTACACATTTACCTACCCCTGTGTTTGTGCATTTGTGGTTGTAGACACGACGTGTGTGCGCCGCTATTGTTAATAAATAGCTGTGCCCGTGACTTCGTCCGCGTGGAATTTTAATTGTTACAGGGAAATTTCTAAAATAAAAGTAGCCCAAGTTACTTCTTATAACATCAGCTATCTGCCTGTGAAAGTCTCGTCAAAATCGATTCAGAGATTAGCCACAACTAACAGACAGACAGACAAAAATTGTAAAAAATGTTATTTTGGTATATGTTATATGTACCGTGTATCCATAATATAAATGCATTCAGTAAAAAGTGGTCATTTTAATATTACAAACTATTTTTTAATTATTTGAACAGACTACCACAATCTGTCGGGATTAGTCTCCTGAGGTTACTGATGAAACGATGATTCGATTATTGTTGAGTACTATTGCAGATTATCGTGCAGAATGAACAGAACATTATTGTATTAAACTTGTCTTTTAGGTAGAGTGAGAGCGTATCAGCGTACGAATAAGAAGGTCTACCTAATCTAGCTTACTCCTACATAAGTATTTATCAAGAATTACAGCAATTCTTTAATTTATAATTTTGCGTGAAATTGGTTGGAGAAGTAAATTTTAATTACTCACCAATTTAGATGTCCTAATAACCTAAATTGCTTCTACTGGATATTACTTGTTTGCTGGATAAAAGCTGTCCAGTATCCACAAAGTAAGTTATCGTTAAGTTTCTACAATATTCGGTCTGAGCTGTCTCTTGTGTCGATGCTAGGAGTAGATGGGTGATCGCCATCGGTAAACATTTCTTTAGCGCTTCTATACTTTGGAGGGCACGTAAAGACGCCGGTCCCGGTTGTTACCTATAGATTTAAGAGGTCTTTAGGTAACTTTAAATCATTCAAAACTTGAGTTAACCCCTAACCTCTGTAATAATCGCACTGGAGCAACAGGGCCTCCTAAGCCTAGGCCTCGTAAGGTTTGAGGAGAGACCCGTGCCCTGTAGTACCTACACCGTTAACGAGTTGAAGCCATCTATAGCAATGATTGGTGTGCTCATCAATTTGAACGACGTAAAGCCATTAGCAACGACACTGTTACATTTGCATTTAATAAGGCATTTGAACGTTAACCAGACCAAAATAAATATTTGCCCACCCTCTGTTTAACTGAACGAACTAACTCCACCAAAACAACTTAATGATGTTTGCCCCATTCGTTATTTTAACCTTGACAAACACGTTTGTCTACCGTGGTTCTTATTGAATAACGTCTATATTATTTTATGAAGTATGAAATATCTCATCAAAAACATGAATGTGAAAATGGAAGCCAAGTTTAATACTAAGAAGACACGGTGATGTCGACTTCGCTGACCAGATTTTTTTGTTACAAGAATATTACACAACATAAACTTAAAACACAATAAAAATTTAAACTTTAACACACTCATACCCGCACTAGGATTCTCTGTGTCGCGGATGGCATGGATAACACAAATTACACACCAATAACGCCCATGACCCGAGAAGAAACATTTAATTTTATCTGTCACATAAATATCTGCCCCGAAGAAGCCGTGTCGGCTTTGAGCGTGTTGGGTAACAAATTAAAGGGCTTAATTGGCATTAGAATATACGCTCATATAGATATTATTTAAAATTTACATCAACCCCGTGATTTTAATTAAGTCTGGTTCTAAGCTCAACTTACGCATTTGACAATAGAGTGACACAATGATTAGCACAAATAGTGGCGCGTGTTCAAATACTCTTCAGTTGAGAAATGAGCCATGTCCTAAAATGGGAAGTGGTGATACATTCAGAACTTACTAAAACAATAGTCACTGTATGCGCACCTTTCACTTCACGGGCGTGCTTGGGTTTGACATGCCTGTTTACCTTGGCAAGATCCGCGTCGGCACTTGGCAACGTCCTCGGATTCCGTGTACGATTTGAAGCTTCTTGTCGCGCATTCATCTCTTATGTTTATTACTAACCAATAATTGCCCTCGCTTCATTTTGGGTAATGCCGTAGTACCTACTACCTACACTCGGAAAAGTGTTTAGACAGGATTTTTTGTGATCATAATTATGTCAATAAAACAAACACTAGATATTGCCTCAAGCTTCATCTTCGAACCCCATAACTGTCCCACCGCTAAATAAATTCTAATACGCACATAATTTTTGAATAGAGGTGCGTGCAGGTTTGAACCCGGGCCCCCTGGTTCGGGAGTCCAATGTCCAACCACTCGGCTATCACAGCTTTTCAACCTCACCTCACCTCAAGCGTACTACAATATATTAGCGAATACAACGTGTATCAACAAACCCACAGACTTCTCTCGTCTTCATGGTCGACAACTTATTAGCCTTTTAAACTCAAACTCAAATCATTTATTTCATGTAGGTATTTTCACTACATTTATGAACGTCATTCTTTGGTATTAATGATGTCCATATGTCCACTTACCATCACGATTCTCGGCTTTCAAAATAAAAAACCGATACACCAACAAATCGACAAGCAGACAAAAAAACATAATTATGTTTAGAGTAGTTATGGGATCTCTTGCGTTATAAATACCCTTATAGTTTATCTCAATTAATTATCTTGCAAATACAGATTATCAATTAGCTACAGTTTTATTATATGTAAGATATTTAAATTATATATAGCAATGATACGGACACAAAAAAACTACATATTTAGTTCGCGGGTATTAACGACCCGGATGGCGCAATGGTTAACACGCCGGATCGCCGATCCGAGGTTCCTGGGTTCGATTCCCAGCGAGGCGGAAATTTGAATGATGAATTTAAATTTCCGTTCTTGGTCTGGGTGTGTTTGTTCTTGTCTTGTGTGTTGTCCATGGCACCCACGAAACAGGGAATACTAGTGTGGGGCTATGAGTGTGTAGCGTTATTTATTTAATTATTTTATTTATTTTCACCCAGTTACATGGATCGAGGTCACAGTTAAGCCCGAATCAAATTAAAACTTTAAATAAAGGTTATTCGGATTCGTTATTAAATAAGAGAAATGGAGCTAAACTCGTTGCAACAATTACGAACTCGTTTTGTGAAGTTGTTAATTCGTTTACATATTTATTTTAATTCTACGGCAATGAGAAAGAGTTCCTACAAAAAAATAACATTTTATCTAAATAGATACACTCAATAAATCAATAGAATCAATTTTATACTGAGAAATGATACGGTAAGTTGTCAGAGTACGTTTACTAAATAAATGAGGGATTTTAGAAAAAAATTACCTATTCTTTACTTTTCGAAGTCTTAAGATAAAAGGATGAACACTAAAACCAATTTTCCTTGCCCACTGAAAAAAGGAAATACAAAAACTATCAACACCTTTTTAAGGCTTCCAAAGTAAGCAAAGTAAGGCGTATATGCTTTCAAGACTGTGAAGTACAGAAATCTGTCACTATGCTGTCGGCCAGTATAATTGAAGCCGCCATCTTAATAGACTTGATTTCATTACGTCCCCGCGACATTCCGCCTGGTCCCCCGAAGGACGTGTATTGAGCGGAAGACAAACGACGTTTGCATAATCTGGCTCTACCGACAGCGATTGAAGACAAGCCATAGCCAGTCTTAATTATGTATATTATGAAATTTCAATAAAGATATTATTGCAACTTACTAATTAGTTATCAGGTGATATTATTATGACGGGACTGTACATCACTAGTCATGGCACAGGATATCCCTAGAATGTCATAGACAGGAAACTAGACGAGACGAGTAATTATGATCTTGGTTTTAATTTGTGTTCCCTACCTAGTTAAAATATCATCAAATCCGTTCTTAGCTTACATCTTTTGCTCATAAACTACATCTCTGCCAAATTTTAAGTTCTTATGTCAAGTAGCTTTCGAAATTTCGTATTTCATCAGTGAGCGAGTGTGTATCGTTTCGCTTTTATAATATAGCCATATTAATTCTATGTATTTTCAGGAAAGTAACCCAGGAGCCATGCCATCGTCAGTAGTACCCCCCATACCGGAGACCGAAGTCCCGACATGGAAGTCTCCGAACGAACTCATCCACGAAAGAATCAACTTCGACGATACGATATGGGGCTTCGGCCTCGCGGGCGGAGCCTATTACAAGACTCCTTTGAGAATTACCTATGTAAGTACTACTTAGCAGTGTTATTGACATCAGCCCATTATCTGACGAACTCGGTTTCCTATGATAATTATGTTAAGCCTGTTGGTTAGCTCATTTACCGACGTTAATTACATACTACATACTGATGTTTCATTATGCCTTTAAACAGAGGCGGGCAAAATGTATTCATGATTACAGATTACGATTTCATCTGATGCATTTTGCCCATAAACATGATTAGGAATACATCTAGAGGCCCGGAAATGCCCCCGCCAAGAACTCTCTACCTTGTCTCCAGAGGCGCGAATACTTAATACGCTCATTAAACTTGGGGTGTAAAGGGCTCCATGTAAGTCCAAACCACTGCTCGAGTGCATCGTACTGGATAACGGCTAGAGCTATAGCAACAACTCACCCGTGGAGTTCCTTTTTGGTCAGAAACGCATTGGCAAATGCCTTTGCTGACTAATGTCCACGAATTATAACACTTTTTCATTCTGCGACTAATCAATTGTAATAAAATTATCTTTACAATAAAAATAACGTCACTCTTAAGATAGCAAAAACGTGAATCAGGAACTAAACACGAACCGGAAAAAGCGTAGAAATGTCGTGGTTGAGATTTTGACAATTTATTTTGACTAATTAAATTATGATGTTATGTCCAGGTGAAGCCTGGAAGTCGAGCAGAAATGGCCCACATCTACCCCGGAGACGTGGTGCTCAGGATAAACGGGATAGAATCATCCACGCTCACCTTGGAGGAAGCTCATCAGATAATCCTCGAGTCTGGGATACATCTTAAGATCAACGTCACTTCGTGAGTATTGTAATGGGTTATTTTTGTGACTGTTAGGTGGTAAGTGGTCCGATCGAGTACCCCCACCAGATATATGATGCATTATTTATCAGGAGAAAGAAGTAGTATAGCTATAGCCGCTTATTTGGCCTTTATGTGTATAATAATCTTCACATTATGTACTATATTAGGTCAGTCAAAGATTAAATTTCGAATAGCATTTCGAATAGCCATCCTATGCACCAGACCTAGCTTCTAAGCATTCTTGTCATATTTTGATTGTTCCTAAATAACAATTCAAACGTCAGAATCAGAAATGGCAGTTATTACGAACGTAACACAGACGATACATTATTCGTGGGTAGGTGCAAGAGCAAACATCACCTTCGCGGTAAAGTCACGGTTGTAAAGCAGATAACGTTCCATTACAGATCTCGCCCGACGTAATGTTGCTTTTACTCCCCTCCATATTTCGCACATTACGAGTATGTTCGTGTTTTTTGAAGTTCCGAGGGCACAGATGAACTGATGTGAAAGGTTTTAGGGTTCTGTATCCAAAGGGTAAAAACGATATTTTATTAATATGCCGCCGGTGTTTGTCTGTCTGCCACAGAGCACTCTCTCTTGAACGGAAATAGGTAGGCCCCTGAATTTTTCATAGAAAAGGTTACTTTGGCAGCAACACAACAACAAAAAAAGAAAAAATCTCTAAAAGGGACCCATAAACAAGTAACCTTTCAAATATGGGGTTTTCATTATATCTTGTCATTGACCAAATAGAGTTAATATAGCGATATTAACTCTATTTGCTCACCGAGCGCGGTGGATCGGAATTCTATGTATGCGAGTGCGATTATGCGAGTAGCGACTCGCACTTGACCCGTGTCTTGACAAACGAACGGACGAACCATTGTATCGAAAGTGGTCACTATCGCCAGTGGACTTTAAAACCAAAGGCGATTAATGAATTACCGGCCAAGACATTTAAACGCTGCTCTTGTTAAGTTCGATAAGAGATAAATCGCGGGGCGTAGAGATGCATCAGTCCGAACCTTTTCCTTTTTTGTCTTCGAAAGCAAATAGGGGCGGCTTCCAGATAAATGACTACGGAACTGTGTGTTTATTACGCGCTCGGCCTGTTTATAAGTACTTGTCCTATACCAACAAGCGATATATATTGATTTTTTATTATCTCGAACAAGGGTTTTGCATACATTTTTCATAAGTAACATTATCGATTCAGCAAATTCCTAACATGAGCGGTTTTACCCTTCGTTTAACAAGCAGCATTATTATTAGCAGTATTATCAAATATGTAATATATTATTACCATTAGTACCTACTCAGTACTATTTCTATCATGTTATAATTGTTTTAGCAGCAATTGTGTTCCGGTTGGAAAGGTGTGGTTCACTTTATTAGAGACCATCTTAGTCCTTAAGGGTAGCATCGCATTTGTGAGCTAACCTTCCTAACAATCATTAACTGGATTAACATCAACTAACTGGATTAACGATCACTAACAGTCCCTGCTTTAGTCAATTTACCTACTAACGAACTAACCCAAATAACGTTCTAAACACCGTCTGATAACTGGACTAACCATCCTAGTCCTGATTATACTATTGTTCAGTGTCGATCACAGTTGTCATAGGCGGCAGCGGAAGCCTGTACGAGTATTAAATCCATAAAGGCAGGCACTAAGAATTGTGGGCTGTCAAAGCTTACAATGCGACCAGTTCCTTATCATGGAACTGATAACACGGTTCTACAACGCAACTGATTATGCCAGCGACGTTGAGGGATTTGTATAATTAGTATTGCGATTTGGAGTATATGAGAAAAAGTCAAGGACTGCTCGTTTGAAGTTAAATGCTAAATATAATTACATTTTCAGGCCTGAGGACTTAGAAGACAACTATTACTGCTACCAGGATCCTCTTGTAAGTATATAGTTTTATTTATTACTAGTGAATCTGTCCTCGCTTCGCTTCGGGAAACCTATGTTTTACTACTACTCGGAGTAACATTTAAGTATTGTTAATTTGATTTCAAACAGTTCAGGGATTAAAAATTTTGTTAATTGAAGGAATCCCGTATGATTAACTTAACCTTCATTTAAGTTTTATCATCGCGGATACTAAATGTTTTAACTGTTACGGTTAATCACGATTTTTATTATTTATACCGATATTTTGATCCAATTGTATGGACCATGGCACGGCGAGACTGTCGAAGTGTCGCAATATTTGAAGAATACCGTCTAAACATTTTGTCAAATGTGGGTATGAACGTATCGTTTCTCGAGGCCAAGTGAGGGCGGTTTACTCTACAGTACGACATACGTATATATATGTATTCAGCCAATGCACTAAGCACTGGCTGAATTAATTCGGTTCACTGACAATGAGTTCGGTGCTACATACCGGTGCACAGCCAGCACTCCCTTTACATTCATGTCGGATAAATGCCCCACATTGCAGCGGCATTCACATGGAAATGTTGCTAACTTCCATCAACGTTCATACATAGTGAATGGTGTTGACAGCTGACTTGAATACCGTATAAAGCGTGTTGCTAACTGGGGCGTAGAGCATGCGAATCTTAAGAGAGTATTTATTATTTTATAAATACTAACAGCTTAAGAGTTCGCTAAGCTGTTTCTTGCTCTGGGGATCTGGGTTCTAATCGTGAGTTTAAGTTAATAATGAATAAACCATTTGTTGGTATATGACATCGGACAGTGAGATCAGTAACAGAAAATATTATTGACGTAAAATACTCATTTGCACCCGTTTCCAGCCCGCTCAGCTAGGCTAAATAGGTGTTTGAACGCGCTGCTTTAATCCATACCAATATTATAAATGCGAAAGTAACTATGTCTATCTGTCTGTCTGTCTGTCACCTTTTCACACTTAATCCAGTGATTTTCATATGGATATAGTTTAAGAGCTTGGAAAGGACATAGAAGAGGTTTTATCCGAATAATACATCCCATTGGGTAATTTTAACGGTATTTTAAGGGTATTTCTAGTTGATTTATATTTGTGTGACAGATAAATTGGTTGTTTTCCCAATGCCCAAAGGTTGACTGGCAGAGAATGCTTTGAGCATTGAGTCCACCTTTTGTTCTATACTTTGTTTGGTACAAAAAAGTCTAAATAAATAAATGAATGTTTACGGGACATGGGTGATAGTGATGCTTTATTTGTGTTGTCAGTACCGTTCGCGACACAGGGAACACAGGGGTGCTGGGTATGAGTGTGTTAACGTTTACGTTTAATATTGTTCTTAACCACCAAATTTCTTGCCAAATTGATAATTAAGTATTAAGTATGATCGATGACACCATAGTTATCTTGTCCATTTTGTTTCAATATTTGTTATTTTACAGGAACTAGCTCAGTTAGAGGAGATAAAGTTGAAAGAAAACAAACAGAAGGCCATATCGAGATTTCCGAAAGTTTTGGGCAAGGTAAGTATAAAAAGTCATAAAAAACTGTTTTACAACTTTTTCACGCGGCAGTTTAGGGTTGAGTTCGCAACACACTGATAATTTTCTTTAATTGTATAGTCAGGAATTAATGATCACTTACCAGATAGATAGTGTTGTGTCAATACAACACTTGTAATACTAGTATGACAACTGGTGTAAAAAATTATACATGAAGTAAATTAGTACAAATTAGATATTTATCCCTTACAGAAATCTCTTTCAGTAAAGTAATCAATAAAATTTACAAAAACTAACTTAGCGAACATTTAAAAAATCATGCGAATTTTCTTGAAAACTTTTCAAGAAAATTTTTCTTTTCAACTACGCAATAATAATAACAAATTGTAATAAAAAAATAAGATCTATTTATCTAAAGGATCATTTAGCTAGATTACGGCTTTGGTTTTCTTTCATTACATTTATCTTCGACCCTAATGAATTTTAATGAAAATTTAATACACTCATCACGCTCATTGTGATAAACCAATTTTTACAATATAATAATACAGTATTGATAATTTACGGATTTTATAGATATTTTTGAGTACATACTACGATTACAAAAACATTTTTCTCATTGATCTTTTGTTATTTTCGACAATCTATGACATTAATCAATAATTACGATTATGATTTGGTTTGAGACATTAACTAAACGCATGTCGTCGTTACAATAAAGTCAATAATATTACTATATTGCCTTTTTTTACAACTTAACTTATGTAACTTACGTTAGCTGCTCTTTTTTAAACTTTTTAAAGTCATTCAGTAAACTACGACTTAGTTGAACATAACTTTTGGTTACAGAGTTCCCACTGGAGCTTGCAATGGCCGTGGAAATGCAAGAGGAAGATAATATATAAAGAATCTAACTGTTATTTGGTACCCAGCAAGTACGAGGAAAAACATAAGTATGTTTTTTTTGTATACATGAGATGGAACGATGCAAGTAAAAACTCAAAATACAATTCAATTTCTTTAAAATACATAATTATATGTATTATATTTCAGGGACACCCGAAAACCCGAGGTTAAACAAGATGATATGATTGTTCTTGACAGCATTCATAATGAGAGGAAGAAAAAGCCTGCCGAAAATGATAATAAAAATAAAGAAAATACTCTAGAAAATACTCGTTCTGCAAATCAAAATTCAAATAATGTTGTTACGGAACAAATTACTTCCATAGACAAAAACAATAAAGATGAAGGTGCTGTGGAACATAATAGTCCTGTAGATATAAAAAATGAAGGTGATACTGTAGAACAGAATACTTCTCTAGACAAAAATGGTGAAAATGTTATTGGAGAAGAAAATACTTCTGTCGAGAAAAAGAATGAAGACCTTGTTGCAGCGGAGGTTAGTTCTGTACATAAAAATAAAGTTGATATTGCTGTAGAACAAAATAGTACCGCAGATAAAAATGATCGAGATGTTCCTACAGAACAAAATAGCTCAGTTGTTAAAACCGGTGAGGATTTTGTTGAGGAACAGAATAATTCTGTGAGTGAAACCGATGAAAACAATATCATAGAACCAAATAATCCGGAAAAAAATGATGAAAGCAATGTTTCGGATTATAATATTTCTGTAAATAAACACGTTGAAGATGATGTTGCAGAACTAAATAGTTCTGTGGATAAAAATGCTGAACAGAATTCTGTTGATTTCATGGATCCGACAGATACAAATAAAGTTAATGATGATAACGTCAAGTTTGAAAATGGTGACATTCCTGTTAATATGACCGAACCTGAGAATAGCAGATAATATTTTTTTGTTTCACAAAAATAAATGGTTATGTAATACAATTATTATTTATGTCTTATTTGTTTTTTATTTCTTAACGTTGGCTATTTTAAGTTAATACGGTTGGCACAAAAATTTGAAATAGGCCACGAGTATCTTTTCGCGAATGACGAAGAATGTAATTTCAATGAAATTAGCTTATTGCGTTTAGTGGTAGACAGGTGTTGGAAGTTCTTCTAACTGTCACAACCTTGTTTTTAAGTAAAGGATAATGTAGCGATGTACGCGAATAACAAGCAAGCAGATGAAAATCATTTTACGCAAGCGAAGCTGCGCGCAAGTGTTAGTCATATAATTCAGGTCATTCTAAAGAATAAGCTTAGCTTTGCACTAACTATTCGATTTGTACGTGGTGAATTGACTTCACACCGAGCGAAGGTCGATATTCTAAGCTAGTTAAATTTAATGCACGAAATGACACCATTTGGAGGTAAGTGGTTTAAATCCGTCGTAGTTTCGGCTGGTATTGCTTTGTTATTGGAAAACATTGTTACTATTCATCGCAATAATTCTGTGGGCGTCAGACTGAAAATTTGAATATTACGACTTTCCAGAATTCTATTCGTGTTTTTGCTGTGATCGCTTTTAGCTTCCTTTTAATTTTTCGTTTCTTTTTATTCTTTCTCACAATTATTGTTGATTTCATTGTATTTATATAGATGAGTTTGTAGTTGAGGTGGCAATGACCCTGTCTGACGATCGAAGAGTTCCTTGTTCGGGTCACCGTCGGGAAATAACGCTACACACTATAACGCTACACACTCATAGCCCCACACTAGGTTTCCCTGTGTCGTGGGTGCCATGGACAACACACAAGACAAGAACACACACACCCAGACCAAGAACGGAAATTTAAATTCATCATTCAAATTTCCGCCTCGCTGGGAATCGAACCCAGGACCCTCGGAACGGCGGTCCGGCATTGCGCCATCCGGGTCGTCAAACCTGGTTTCAAATACATTTGTGTGACAGATTTTTTTTCTCCAATGTTGGGTATGTGTCTCATTTTACTTTTCATTTATTTATATGACTCACCGAAAACGTAAGGCCTTTTAATTCCGATGTGTGGGTTACTGTGGGTGTGCATAATTACAAACAGGTTTTTTCAAAAAAGGTTTAACCGGTTTGCTCGAAGCGAAAAAAGGGCGAGTTACTTGTATTAAAATAAATATCATGATGTTTACGAAGTCTGGTTAACATTAACAAATTATAACGAGAGTGATTAATTGGTTTATTTATAACCTTTTTATATCAAGTTTAGTTCTGAAGCAACTCTGGGCCGTGGTTCATACTTCAATGGGCATTCAAGCATTACGGATTACGGGTAAACTGTTTTTTGGCTTATACGCTACTAGAAAGTAGTAAAGTAAAGAATTACTTTACTACTGAAACCGTTGCCATTAGAAAGCGGGCGGGTTGAACTAGTTAGATTAAAATTACAAATTCGAGCTAAGAACAATACTGTTATAATAATTAATTATATTAGCAATGAAACCGCTTAAAACCTTTCCTGCCATTATTATCTTTTCATTCCGTTTATAAACCGAAAAGGGGCACGATCCAGGTTTGGTGTACTAATCATTTGGTAAATAATTTTCATTACAGTATTACTTGGTGATGGGTCGGTATATCTATACTAATAACAAATCTGTATCCGGCCGTTGTCTGTACATAAAAGATATATGCATGAGAAAACCTTTTACTGAGAGACTTCAGTAGAACCGAAAACAACGATTTTTGGAATTTTTGTCTGTTTGTCTGTGGTCTGTGGTTGCTCCAAAACGACTTATTCAATTTGGGTGCAATTTTCACTAGTATATTATTATGGTAAGCTTCACTTAACATTGTGTTTGTTTTACGAGTATTTTAATCGGTTGAGAAATAAAAAAAGTTATGTCAGTTTAACAATTACGCCTTACGATTTCCGAATGTGCGTACTAAGGCACATGCTTCCCGAAGCGAAGCGAGGTGGGTCTACTAGTTACAAATAAATGTTTTCTTTACTGATTCCATTGTTAATTCAACCTTTACGAGTACTTTTAATATATGAAATTTCGTAACGTGCTTAGGGTGGGTTGCATATCACGTGGTTAAAGTAAGGTTATAGGTACATGTCGGTTAAAGTAAAATTTAACCGCCGAAAGAAACAAAACTGGGTTGCATCAACTAACCCTCGTTAAATTTTGACTAAAATTTAACCCTAACCGTAACCGTCCGAATGTGATCGGTCAACGTCAAAGTTAACCTTAAAATTGACTTTGTTTGACATATGTCTGTATACATTTCCTTTAATATTTTGATATTAATTGATAAATTATTGTTTTTACGTAATTGTAAATCGGTTACAATGTTTCAAAGCAGTGGATTGATTCGATCTATGTATAATTGATGAAGATACTTCATCAAATGACGACCTTATCATCTAATACATTACGGCAAGAAAAACAAACTTCTTCAGGAACTTTTCTCTGGGATGAGCAGCTTTCTTTCTATATCGCTGGGGATGAGGTGGACTTTGTGGCGCGTTTTAGGCTATCTAAGCGTGTAGCTAGGTATTTCATTTGTATATTGGAAATGACACAAAAAAGTAATACAAACAGGTAAGCGCTTACATATTGCAATGGTCCAGTAAAATCGAAATTATGTGTATTATGAATTCTATTTACTAAAACCTAATTATTTATTTCAGAAACCATGCAGTATCAGTAACTGATCAAATACTACTGGCCTTACAATTTTATGCATCAGTATCTTTCCAAAGATGTGTCGGTGATACAAAGGTGTACACAAATCTACTGTTTACAGGATTATATAAAATGTAAACGAACAATGAAACGAACGGAATTTTATTATAGATTTTAATACATCTACCCATGAACGAGCCACCAGTTTTGCTGAGTCTGAAATTTGGTGCAATCAGTTTAGCCTTGTTCCTAGTATTAATCATGTGAACATCACTCTTCTTAAGGAAACTGTCATAGTATTTTTAATAACGTACATATATATTATCAACAATATATTGTGAAACTACATTTAATATATTTATTTCTTTAAATAGATTTCTTAGCGAATCCCTTCCCTTCATCTTCCTTATGTTTGTCAATTAACAGTTTCAATTTTTCTATTTCATCGGCTGAAAAATTGGACGATCGTTATCTGAAAATGAAATCATTGGATTACTACACACAGTAAAGTAAAAGATACATCACAACCAAGGTAGGTACATCACAACCAAGATGACAATAAATTAACAAGAAGAAACGTAGGTACTCACTTTACTGAACTGTCCATATTAAAGTTGATTTGAATTCCTTTTTAATGATTACGATACCTATTTAACTTTGATAATATTACGAAAATTAACCTTTATTTAGCGATGATCGATCGAAGAACAAATCAACAAAGTACAAACAGTAATGACCATTGAGTTTAGCACCTAATGACAGCATTGACAGATGAAAAGCTGCCCGCACTGTCAATTTGACAAGAGTCGTACGACATTTTAGCACAATGTTGCTAGTACAAAATATCTTCCACACAAAACAAACTCAAAAAACCGGGAAGGGTGTCATAATTGTCATGGCAGCCCCATTGCCCGGCGTTACTTTTGACGAGGGTTAAAAAAGGCATTGTGCAACGCCACATGCAACTTGACCTTCGGTAAGAGCTTGACAATGGTTAAGGCATGGTAAAAGTTAACGCTGGTTACAACGATAGCTAAAATGTACCAAAAACCCACCCTTAGAATAATAACACTATAGAAAGACAGTCTTCATACAAGCGCTCTGTCTAAAGTGAAGCACTAAACCGAAACATTCCCGAACTTCGGCTGCGGATAATCATATGTTTTAGCAATAATACATAAATAGCTTTTCAGATATTTTGTGACACAATTTAACTGGACAACTTTCTGGCATGAGATTTTTGTTCCTGTAGTATTTATATTTATAAGTTATTGTTAAGTTTCATGCATTTCGTACATATCGGTGTCGGTGTGAAATTGAATCTTGTAAGTTTAATTTATTTTTAATTTTATTTATACATTTCTTGAATTCTGAAAGCTCAAGACCGGTCAGAGAAGCGCATGTTAGAAGAGGCCTATGCCCAGCAGTGGACTTGTAATGGTTGATAGATAGATAAACAAATAAAGCTACACACTACAAATTACCACAGAGGGTTGGTATTTTAACAGTCTCTGTCAGTTGGTCGCCTAAAGATGATTTGATAAAATTTTCGTTTTAATTATATCCCCGCGACTTGTTTACAAAACCAAAATGTAAAAAAGTACGTTCACAATATTCGTTAAACCAAACGTTTGTAAATTGAATTCCCCAACACATTTTGCGACAGACGTCAAAGCAGACGCGGGAAGGGCGCAAATATTGAACTGTTCGTAAATATTGGAGGTGACGCAAATAGAACTGACGCATTTGCGTTAGCGTTGATTGCTGTTGGGTCACGTATGTTATCTGGGGGTAATTCGATACTATTTACACTAACGAATGTTTCAAGCGTTACAACATTGTGCTCATTTATGTAACTACAGTCATTTTACATGTTGTAGTACTTGTTTATTGCTTGTAGGAAATTAATCATAAACTGATCAGAAAATTAATCAGAAACTGAGATAAATACTGCAACTGGTACCGCTTGGTTCAAGCGTTCTGAACTATCCAGATTTTTTTTAAGTGAAAACTTCTGTAGTATCGTTGTGATGTGGAATTCGATGAAACGGAAATGACGCGCAAATGAAACGAAACGGAAACGTAAAAGACACAGACACATTTACCGTGGGAGAAAATGAGAAAGGAAAATTAGCAAGAGTTAGACCTAAGTTCGCTGCAGCGCTAAAACAATAATTATGACATCTAACCAAACTATTTTTTGAGTTTCACTTCTAGCACGTGTGAATTGCACACATTTTGATCCACCAAGTCTCGAATACCTACGGGGTTAAACTGGTTGGCATAAAATCTAGATATCTGAAAAGAGAAGAGTGGTATGGTTGTTAGCCCAGTCATATTAGGGCTTTCACCTCGGAATGAAAGATAATAAGCTGCAAATTGGTATGAACCTTTGTTTTGTCATTCTAAATGTTGTCTCAAAAGTCACAATCGTTATCGTGTCCGCGTCTCAAGATATTCAAGGTCAAAGGTCACAAAAATCGGTTTTTCGCGAATATCTGGCTTCCTATCGGTTAAATGAGATTTGCATTTATTATAAAAGTTGTAGGCTATAAAATTCCCTACAACTTTTGTTTAAACTTTTTTTTCATACGACCAACCGTTTTGAAGGTAGAGCGCGAAGTGCACATCGTACAGTCATATACGGCCTAATGCAAGGTCAATCGTGAGTTATGGTTATCAGTACGTTATAAAGTCAATTATTTACTTGGAAATTATAATTATTAAACAATGCCTATTATTTATGTACTAACTATTAATTATTTATATTTAATTAAAGTAAGTAACTTGATTATTTATATATAATTATTCATATTTAACTATTTAAGTATAAAATATTATTAATTCTGGATTATATATTTTAGTTTTATTTTAAGTTAAAATGATAGTAAGAGTATATATTTTACACATATTTTTATTTATTATTAAATACGGCATAATATACATTTATCAAAATGTGAGTTCAAATATCAAAAGTATCTTTGTTGATTTTAATTGTAATGAAATTGGAAATGGAAGCTAATTATCTTCTTCTTCTTCGTCGTCTTCTTCTTGTCGCTCAAAAATGTTCGATTCATTGTCATCATCCTCATTATCTGTCATGTTCATCTCCAAACCTTCCAGAATATCGGGATCATATGTATTTTCTTCATCGGGATTACTTGGATACAGTGAAGCGTTGAGGCAAGCTTGTCCGTTGCACTGGCCGCAAGCTAAAGAACATTGTAGCCCTGATTTTCTGCATCCACAGCGGGAACCACAACCATTTTTGCTTGTCCGTTGCACTGGCCGCAAGCTAAAGAACATTGTAGCCCTGATTTTCTGCATCCACAGCGGGAACCACAACCATTTTGCATTTTTGATGAAAATGAACGTTCTCGTATCGAAGCCATTATTGCGTGGCTAATAGATGTGCATTTCGTTTTTAAATGATCTACTTGGCCTTTTCTATTTTTTAATATCATTTCTTCCAAAAAATGTGATAATGTTTTTGGTATTTCTTCATTAATACAATCTAGCATTTTATTCGGAGGTGGATACGTTTTTGTTTCAACTACAGATGATCTGATGTCTTCCCTAATAATAGCCGCAGCAGCTTCTACAATCCGTAGACGTTCTTCTACAGGAGTACTTTTTTTATTTTCGTACCAAGCTTTTGATAATACGTTAAGCTGTGTATCACGGAAAGATATAATTGTAAATGATCCAATTTTTTTTGTGATTATTATATCAGTTAAATACTTTTGTTGTAATTTTGTAATAATTGTCTTATCGTCAGGTATGTATTCCGTAGGGACATCTTTAAGTTCTTTCAAAGTAAATTGAGAATCTTCATTATTTTCTATATAATAAAAAATCTCCTTCATTGCTTGAGTGACTTGATCATCTTGGCGAGGCTTTTTATCTGCAGATGGTACTCGGGTTAAAAAGTTGGTATAGCAAATAGTATGATACTTTGCTTCAGCAGCGATCAAATCATACTCGTAATATATACGTTCCTTTACTAATTCTCCTAAGGAATCGTTTCGTTCTTCTGCTCTCTTAATTACGTTGTCTTTGAATGCAAGAGTACTTACATTACTTATTGTCCGTCTATACTTTAATTTTTTTTTCTTTTCTGCTATTTCATCAGCTTCTTGGCCACAAAATAAGCATAACTTTCCAAAATCAAAGACTTCATTTCGTTTTTTACGAGGTGCACTTGACGTTGAAGGTTCACTCTCATCTGTGCGTCGTTTTGATGCAATAATAACATTTTTACTCGTGTACACTTTTCGACACTCGGAATGCACATTTACAGAACTTAAAGTATTTAAATAGTCTATATGTCCATCATTTCTTTCAATACTTGCAGTTTTTAAAGTTTGTAAACCACGTACGACATTCACAGAAACACCTTCTGAAAGTTTCTTATCACATATAAAACACAAATCAGCCATAGCTCTTAAAACCGTACGTCCGTAGTTGCAACGGTACAATTTCAAACTAACGAATAATCTTGACTCATACAAAGTGGAGAGAGTGGCCTTGAATACTATAGAACATCTGTCCCGGCAATGAATAGAAAAGGGCATAGGGTAGGGACAAGTATTTCCAGGTATAATTTACGCGTTTTAAAGAAAAGATATATAATGTCGTGTTAACTTAAAATAAAACTAAAATATATAATCCAGAATTAATAATATTTTATACTTAAATAGTTAAATATGAATAATTATATATAAATAATCAAGTTACTTACTTTAATTAAATATAAATAATTAATAGTTAGTACATAAATAATAGGCATTGTTTAATAATTATAATTTCCAAGTAAATAATTGACTTTATAACGTACTGATAACCATAACTCACGATTGACCTTGCATTAGGCCGTATATGACTGTACGATGTGCACTTCGCGCTCTACCTTCAAAACGGTTGGTCGTATGAAAAAAAAGTTTAAACAAAAGTTGTAGGGAATTTTATAGCCTACAACTTTTATAATAAATGCAAATCTCATTTAACCGATAGGAAGCCAGATATTCGCGAAAAACCGATTTTTGTGACCTTTGACCTTGAATATCTTGAGACGCGGACACGATAACGATTGTGACTTTTGAGACAACATTTAGAATGACAAAACAAAGGTTCATACCAATTTGCAGCTTATTATCTTTCATTCCGAGGTTGACCCCTTTTTTTACCTAATATGACTGGGCTATGTAGACTCGGCAACCTATCCAGTTTCGATCCCCGGGGCAGAAATAGTAATTCATATCACAAAAAACAGACACTGGATTCCTCATAATTGAGGATGCCTAGAGCTACTGTACCATGCTGTTCCAGTGCTGATTGGTGAAAGGGTTAATGACTAAACTAAGTGACGCAGTAACTGGCAGTGACTTAAGGGTGCTTTTGATAAAAATCTGGATCGACGGGTTTGTGTGCCCTCCGAAGCGCAAAAAAGCTCAAGAAATTATTGCCACTAGCGGTCACCCATCCTACTGAGCGGCCTATCACTTAAGAGCAAAGCAAGCCGCCTGGCTATGAACACATTGAGCTGTGAGTGTGTGAGCGTTTAGGTTTACTCATTGTTACGTGTTAGTTACAAGCAGAAATTGTAATATTTCATGTTCTAAAAGTTATATTACTCATTGTTACCCAGCACGATATTGCATGCTAAAATTTGCATCAACTATTAAGTATTCAAATAGTTGTCTAGGATTCCTCTGAGGCTGCAAATTTAATAGTTATTGTTACATGTTCGCCTCATTGAATCGTTACATATTTTACAGAGGTGCTCGCAAATTGAGATTTTGTACGAGTAATATACGAATGAATTTACAGAGAAAATAAGAGTAATTTGTAATAAAGATAAAAAACAATTATTTAATTTGCCCCTTTACGGCAAATTAAATAAATAAACTGTCATTTTATGATCTATGACCGCAGACTCACACATTTTTTCATCACGATACCGTGTATTTTATCGATGTAAAAATATAAGTAGACATTATGTGCTTAGCGCGCGAAAAGCGGTACCGTCAAAGGATAATTTATCTTACTTTTCATGTAGTTCGTTCCGTAATTATCTTTAACATTTGTGATATCTCTGTGTGGTGATATGTACCTTGAAGATATCTTCTGTATGTATGCTATTTTCTATATACTTTTAGTGCACCCTACCTTCTTCTTTCCCTTTATTTTGTCCTCTACCCAAAGGTTATCTGGAAGAGATTGCTCTATAGCCGCCTTTTCCATCGTAACTCGTAATTAATTAAATGTAAATGTTACCCATTTAAAGGGCACAATAAAGAATATTCTATTCTATCCATAGTTACATTACGAATGTCATCTGAGCGGATCCAAAAGTGAAATTCGCGTTGTATGTTATAGTTTCAATATATTGGATGTACTGTCACGACATTTCACCGTTAATTCCGTCTCTTGGGTGATGTTGGGATTTATCCGGTCAAAATGAATCAAATTAACATTCAACGCAACCACAGAGTTCATTGATGCGTTTAATTATGTGCTGTACAATAATTTGGTTCACCAACTCTATCAGCACTGAAACTGTTACAATAGTTGTGATATTTATAGAACGGTTAACCGTTTTACGCGGGCTCATGTTATGGATGCAATTGTATTGGACTTTATTTAATACACGACTGTCCAAAAAGGAGTGTAATGTGTAATATTTTGCACGCCTCATAAGCGAAGCGTTGAGGTGGGTATTACTGTCAGTTTACGCACACCGAGTGATTCTCCGACTTAAAATGTCACTTTTTTATTCTTTATTGCTTTTATAAGTGAATATAAATAGACAAATGTTGAGGAAAAACACTATTTTTAACACTCATGATATTTTTAAATCTTATTATTTAAACTAATTAAAAAATTGTTTAAAAAAGTTCTGTCTTGGACGTCCGTGTGTCTGTATGTGCGGATCCCGTGTGTTCTGGTCACGATATCGAGCGAAATACTTCACTTATCGAGTTGGTTTTTTTATAGGCTTCAATATTTTGAGGACTAGAAGCCTATTACTTTTCACGGTATAATTCGATGTAGTTTAATTATTATTTACAAATTATGTATACATTGTCCCGTTTTCTAAAATATCTTAACTTGTACCAATCTAGAAAGAAGTGAACAACAATTCGTTCTTAATTAACTAACGATTAAACGATGTCGAAATAAGGTATACTATACAATTTAAAACAAATTGTTGTTGTTATTATTTTATTATGATACGGGTACTCGTGATATGTATTTTGAAACGCCGATATTTCGACTCAGTTGCATGGATTATGGTCACGACTGAAATGCGGTGGCGCGGAGAAACTTTTGACAGGTGACACTTCACACACACACGAAATATCGGCGTTTCAAAATACATATCGTGAGTACCCGTATCATAATAAAATGAGTACAATCCGCGATGAGTTAAGTTTAAAATCATATGTTGTTGTTGTTGTTCAAGTTAAGATATTTTAGAAAACGTAACAATGTATACATATTATTGCTCGTAACTGTACCTACTATAATAATTATTTTTATATCGTGGTCAAAAAAATTTACATAAAAAATGTTTTCAGGGTTGTATGTCTTTCTTCAACCATACCTCCTAAATCTCTGAGTAGTTTTGGATGTATAGTATCTTTAGAATCTTTATATCATCGCTAATTATACAGGTCTTAACTTTTTGAAACAATTAATATGGCGGCCTCATGGCGCCATGTGCAAATGTGAAAAAACATCTATTATAATGAGTATCAGACTGAAGCCATTGTTAAAGGACATTCCAAAACTATACCTAGTTAGTTTTTTTGGCAGGACAGTCGTGTTTTTAATATTACATTGTAGTCCTGGGCGAGTGATTTAATATAAAAAAGAGAGAGGTGTTACCGGACACAACTGAAACTAAGTTCATTTCGCTAAAATAATGTTTTTCATCAGTCACAATGATAAAAGTTAATATTCAAATGAAGAAAAATTTACTAAAATACCAATAATTATTATTTTTGGACCAATTCAAATTTACAAACATGAACATTAACACGTTTGGTTGGTATGGTTACGTCGCCATGACCATACACAATAGACTATTTCTACGGTAATTCATTTCTCTGGCCCCGTTGAACTTCGTTTCAATAAAGTGTATGTTCAGAATTGAAATACAGAGTCTGAGACAATCAAAGTGGAAGGTAGTTCTGTATTACAAAGGTATGTAATATCCCCGAACCGTAGGCAATATAGTGGCACGTGGATCCAATACCCTGATCCAAATAACCCTTATTTCGGACCTTCATAAAATAGTGTATTTATTTGTATGAATCAATAAGATGGTCTATGGGAAGGGTTACACTCTATTGGAGTCCTAAACCCTATTATTTACTAGTAACAGTATTTTCCCATATTGTGTAATATATTGGGATGAAATTTAGTATTTAGTAGCTGTGCACGCGACTTCGTCCTCGAGGAATTTATTTTATATTTTTATAATTAAAATACCTCTAAAATAAAAGTAGCCTAAGTTACTCTTTATTACATCAGCTATCTGCCAGTGAAAGTCCCGTCAAAATCGGTCCAGCCATTCCAGAGATTAGCCAAAACAAACAAACAGACAGACAAACAGACAGACAGAAAGACAGACAGACAAAAGTTGTAAAAAATGTTATTTTGGTATATGTACCGCGTATACATTCATAATTATGCATTTAGTAAAAAGAGGTTATTTTAAAATTACAAACAGACATTTCAATTTTATTTATTTGTATAGCGTACTACCGACATGCCAATATCAAGAAATACTTAATGTACCAATGTTATAACAGTATGTCAGACTAATTTAAAAGTCTAACCAAAAGAAAGCAATGAACGAGGCTCATTTAAAGTTTCCGACGTAATATTCATACGCTACCATGTTTCTAAACTCCAATGATTATCTTTTTCTAAACGAAAAAGCAACCAGAATTTTAATACCTCATTAATTTTAATGATACCTCGAACTTTGTGTAGATCTTTTTGCATATTTTGTTTCTTATTCATGACTAACAAGAAAAAAATTAAGTTGTCCTAGGATAACTTTTACTTTACTGGATGGGGTGAATTAGCTCGGCGTTTGATTGTTAAATCGTACTTCACTAGGAGACAGAATGATTATTTTACTCACGTACAAATGTTTAGGGTCTGACGGAATAACACGAAAATCATTGATGGCTGGTATGGCACAATGGTTACCATGTCGGACCGCGGCGCCGTTTGAAAGATCCTGGATTCGATTCCCAGTGAGACGGAAATTTCGATAATGAGTTCAAATTCCTGCTCTTTATCTGAAAGGAAATGAAATTAATTCGATGTTGTTTTTTTTATAAACACTTTGAAATGGCATCCACGACACTTAGGGTGAAGATATAAGTGTTTAGCGTTATTATGCCTCGCTAAGAATTATTATTTACTATTAATAGGTAGTCGACCTTAATTTCGTAGCAACGGTTCTCGTAGCTGCCCTCATCTACGACGTAGCGTGACGTAGCCAGTCGTAGCGCCGTAGGTAACGCAAATCGAAGAACGCATAATAATGCCGTCTGCAGCAAGTCACTATGGGTAAATCCAATTTCCTGTGTACGTCTTGAACTTTCGGAACGAAGTTCCTTAGCGCGGCTTACGGGTAGTGCAATTTAGTAGAAATAGTCACGTAACGAAATGCTGTATGCTGTGTATGTGTGTGTTTTTAATAGTGGTGTACGCCATCTTCAGTATTATTTTGTAACTAGATAATTAATTTTTTTAGCCTAAGCAGCCAAACGAGCAGATAGGTCACCTGATTAATTGATATTTGATTTCATATTAAATTTAATTTCAATCATTTCGTACTAGATTGAGTTTATGTACATACATTGTGATTGCGTAATATGTACATTGTACAGGTATGTATGTTTAATGTACAAAGGCTAAACTTACTTTTTATTTCTTTATAGTGGATATTGTGTGCCAATGAAAGCTTTTATTATCAAAGAGAAAAATTCCATCTCTGAACTATATTTTTATATTACTTTATAATACATTTTTATTAAAAATTCTCTACTCATTGTTCATTTCTTTATATTTAATAAATATGTATCTGATTGTAGCCTTTACATGAAAGATAAATGAGAAAAAGTATTGCGAGCCTTTATTAACGCAACGGAACCCAAAACAATGATTGTTAGAATGTTCGTCAGTTTGTGCGCGCTAATCTCAGAAACGGCTTAAAAGAAATCTTTTAAGGTGCGATTTCTCTAACGTATTGTGGTATGCTTAACTTAAAATGTAATGTGTGTTTTATTTCAATCAGTCCATAAATAAAAAAGTTATGCCAGTGTAAAAAATCACGTCGTACAATTATCCAGTGTGGGTGGATAGGTCTTTCGAGCGAAGAAAGGGTATACTAGTTGTTATTTCACTCATACATTATTTTTGAAGTCGTGGAACATAGTGAAACCTTGGTTCACAAATACGCCATCCCAAAGTTTTTGTTACTTCTATTGAAACATGCAGAGATACTGCATATTGAGTTTTAGGAAGAGAGGCATCTCGTTAGAGATTCTCGTACAGACATTGGCAATAGATGACCTAGGCCATTCATTGGCGCTCAAACTATCGCACTTACTTTGGGCACGTTATAAGGACAGATGCGGTATTGGTACTTCGTCTGATGCGCCACATCAAATAACACTACATCGCAGCTCGTAACGTCAGACACTTTAAAAGTATCTGTGTTGATATTTTTTATAATTAAATAATTTAAAAAATGTAATAGGTAACCATTAGCCGTATTCCAAACGGCTAGTTTTGTTCCGACTTGGAGTTTGAGAGCCAGCATTTTATTTTTATTACGTTAAGCTTTAAAACCAGGAAAAGGAATGTGCGGTTTCAGTGCCCGGGAATATATCTACATCCATTTAAGTATTTATTTATTTGTTAATAAATTGATTAATAAATTTATTTATTTATTATTTATTTTCTAACACCTTAAACTAGGGTATACAAGGCCAAGAACTTAATGCCTAATGACATTCTCTACCGGTCATCCCTGGGTGGATGTGGAAAAGGCAGATTATAGTGAGATTAAAGACTACTTATAGTAAGATTAGAGTAATTAAACTTTTTTCTACTTAAGTTGTGTAAGTAAAACTGGAAAATGTGTTCTTCTTTTTCACAATTTACTGCTGTAGTCACCGCGTCTTCCGGACAAGTATTAATTGTGAAAAGAATTAAGAATAACGTGTACAGCGCAGCAAAGAAAACAATTCTTCGCTTCTTTCCTACCTGTATTTTATTGTTGCTTTACATTTGTTTATGTTTTTTTATTTTTAAGTACAGAATAAAAGTAAGCGAAAAGTAAATTACATTTTCTACTTGTCAGTAAATCTGTACATTCTCCTTTAATAAAATAAAATTTTCTTTCAAATTTAAAATCAAAATAATGTAATTAATATTGAAGTAAAATAAATAAAATAATATAGTTATACGTAGCCGCCATATCGGCTCACACTTTGATTGATGGTTGGATTTTAGGATCGAAATTCTATGAGGCACGATCATTGACACTACAAAATGTGTTTACTTTTGGTGGAATATTTGCTCAGTTCACTAAAACCTCTGCAAAACATTTACTAACAGTCCTTGTCCCAGTCCTCATATTTACAAACTAACCAACTAATGTTCTAACACCGTCACCTAACCGGACTAACTATCCCAGTCCCCATATATGAGTCTTGTTCTAAGTCGGTCACAGTTGTCATGGGCGGCAGCGGAAGGTGGTGCTGCATGCTCGTTTGCTGCCTTAAAAACAGATAACCAGAAAACAAAATATAACTGTTGTTTGTAAGATCAGTTCCGAAGTCTCCAATAGGGTTTCGTTTTTTAACCTTTGGGTACTGAACCTTAAAAAACGAGTAATAAAATAGAGTACAAAATCGACGTTAAAATGTTGAGAGCCCCTGGTCCTGGTACATTTTTGTTATCTAGATTTAAAAAATTCAAACGAGACCCATCTGCCGCGCAGGCATCACCTGTCGTGCATGCAAATCCGATTTGTGTCGAAGCGTGAAACACAAGGACGGAAGGACATCAGGGTTCTTAGTGATGTCACATTTACGGTTACTTGGAATCACAGACACACGGACACTTGGAATAAAACCAATCAATGACATCATAGTTATATCAATCAAAACTCTCTCGATAATTCTATTTTAAATAAATTAGACGTAAATAAATGCTAACACATTCATACCCACACACTGGGATTTTTTGTGTCGCGGGTGGCATGGACAACATAAATAACACTGAAACCCATGACCCAGGAAGAAACTTTTATCTGTTGCATAAATATGCCCCGGTCGGGAATCAAACCCGGGACGACATCTCGCTTTCCAGGCAGGATTAGTTACTGCCAACTGTAGGTTATTGGGTTGACGTTGTCTTATCTATTTATATTAATACGTTTAAATTGATATATTATGTAGTTTTCGATTTATGTATATTTAGTTGGAACTATTACCTTCTAGCAGTGATAGCCGTGTGGTTAAACGTTGGACTCCCAAACCGGGGGGTCCGGGTTCAAACCCCGCACGCACCACTAATTTTCAAAAATTATGTGCGTATGATAATTTACGCACTTGGCCAGCGTGGTGGACTATGGCCTGTACCCTGACATTGTGAGAGGAGACCCGTGCCCAGCAGTGAGACAGTTATGGATTGTGATGATGATGATGATTACCTTCTTACTTAAGTCAATCAATCAAAAATGTTTGTTGTTGAAAACGGCTACAATTTTTTATCAGATGCTTCTTCGAAATTCAGCTCTTGATATTAATATATAAATTTGTAATTTTGTCATCTCGTTTTTAGCTTTTTATTGTATATTATTACGTTATCGTTCACTTAATTTCTTGTTATATTTGTAAATTTTTCATTTATTAATCACTGTGTAATATGTACTGGAATTTGAAGAATAGCAATAATACAGGTCGTTTACATATTTTTCAAATTTGATGTAATTAAGGCCTCTTATTAATTCTTGAGTACAGGGTGTACCTACTGTCATATCCTGTGCTCAGGAAGCTATGAAATTGTAAATGAAAACTGTAACCGAAACACATCGGTTACAGTGCTATAGAGCCACTATCAAGGTCCATGTATCACTATCAGGTTGATGTAATGGACGTCCAATGGCGGCGGCTATTGAAAATTGTATCTCTAAAATGTGCGGTTACGGATATTGTTTGGTATCGGATCTTTACAACATCACTCGATACAATCTTTTTTCTAAGCGCTTATTTAAACGGAACCTTGGTAGTTTAATTAAATATTTGAAAGAGTAGATATTTTCGTTTGTCTAGGCTAACCTTATCGAGTACAGCAAGTTTTATGTTTTGTTTTAGATTAAGGAAAGGTTTATTGGTAGTGAACGGAATATTAGATTTTATTTCATACACGTGGTATTGGCTGGTTTTAAAATAATAAAGATTGAAGTTGATGTACGCAAGTAACACGATTACTGTTCTGAACAAAAGTTTATTCTCCTCACACCCTCAGGGTTTCATTTTAATTAACCTATTCTTAGTTGAATTTTACGATGTCTTGGGATTTTGATTTTCTCTTTCTTAAGCTACGTTGTCTTTGTCTTCAGTTAAGAAGTTTTGATCCTCGCATTGGCCACCAATCTCCACTAGCGGATTACTTTCGATGACAAGGTCTTCAATTGGGTTGTATTTAAAGGTTTTTTTTTATTTGGGTAGTTTATAGGTATTCAGAGCCCGCAGTTACTACTAAGACGCAGATAGACGATTGCTGCTTCACATCAAGATAAAGTATTATCGCGGGTCCGCGTTGGAGTGCGGCGAATGGTTTCTGCAAACCGCTCACCAAGTATATTGGCACATCTACATTTTTCACATTCAAAAAGTACAGAGTAAAAGTGGACTTAATGCTATAGTATTATTTCCTAGTCAACCAGGCAGCATAGACACAACGTAAGTTTTAAATAACAAATATTTAGTTGATTGTTGTAATTATGTATGTTTATGTACATGTTGTCTTGATACATTTTTGTTCCTTTAAGGGTGGTTTTACAGTCACGCTTACCAACCGTGCTGGCGTAAGCGTGACTGGAAAATCACACTAAATGTGTTGTGATTTTTTATTGGTTAGGTACTTTGAACAAAATATTATTATTTAACCGTTACAGACCGAAGTGTGAGGTTTAAACTTGAAGGCATTAATCAACTAGACATTCATCATTTAAATAAGATAAATTAAAACGATTTTTACATAATATTCAGTACGCCTGACAACGAAGTAATTTTCACCTAAATGAGAAGTCACAGACCAAATTCAGTTTGAAACGAAGGCATTCAGGTTGGCGGCAAATAGCCGTGAGTCTGGCGAGCGGAAATGAAGGGCTCGGAGAAGCGTCCGGTCGCCATGCTGCTCCGCTACTGTGGACCGCTTTAGATACAAACGTTAGGTACGTTTGTAAATTATTATAAATATTTCATTCCTTGGAAAGCTTTGATTAATGAAAAATATTTTAAGCGTAGACGGAGTATAGTATAGATGGATGCCATCTATCGCAGTCATACAATAAAAGGAAGTTACGCCAATAACACGAAAAAGCGAGACGGAATGATACTTTGTATTGTTTCGCAATGCATGCCGGGTTTTTCAAGAAAAGCACAGTTACTTACAATCAACTTTGACAGCTGACTGTCGTTTTTTTTTGTTCCACATGTAATCGTACTTTCTCGTGCTGTGCCACGATTACAAGATTTCTGTATCGTTCGCTGTCTACGATTTTAAGCAAACGGCATGTCATCTGCCAACTGAAATGAGAAAAAAAGTAGCGTCGTACAATTAGACACATTTTAAGATATTTGGTTTTGTAACTAAGTATAAAACAAAGCGTTCTGTCTGTCTGCCTGCTTAAATGTGATGAACTCAAAAAAATAACAAATTGAACATAATAATAGGTACGAGTATGTTTTCTATGAAGATGAAATAATATGGTTTGGCTGAGCCATGAGCCATGGATACCCCATGGCTGAGTTTGTTGTTGGGTTCTTCTCAGACCAGCGTGCATTAAGAGCCCTTGTAAGTTGAGAAATAAGCAGACATGATATTACTTACAGTTATGGGTTGTGATGATGATGATGATGTGTT
Organism: Ochlodes sylvanus; assembly: GCA_905404295.2. Classification (NCBI taxonomy): domain Eukaryota; kingdom Metazoa; phylum Arthropoda; class Insecta; order Lepidoptera; family Hesperiidae; genus Ochlodes; species Ochlodes sylvanus. The sequence goes on along the minus strand of FR990134.1, from coordinate 12,847,742 downwards.
AATGATGTGTCATTTTAGCATAGCGCTGGTGTCCGATTGTGTCGGCGTTTATTTTATTTATTGTTTTTAATATGTTCGTCACATCTTAAGATCTGACTTGCCGTTTTAATAAATTCAACCCAGCATTCATTTTTATAAATAAGATTTATTCAACTTTGAAATTGAGTAAAACAGTTGGGGGTGGGACGGTCTGAAAACGTTGGTTACTTACAAATCTAATTACGTCTTAATTTAAACAAATTTATTTTTTATTAAGTTAACGAACATAAAAATTAAGGTTTTAGAGGTAGACCTTGTTGTGTTATGTTGAACATTGCTTTCACTTGAGTAGTATGTTGTCTTTCAATATTAGCTTCTTATTCGAGCTCAAATATCATTCTCAATTCAATATCGTAGTATGAATAGTATCTAGTAATAAGTTTGCCTTTCCCTTCATCTTTTCTTACAAAGATAATAATTAAATATCCTTTGGCTTGTACACAATTCATAGGAAGACATTGTTTGGATCGGTATTTCCATGGAAGTAAAAGTAATGGACGTCCGTCTAAGAAAGTGAAACTGCCTAATCTTTGAGGACGACGCAAAACTGTAAACTGATGGCATAACTGGAGTTTAACGTAACGTTTAGGGTAACATTATTTCCCTGGATTTTTTGAATAGACAATTGCTGTTGGCACCAGCGGTCCTTAAAACTTCACGCAGATAGTGGCGAATTTGGAATGGCTCAGTTGGAGAAGAAATTTTTTTTTTTTAATAAATAACGCTACACACTCATAGCCCCACACTAGAATTCCCCGTGTTGTGGGTGCCATGGACAATACACAAGACAAGAACACACACACCCAGACCAAGAACGGAAATTTAAATTCATTATTCAAATTTCCGCCTCCGAATCGAACCCAGGACCCTCAGAACGGCGATCCGGCGTGTTAACCATTGCGCCATCCGGGTCGTCAGTCGTCATATTGACGAAGGGGAGGAGTGACTCCGGGCAATGCCGCGTGGCCACTCTCGTACCAATCCTTGCAATATTTCTAACCGGTTGAACTATTTCGTCATACGGCCTGGCAGAATACTAATGGCATGGTCTATTTTGATGCTCGATATTGCAGCACGCGCTCCATCAAATATGTACCTCGATAAAGTTGTAGTTTATTTTTAATCATTTTTTTTAAATACGTAGTTCTTCCAGTTTTTAATTTAAGAAGTATTTTTTATCATTGCACGAATCGGCAGAAAATCGATCAGCAATTAGGGTTATCAACATTTTTTGGAAAAAAATTAGTATTATTGAAAAAACGGTATAAATCTAAATATAAATAACTGCTTATATATATAATATATTTTGCTGTTTGAATTTTATGCGTTCATAATAAAAAAATAAGTGTTAATATCTTTAAATCAAATAAAAAAAATACCAATTGTGCGACCTAAATACGTTTGGTTTGTTACGGTTAGTAAAAAAGTGCTTAAATATAATATTTTTTTTGTACGAAGTATGTTATTTTTCTATTATATAAGTATATTAACGACTCACATGGTAAAATGGCTACAATGTCAGACAGCCGTTCGAAGGGTCCTTTCGACTCTCAAGGGGACTTGATTATCGGCGAGTCAGAAATTTGAATGTTGAGTTAAATTTCAGTTCCTGTTCTGTGTGTATATGTTCTTGTCTTTGTGGGTTGTCCATGTCAGAAGAAATTCTGGTGGGGCTTTATGTATGTAGCGTTAAAAGATACTGAAATATAATACGATACTAAATAATACAGTATAGGTGGCAACCCTGTCCGCCATTGTCGTACTAATTAAGATTGAGTTCGAGTTCAGAACAGATAATTTATTTTCTGTCTTCGGTAACCAATAACATTAACCCCACTGGCTTTGGAAACATTTGAATGAATAAGTATTTATACTACAAGTTAGAGGTCGAATTTTTAAAGAAAGGCTGATGCCTAACTACCCAGCCATTTACTAGAGGTAATATTTAGTAATTACCTTTCGTCCATTCAAGAAGAAGATTCTATGAACTATAATAACGTGTCTTTAGAAAGAGATGATTAATAGAACGGTCATTATACCAATATACCAATACTATAATACCAATAGCTATATTGCAAATTATAATGATACTGAATAAGACGCACTCATAGTCCGACGGCTTGCTCGATTCCGAAGTAATCGAATTCGAAGTAATCGACCAAGTTAAGCAACTGTGGGCGGTCGGTAGTTGGATGACCGCTAGTGGTAAAAATTCGGGCGGCATAAGAACCTCCCATACTTTGGTTTGCCACCAAGGAACACACGCGCTTAGCGTGATCTCCTTTATCGGATTTAAACAAAAAAAACGCGTGAAGTATAATTAGAACAAATATATTTAAATATCAACATTTAATATTACACGTATTCTTAGTCGACACATTCTTGATCATAACTATCTAGTCATGTACATGTTATGTCAAATTTCCTCGTCACAATACGGCACCCCCCGATATGGGTTCCCCCATATCGTGGCAGTTTACAACGTCACTGCTTGGAGGCCTAATTCCTTCCATTCATCTTCGGAAAGGCGAAGACGAAGAACTATAAAAAGCCGTTTACGATAGACGATAAATGACTGATGTCGAATTCTTTAATTTATTATTTATTAGGTACATAATAATATTTAGTTATGTATTCAGTCTGCAACAAATTGAGCAAAATATTCAGCACCACATTTAATATTTTACTGTATTACAAAATGTATTATAAGTATATGAACTTATTCAAATAGTAATTACTGATAAGGAAATGAGCAGTTAATTACCTAATGTTATATGGGTGAGTTTATATACCATTTAATTTTTAAATTAAAACAGTAGGTGGTCTAATATTAAGTTATTAACTTGCAGTAAGTTAACACATTTTTACAGCACTTGTATTTTAATTTCAGTACTTCAATAAATATTTTTGATTTCCTTGATGTTTTTATTTCCTTTGCAAAGTCAGAAAATACAAAAGTCTTAATTTTATCCCTAATCATTTGGTCACTGTTGTTTAGTAACTCTTTTTTGTCAGGACGCTATTTTATGGCAAACCCCTGCAATATAATTAGTTGTTCACGGACCCAACTTTTGATAGCTCTGCTATAAAAATACGGAAATATATTTAAGTAACCTTGTCATGAGGCTTGATCACTATTGTCTTTTAAAATAAATCATTGGTGAAGTTCATAAGGTTAATTTTTGAACCACAGTTGTTATAAGTTCTGTTCTTAAGCATTCTTTCACTGATACTGTCTTCTAGCAGCGATGGGAGTATCTTCTCTGGGATCGCATGCAGTGTTGAAGTCTCTTTTCATTCTATACCAGAGGATAATCAGGAGACATATGAAGCAGAGTATTATAAAGAAGACAAGCATGAAGATGAAATAGAGCTGAAAAAAACAGAAGAATGTAATATTAGAAAGGTATATTTTTTACTGTACACAGTAGCACTTGGGCATAGTGGTAGCAGATGGTAACTACCGTTATAGCACCAGAGGCTTTTGAAGTAAGCGCCATTAAAATCAATATTTAACTATCTCGTTAAAGTTAAAGGCATTAAAACCATGCTGGTGGTAGTTTATTATAATCTAACGTGCTATACTTAGTTATCTTAATATTGTTTGTTTCATAAATAAATTAATAAGAAATGAATGTTTTTATCAAGATTACGTTAATTTTTATTTTATCATAATTGAATTTTCTTATTTTTCCTTTGCTCCTGGTCGACAACGCATCGGCGCGGGGGGGGGGGGGGCTCGTCTGCTCCTTATGCTAGGGTATGCTATGGGCCTCTTCAGATATGAGCAGACGCCTGTAGCCTGTGTTTTCACGTTTGTGATTCTTGGCATCTATGACACAGGGAATCTTAGTGTGAAGCTGTGGGTGTGTAGCTATTTATGACCATCATCGGTCAAGATACCACGGTATTATATTGCAGATGAATCACTCACAATAGCGCGGCACTTTGGGAGATGACGTCACTCAACCGTGGTCACAATGTCTTCACTTATTGGAAATCGAACCTGTATCCCCTTATTCAGTTATAGACAACGTTAACTTAGTTACGGAACCGAAATACGTGTCAAAGAAACAAAAGTTTTAAAAACACAGCTACATTTCGCTGACAAGTCTAGTCAGGATCGTGGTCACTCAACTGGCTGGTTGACCCGGAACAATTAAAGACCGACAGGTATTATGGTTTTTTGAAACTTACACCGAAATAAGCGAACAGTTTGGCGTAAGGAGACATGGTGCCTATGTGGCTAGCGAGGGGATACTGGCTTCCCTGCTGAGAGACGGGCAGGATGCCAAGATTATTTCCCCCTGTACAATCTATTGATTCACCGTGGTTCCCCCTTATAATATATTATGGGTGTTTGCGAAATATTGCGTCACTGAACGTCATTCATATTCAATTCCTAAGTCATAAGATTAATTATAATTATAGTTAAGGTAGTCAAAAGTATTTTAAAACATTATACAAGAATAAAACAACAAAATAAAAATAGAGAAATAAATAAAATCAGACATTAAATTAATTAATTAAATTTCATTGAAATAAATGATTACAGAAATTTATTTATTAAAATTTGTTCCGACGTATTATTGTTACATCCATATTGCTGATAATTGTATTCTTATGTATATAATTGCTTATTTCTTGGCTCACGAGACCGCATAAGGAGGCACGCAGATATTTATCGCCTACACACTTCTGACATGAAAGCAAACACACCACCGGCACTTTTCCTACATAAACTCAAATATTCTTATTTCATTATTAACTAATTAAAATATTTCTTTAACACAACCAAAATACTACGTTCGGCCGCCCTGACCTCCATCAATCATCTATAATCTCATTCGTTTTTACATTTTATAATTTTTTCTATTTGCCGATACAAAACATGCCGACATCAAATAATATGTTTTAATTATCTATCACTTAACACACGAATGTCACGAGACTTTCATAACTAAACTTGTGAGTTAAAGAAATTATTCGGACTTTTCACATTTATCCGAACATGCTTGTTTGTCAGCAACATCACGCAGACACTGTTCATCTTTGAGTGAGACTTGCGATCAGAGTGTTATTAAAAATTCTTATTAAAATTCATATATTACAGTTCCAACTACGAGTATGTTGTAGACGGGCGTGTGAGACGCCAAAAAATATGTAGTTTGAATACGGTAATATAGAATGTGTTGCAGAAAGCTAATATTTTTGAAATAAATGCTTTAGAAATACTTTTAATTAATAAATATAACATTACAACACTAATTTTAGTTACTCTATGCACACTAACATGCCTTTAAAACGACATGTCGTTTGAAATGTGTACGCTCAGATGTGTAAATTACGGTAGAATTTCCAGCGTAGAGCGATTAGCCGAATAGTATGTATTCGCCGTATTAGGGCGACCTAGATCACTGATTAATCTTACACCAGCTGATGAGGGTGTCGCACGAGGTTCCAGAAAGCCCCAGCTTGTCGGTAAGGTAAGGTAAATAAGGAACCTGACTCGCTACGCTAGCTAGGAACGTTTGAGTTAGCCGCCGAACGACTTATCGTGTTGCTAGGAGATTAATTGAGAGTCAGTCATTTCTCTTTCTACTTACGGCCCCCAACGCATCGGTGATGCTTTTAGTGGTCTGAGATCCATTGGCAACGGTTACCACTTTTATCTGCTATTTATTATGTCGGATGTTCGCATAAAAAGGGAAACGCAGCTCGCGTTAGTTACACCCGTTTGCGCTGTCTGAAATTTATATCGCGTTCTCTTTCAAAAACACATTTTCCCTTTTAACTTGATATCCATGCTTCCACACCCGCGACTATAACTTATGTCATAAAGTTAACCGGATATGTGCTAACACTTTTAAGATTATCATTGATGTAGAATGCCTCCAATACATGGTGTCTCGTTGAGGAGGACTGGTAAATAACCTAAAAAAGGCAATCTATGTAGAATAATATAAATGATCGTTGTCTGTAAATGAAAGATATATAAAGAAACTTTAACTGGGGTCCATTATTATTAACGCAATGGAACCCCAACCCTAAAAAATGATTAAGTATATTATTACATTTTGTCTTGAAGAAATAGAATCTACAACTTGCGCTGCCAACCGGCAAATCCACCTGATCATCAGGAAGGCCATCTTTACTCAATAAAAATAACTCTCTTTTTGGCTAAGCTGCCGGATTAAACCCTTGATTTTCATGCTGCCAAGTTCGATGCACTGTTTATTAAGGGTCTTTGCTCCAAGCAAGATAAAGCAATAACACTGTCCAGCGAAACAGTTGATTATCTCAATCAGATCAACCAACACAACTCGAGTGCTATAACGCTTCCTTCCCTATTAAAGTGTAGCAATAAGGTTTCACGTATCGCGCTCTCCAGAGACCTCGTTCTGGATTTCGACAAACACTTTCATTATCCTCTCGTAAATATTTTACCGCTCCCAGGGGGCTCCGAAAAAGTCTAGCATACCCTGAACATTTAAAGATAAACTCTTGACAGTTACAGACGGCGTTTCAGAGTTTTACGACGTCTGTGTTGATGTTCTGTAATTATAAAGTGGCGCAAAAAAGAATATCTTTTTTATGTCATTAAGGTTTTGTCAATCACTATTTCTCATAGTTATTATTCTAAGTCTATACACGCTACGTAAAACAAATTTGAAAATTACGTGTGTTCTATAAACTGTTTCACAATTAAGGTACCTTGTACGGTTACGGCGCGAGAGGTAGAAATTTTAATGGGTACTTGGTATATGCCGAAGTTTCAAAACAACATGCGACGGCTGTGTCGCCAGCTAGCATCAAATTCGCTCTCGGTTTGCTATTCCGATAATTCCATGATGACGCTGGCTAATTAGACCGTATTGGAATTCGGCTCTCTACGGTCTGGCGCTTTGATTCCAAGATTCATCAATTGCGCCGTGTTATTAGTGGAATATTGTTGGAGAGGTATAAAAGAGTTCTTTCGCTGGAAATGTCTAGTTGTGTGATGCCTACGTTAATTACAGAGACAAAAAACAGTCAATCTTATTAGGTATATTTGGAAATTCAAGAAATATTTAGATACAACTATTTTTATTGAGTTAAGTTATGAAGCATTTTATAACTGTCTACAGACACTAATTATGTATTAAAAATTGCCAGAATGAATAGAATCAGTAGATACTACCAACTGATAGAACCAGTGAAGCTTTCGTTTTATTATTGGTTATTAATATTGTTATGATAATTATTTTATATAGAGTAGGTATGTAGGACTACTTAATACTTAGTCCTACTTATGACTTAAATACTTATTTAAAGACTAGGATATTACCTCAACAGTTATTTCAATTTAATGGTTTTTAGGGTTCCGTACCAAAATGGTAAAAAACGGAACCCTATTAATATGCAACCGATGCCTGTCTATCTATCTGTCCATCTGACGGTCACAAGGCTCTATATCTTGAACGAAAATAGGTAGACACCTAAATTTTCACACACTACGTGTTACTGTGGCCGCTATAACTACAAGTAATAAAAACGTTAAAACGTTAGGTCCCGAAGGGGAAAAAGTACTGTTAAAAAGAGTTACTTTATATTAAAAAACAAAAAAAATTACCCGGAGTTCGAACGTATGTACGTCCTCATGACTAGTTACTAGTTCATCAGCTCTCTCGTTGAAAATATTGCAGGTGAATAAAAACCCATTTCTCGATATAGGATTATTGCAAAATGTTAAGTTTTAGACATAAGAATATTTTATTTACCACAGTGCGGGTATATACAACGAAGCTAATAGGAAAATCACAGCTGGTTAGGTTTAACAAGTTAACGAGTAATTATTTACTACCGCTGTTACCGCTGTAGGCGGTCCTGTTGTGTAATTCATGTTTTTATAAGTTAATGATTCTTCTTATGATAGTATTGTTTCGTGTGCTTAATAAAGACTATTGTATTGTATTTACTAAATTATTTGTTAACTAACAGTGATAAATAATTACACTTATAGATAAAATGAAGTATAAATAATTAATTTAAATGTTAAATATAGTCATATTTACGTATGACGTATTACTTCAAACTATATTTATACTATAAATATCCTATCCTAATAATATTATAAATGCGAAAGTTTGTATGGATGTATGAATGTTAGTTACTCTTTCACGCAAAAACTACCGAATGGATTTTGATGAACCTTTATTGTATAGCTTACACATCAGAATAATATGTAGGCTATAATTTATAAAGATATAGTGTGAATTATCCAAAATATATAACTAAATCTTTGCAAACCGAAGGAATAAGTTTCCCGAAGCGAAGCGAGGGCAGGTCGCTAGTACGAGATAAAACTCTTTCGTTACTTAGTGATTGACAGACAACGCACAGCCGATACTACTCAACGCAAGAAGCTGTTTGGCATGTATGTTCCTTGGGGAGTGTAGGGAAAACTGAAACATAGTATTTATTCGTTGAAGAAATTTATAGTTCTCACTTGCGTCACTGGAGGAACCTATAGGTATACAAAGTTTCACGGCCGTGAAGCGCCAACGCCCAGTTTATAGACCCAATCACATACCAGACCCAAATTGAAGTGAGCTGAAACACGCTGCTTCAGCTCAAAGCTCAAAGTAACAATCAAGGAAATTCACAACTAGAATCGAATAGGTAAATCTTGTTTAATGCTACGTCAAATAGGTCTTTGTGCCCACTTAAACACGCTTCAAAGCTTCAATTATAACTGAGAGACCGTGAGGGCGTAGAGTCCTCAATTGAAATGGTTAACTCACGGCAAGGTCTTCACTGCGTAATAAGGTTCGATGTTCAAAGCTATCATAATAATTAAAACGTGAAGCAAAAACTTTGTACTACTTTGCGAAAATTGCGTGGACGGATGCGTATGAAATTTGGCAGACTTAGTTTATAAACAGGAGTGCAGAATGCATATATTTTTTAAAAATAATGCATAAAAATACATTAATAAAACATTACAATCGAATAAATAAAACATTACACACACTTATATAAGTTACTCTAATCACACTGCCATACTTTTGACAAGACGTTTGAAATGTATCATAGGGTCATCCTTCATAGAGTCAATGTTAAGCAACCCTTTGACAAAATGGATTACAGTCGAATTTCGACCGCAGAGCGGGTAACTAAGATGAATAATGAAATAATAACCTATATTATAATTTTTGAAATACGCCTCATAAATATGTACGAGATAAAGTCTTTACTCAGTTCGTTCCTGATAATTTTGAAAATACAAAATAATCTGACTACAGACCTAAAACCGGCAAAAATGCAAGTCATAGTTCCAAATTCAATTATTCTTTTTCGATTTCTTGTTACAAATTTTCAGCGGATAATTTTTCAAACGTGGAAGGACCATTCGATCTGCCCCGGCAAATCTGGGCGCTCAGGCAGGCCGCTCAGTCCACGCGAGGTTTGCTCTTGGAGTGGTCGCGCCGCGCTTCCTCTGAGCCAAGTTCTATGCGATCCCGATACGAATTCAAATAAGTATAACATTATAAAGCAAATAAAAAATACGCTCACATTCTGCTATCCGCGGACATTAATTGTTAAATCTATTCCGATACTTTTTTGTAAAAAAAGTTTGTTGAGTTTTTTTTTTAAGTTTAGACGTGTTATGGACACAAAATATTTAGTAACGGTATAATTTTAAATTCAGTTTATTAACATTTTGTTTGTGTTGTGACGTGTGGAGCAGACTTTTCGATTCATAAACCGAAGCTGTAAATGAGATCGAAAGGAAGCTATTAAATTTGGCGTCTCAACAACAGGATGTGATGTAAGTATTTGGTATAATTTTTAAGACATTCACCATCAGTTTTGCTCCAGCGTTTTTGTAATGGACGACACGATGTCGTTTATCAATAATAAATAATACCTTTAAGGTCGTTTTTTCTCTCCAATAGGGTAACCAGATGGAGCATTGAAAAGTTCTAACAAAAAGCTTGATGTCTAAAGAAAAGTCTTGCGATATTGTCGCAAACGTAATTAACAATTCTATCGATTTAAATCAGTTACGTATTGGTATTAGCATAATGCCTCTTACGCACTGCATTAAAAAAATATCTGTGAGTTCTAAAATCCAACCCCAATTCTGTCAAAAGTCAAAAAATCCTAAAAACTTGAAGAAATCTTGAAATATGATAACCCTCACCTAAGGTTCCTGAGACCTTGGGCGAACTCAACCACGTTGCTCAATATAATAATAGTATAAGCCTCCTTAAGTTCATCAAGGATATATCCTTTTAAATAAACTTTTGGATATAAAATTTTGTACCCGAAACGCGTTAAATATTTTGCGGCTATTTTTAGCTAGTTACCACACGGTGCTCCTACTGGCAAACAACCCAGGATGTAAAATATCTTACCATGTGTGAGTGCCGTCGGGATTAAAGCAGGTAGAAGATGGCAGGAGTTGACGTTGCCGTAAATGGGATCTGGATTCGAACTGCCAAGGTGATACCCAAAGGAATCCTGGTTCGAACTATTTAGACATTGCGTAGGGCGTAGGGGTTTTTGCGAGTAAAAATTCCACATAACCCAAAATACGTCGGGTATCTTATAAATTTCTCCTGGGGAAAAAGAGAATTTACAGCGATTTCCAACACAAGAGACCTGGTACCGTAACCGCATTCATTGTTATTATGATACGGGTACTCACGATATGTATTTTGAATCGTGAGTACCCGTATCATAATAAAATGAGTACAATCCGCGATGAGTTAAGTTTAAAATCATACGCATTCATTGTGTACAGCAGGGAGACCACGAGCATGGGAGGCTTCGACACTAGGATGGATAAGTCCCTTGCACCCCTCCCACTTGTATTTGTCTATCTAATATTATAAAGAGGAAAGCTTTGTTTGCATTGAATAGGGTCCGAAACTGCTGGACCGAGATGAAAAGTTATTTTACTATTAGAATTCTACATTATCCTTGATGGACATAAGCGATAAAACATTTTCAAAACGTATGAAAACTTCGATAATATAACCCAACATGCTAAAAAATACCAAAAAAAAACCTTATATCGCGTATGCTGCGAAAATTATTAACAACTAGCTGACCCGGCAAACTTCGTACCGCATCAGAATCAATAAATAAAATAATTTTCATATTTACTCACTATTTAAACCTTCCCTGGAATTCCACTTTAATTCAAAAACAAGATTAGCCAAATCAATCCAGCCGTTCTCGAGTTTAAGCGAGACTAACAGCAATTGATTTTTTTATACAAGCAAAGTTATCTACTACAGTATAAAGGAGGGCATCAATATCAACAAAAACAATTACAGTTATGTCACAATAACTACTTTATCTTGTTAAAATATGCAACAGTTAGGGCGCGTTCACATAGGACGTCCGTTTTACTGAATCCAGTATTCTGGATCCAGTAAAACGGAAGGTAATATTCAGACAGCATTTTGAGCGCGTTCACATAGAATGCATTTTACTGGATTTGTTTTAACGGGTCAGTAACTCAGTATTTCCGTTGTGTGTGGGATTTTTTACTGGATCCGGTATACTGGATTCTGTGTGAAATCGCTCATACAACTACATACGCTACTAGCATCCAGTATTCCGGATCCTACGTGAACGCGCCCTAACGCCGGTACAGGTATATGTTTCCCGAAGCGTAGAGATGGCAGGGTTACTAGTACATTATACAGTAAGTCGAAACCTTACACGCCCCACTTATCGTGTCGGGGTATGTAAAAACGCTGTCAATATATGAGTAATGTGATATGAGTTACTCACATGGGACTAAGTCACGTGGATACTTTTTTTCCGCGGGATTTTCCTCCTACTGTATCTGACACAACGGAAATATGTTTGTCATTCCTAGCGAGGAAAAATTATGTATAAAAATTCAACGAAAATGTTCATTAAATCATGGACAAAATTTCTTCACTAAAATTTTCATAAACGACTTGTCTTTGCGAGAGTTGAGTTCAAAACAAAGCCGTGTTAGTTACATTTTTTTTTATAAACTCAAGAACGGCTGGACTAATTTTTATGATTTTGCTGTGTTTTTGGATTTCTCTTTGTCCGGAATAGGGTAATAAATATTAAAATATGAAATAATAAATATGTATAGCCGCCATAGCAAAAAAATGTTGTATGTGATGAGCATTTACTAAAAGTGCATAAAATTTGTAGTCCAGAGTAACTCACGTGGAAACCTAAAGGATTAGTCTAAGTCGTCTGATTATACTTAATATTTTCATTAGTAAGGCGGTAAGAATAACATTAATAATAATGTTGCTGAACAACGTCTGCCGGGTCAGCCAGTATTGTATTAAAGTATAGTAATTTATTGGAAAAAAATGAATATTGTTTGGGTATGTGTTGTTTTAGGTTATGTGTGTGGTCCACGACACCCTCGACACAGGGATTCCCCCCCACACTGGCTATGAGTGTGTAGTGTTATTATTATGTATAAAACATATTAATCGCTTAAACACAGTAAAAAGGAACGTTTTCGTCCATTCTCGTTTCTCATTACGGCAATTACTTATATTTTTACTTACACGTCGGTAGATATGTACATTAATAGTTACATTATAATAGTACTGTTTGTTCATTGAAATTAAAACTGCTGTAGAAATCTAGGGTTGAATAGCTCTACAGGTCAACAGCAATCCAATCAGACCCCTAAGGCAAATTGTATTGTCTTTAAATCCGATCTCCACGTTCCTTTCCTAGCCAATTTATAGATATTCTATTTATGTTTATGTTTGAAAACGGTCGACCCTTTTTTATTACATTTATCAATCGCAGGCAAGGAGGATACGGAACGCACATAGTGTATGTTGCGTAAATATTGTTGTGTAACATTAATATTAAATCTACTAAGAACAAACTTACGAAAGAAATCTATTATTTAGATGTGGAGAGTGATATAATAATAATGTAACAAAAAGGTGTTTTTGAAGTGAATATCTTTAGTATCGTTGTGATTTGGAATTCGATGGAACGGAAATGACGCGCAAATGAATTAAACAAAGCGAAACATCAATATTTGGAGTATTCGTTTTTTTAAGGATTCACTTCTAGCATGTGTGAATTGCACACACATAAGTAAACTTTAGGTAACTTTGTAATTATTAATAGAAGTAAATAAATTATTTTCTTATATAAAACGCGGATTTATTCTAGCGATAACACGTACAACAGAAAACCCCAATTCGTATAAAATTCCCATCGAAAGTCAAACTAAACTGTTCATAATATAAATTTCTGAATATATTTCCCGATTTTCCGATATTTCATAAATGATTTTATGGGAAGGCATAAATTTATGTTTTGTAAAATTTTAATCAACCGGCACTTCCGACCTTACTGCATTAACGATATGAAAAATGTTTTTATAACATTTTTATTGGTTTATACTTCCTTCAGTCGTATCGTATCAGTACTTCGTCCACTTCATCCCATGGTCGCATGTAGCCAACCTCGTGTAGTTCTGCAGTCCAAACTAAGATCACTGAAGGTCATTAGATGGATATCAATCATCCGTTTTAGGTCAAACATCCATTTTAGGTGTTTTGGAAAAATTAAAACAACCAAATTGTTCGTTATTCAATGGTCTATCTATTATAGTTTAGTTGCAAATTAAAACATTAAGTAGTTATGTTCTTCATGAGCAAGTTGAATGTTATACAAGGAATCTATGTTTTACATCAAATTTAAGTGATCTTTCCATTACGTAATTTAGTAAGATCTTAATTCTAGAAAAAATTTTTGGAACGATCGATGCGAAGATAACACATTGTAGAAATTTAATGCATAAATATTTAGTATTTATTTTAACTGAAAAGTACGTAGCCTCTGAAAACTGTATATAATACAGCTAACGCAGCGTTTTGCTCGGGGACCGCCTTACATAAAGCGCTGTCTTTAAAGATAATCTGAGAGCGCAGCGCAGAAGATAACCATACCTACTAAAATAATAAAGAGAGTGCGATTTTTATGGTAATAGCTGACAAAGGAGACGAGTCATCTGATGGTAAGTGGTCACCGTCGCCTGCGGGCAAACCGATGCGTTGCCGGCAAAAAAGAAGAGGAAACAGAAAATATAAATTTGTGAGTTTCTATGATTCTAGAATGTAAAGTCCGTAACCACAGCAAACCTTCCCTAAGCAAGGGCAGAATATGTATAATATACTAGCTGAGTTGCTAGTTCAGTATTCAGAACATTAATTCGGGGATGTTCCCCGGTTACCGTTAGTAACGGAAAACATACATACATAAATTTCAGTCTATTAAGTTTATTACCAGGTTTACGATTAAATTCTCACATATCCTGCGTAAAGTTCCATAACTAGGCGTATAAGGGGCTCAAGTACTGTCGGGAAATCGGTACTTAACGTGATGGTACCAGGGTGGATATTCAGGATGTACCAAAAGCTAGACAGCTTGGTCTGTAGGATGAATGGAGCCACTAAAACCGTAAAGATCTTAAAAAAATACATAGGTATGCCCGTCATTCGGCCAAGTTTTGCGAAGATAGTAATTTGGCTCAATACGTGACGCCTTTCACAAACCTCAAAGGAATTTGCGCGACATTATTATTGGATAAGAGCAAATTCTTCAAGTACACAATACCAGGGCCTACAAAGAGGTATTTATCTTTAATCAATAGAAGTTTATCTAATAGAACTTGCATGAAAAAGCTCGAGACTCAAAGTTTCAAATTCAATCAGAGCTCGGAAAACATTTGTATTTGTAATTTATGTATGTATGTAAAAAAATGTACAATAAAATTAGCCTAAGTTACTCCTTATGACTTCAACAATCTGCCAGTGAAAGCCCCGTCAAAATCGGACTAGCCGTTCCAGAGATTAGCTCAAACAAATAGATAGACAGAAAGACAGACAGACAGACAAAAATTGTAAAAAATGTTATTTTCGTATATGCACCGTACATCCTTAAGCATTTAGTATAAAGCGGTTATTTTAATATTATAAACAGACACACAATTTTATTTATTTGCATGAATATAGATAGTGCCTCATTCAACACGGGGCTGATATAAACATCAAATATATTAGCACATAAACTTGTAATAATTAAAACGAACGCTGCAAAAAACAATTGTTATTTGTGCGGATCAGAATTTGCGCTGAACGCAGCCGAAAGAAAAATTTATTGGCGTTAATTGCAAGTACACCTGTCCAGAGAGGAACTTCTTTAATAAATGAAACTGGTATTTTTGTTAGTCTTTGTTGTTTTCGTTCATTTTCTCATCAAATAGATCTTGTTCGTCTTTGTAGCGATAAATTAAGGTTGTTGAAAACAGGTCTGCCATTAGATAAATAAGGTAAAGTGAGATGAGAACAAGGAACGATGATCCTACTGCTGAAATAAATATTTAGAATCATTTACTTAGAGGCCATGACAACCACAGAGAGCCTATCAACATTTTTACATTTTTACAATAAGAAATAAACATATGAGTGTTTATTTATTATCTAAATATGGATAGGTTTATTTATTATCTAAATTATCTAGATATAGGATGCCCTGTGAAGCGAATGACATGGACAACACAAATAACAGATTATTAAAACCCATGACCCGAGTACAAATATTTATCGGTCACATAAATATCTGCCCCTGCCGGGAATCGAACCCGGGACCCCTCGCTTCGCAGGCAGGGCCGCTATCAACTAGGCTACGGGGTCGTAATAATTTCAAACTCATTTCTGAGTGGCGTGAAAATGATTCCATTGTTATTCATTAGCAGCATAAATACATATTGTTAAGTATTCAAAGAAAAACAGATGGTTTTTAATTTAAAGCCTAATTTTGAAGAGCTCTGGCCAAGAGCTAGTACATAGACAAAATATGAAATAATACAGGCCTGTATTATTTCATATTTTGTCAATGTACTTTTGAACTGAAAAGAAGGTGACTGTGAGAGGAAATCCAAATTCCTCTTCTGCAGTAAAAGCGAAATAAATTGTTTATATTATTAAACGAGTTTTTTCAGTTCGAATTCTGCTCTCTGAAGATTACTGGAAAACAATTTAACTTAGAACAACCCAAACTGAGTTTACCACGACGAATAATAACATTACAGAAAACGAAAAACAATGACATCGTTTTTACGAGCCATTGATTTTCTTCAGCAAAGTTCGTGACCGGATGAGATGGCCATTATAAAACAATCAGCAGCAAAAAATACAAAAACCGGCAATGGGGAGCCATTTACGTTATTGCTAAATCGATACCGGTGGTTAGGTTTTTCAGTCTAGATTTGGGTCGTTTAAGTGTGGGAATAGATGAAGAAGTGATAAGTGATAGCCGTGTGGGCTAACGTATGCAGTAGTTTGTAATATTGTCACATATTTGAATGTTTGCGAGTTTGCAAGTTTACCCCACCGCACCGGATATAATAATATGATAATAGAATATGTCTCTGAGCGAAACACCCAGTGTGTTTCGCAAAAATCTAACTTTTTCTAACTGGCATGGAGTTGGTTTTCGAGTAGCTGCATCATTGCGTGTTCCCTTCCCTTGGTTCATCTCAAATTAGTGACATGCTAAGGACCGGGTTTACTAACGATGTAAATAAAATCACGTCAATGGCGGGTAAGCTTTATAATCTGGAGTGTTACTACGTCCACTTTGTTCAATTCTAGGATGAGGGTTAAAGTAGTCAGAAAGTAAATTTTTAGAACAAAACAGTAATCAGAATGATTAAATAAAAATACTTTTGTGAAAGTTTGAAAACGTAAAAAGATAAACTAAAAGCTTACTCCTTTATGTTCGTTTTTCCTATCAAAATTCGTGATCAAAGTACGACAGACGAACATGTAAGGCTGAAAGACTTTTAAATCTTTTAATCAAACGACTGAAAATTGGAACCTAACAGCATATTGGAGCTGTAACTCCGATAAGCCTTTTAATTTGCAGGGAAACAACTTTTGTTTCGGTCTAAAATCAGTACTCCCATTACTTAAAAAGAAAGGTAAGTGAGAATCGCCTAATGCGCATGTGGTTCTGACACATCAGCAACTTGTTCGTTTTTTGAACAGCCCTGTGGCTTTCGGTCGGTGTGTGGTGTTTGGTGTGGAGCACACCATCTACTGTTCTGTTCTAGTAGGTATATCGGTAAGTGAACTTTTCTGCAGTAAGTTTTTATAGAATAATATTTGTTAATAATAATAATAATTAGATTTTATGTGTTTCCGATAGCACGATGTTGCATGTTGTTTGCCAAAGTTTCATAAAGTTTCATAATTTCTGTTCAGTTGAAAAAGTTTTCATAAAAAAAACAAAGCCGTTAGGAGTCAAGCTAAAAAAGGATGTGTTGAACAAGAATGTTGTGAAGTGATGAAAAGTAAGTCAATTCTCGGTCGCATTAGTGTATCGTTATCATATACTCGTAAACGTAATTATTATGCCCATCGTCAGTGGCAACCACTTACTATATTCCGTAGCCTTGCTTACGATGCGAGGGGTCTCGGGGTTACGTAGATAAATAAACATTTACCTGTCCTTCGTTTCTCAGGTCATGAGTGTTGTCCCATACCACATGATACTAATGATAATAAGATGATAAAGAACTTCGAGAATTTTTGAACAATTTTGTAAAATAAACATTAAATACGCTTCTCGGAAATTTCAAATACCCAAATTAATTATTTGTAAGACTAGACTCTGTTCAGAATTTAAACCGAGTGAGAAACTTTAAAACTACTAAGACCCCGCTGAATATTGTTGAAGGATGTTACATAAGTAACGTAACATTTATAAGCCCGTACGATCGTAATATTGTGTTTATGACGAGCAAGCAATATATACACGAATGTAAGGAATTCGAATCTTATGAAATACGAAGGATTTTTTTTACTAAAATTAAAAACACTTCTTATAACAGCATTCCGTCGTAAAATTTTATTATTGCGGAATTTTTTAAGACAAATGTACGCAACATTCTCCCATTATCCTACGCCATATTTTTAAAAGCTTTCAGATGCTCTCGGTATGCGAAGTATTTTTCCACGCTTGCTAAATCCTGATTTATGTTTTAACTTAGCGAACTTGAATTTGAAAAGTGTAAGGAGTACAGTGAATTTAGAGTCGCTAGCGGATTGAGATGGGGTGTTGTTCACGGTCACCTTGGAGCCAAGCCTAGTCTTTCAATAAATGGGTAAGTGAACATACATCTGTAAACTCCTCGAGTCTAGAAAGATATGAAATAACTGCCTTTTTTACTAAAAAAGTAAAAAGGGTACATGCAAAATCTTTCTTTAAAGTCTGTTCTTATGGGGAAGGCAATGTGAATATACCTAATATAATTGAGAATTGTGAAACCGATCATATGACATGGGGTTTCAAATAGATGCATTGGGTTACAGGTTGAAGATTGAGTGAAAGGAGACATTTGAATCTCGCAATTGCGTCTGCGCCGGCGACCAAACTACGAGTGTTTGTCTCTAGAAGTTAACCCCATTTGTTCTTGTATACCTAACAATTTTCGTTATTTAATCATTTATGAAACTAAGTAATAGTATTATTTGAAAACATATTCGAAGGGCATTGTTAGTATAAATATTGTGGCGTCATCGCACACATGTCACAAGGTGACGTCACGAAGCCTGAATCACGCTATCGAAGTTTTGACCAGCTACGACTACCCACGACACGGCTACACGGACGGCTTGAGTGCACTTCACTCGCCTTCACTTCACTTCACTCACTCCTGCACATAAAAATTGGGATTTCTATAATTCTAGAACTTTGGAGGCTATTTACACGACCCCTCCAAACTTCAGAACATTTCATTGAATTTCATAAATATTTATTTAGTTTTCAAAAATCCTCCTGAGAGACTTAGTTTGAACCAATTTAAACTCAAGCATTAGACCCTAACAAAGTTCAAAATCTCACGGTCAATGTGTTCGACAAGTTTCGGCAACTTTGAATCCGAGACTTATCTTGATCTTTTCGTGACCCTTAAAGAAGATTTAGTTTGCCTATTACTCACGAAGATTAAGGGTTTAATTCCTATTACTTATAGTGGGATTCCTTAATTAATATAGGTACCTAGATTGAAAGAAAAATACTTGAGTTTTACGATTGATATTTTTTTCTTGTTTAATACTTATCTTTGTTTTACTTTACTGATGAGTGGTGCGGTGCGGTGGTGGTGAAAATGCAGTAACAGTGAATCAATAAAACATAAATGCCTCTCCTATTTTCTTCTTTCCTCTCGAACGTACGTAAGTAAGAGTAAGTTATTTCAGTCCTTTGCGTACACAACGAATGACAGATATGAATCACAGGTGTTCTCTGCCGAATGTAGTATGATATTCACGACGACTGGATGTCTTTAGAAAGGGAAAGGCAAAGGATTTATTTTAACATAAAAACAATTGTTTGCTGTGCTTTATACATTATCCAAGGCTGACCTAAATTTCAGCCACTAATAAGTCTCTTAGCGATTCTTTGTCCTGTCCCAATACAGATTACTTTAACTATTTCTGTTTCAAAATAATGTTGCTCTTTATACTGTAAGTCGTCTTCAATTTCTTATATTATAACAAGAATGTGTTTGCCGTTTCCTGTTTCTGTCACGTTTCTTTGTATCAGATTTCAATTGAAACGAAACGTTTTCCCCTTATGCTACTTGAGAACTGAACAATTTTGAAAGTAGAGCAGTCCTCAGTAAAACTTTCCAATAAAACGCGTGGATCCCAAGGGATCGGTCGAGGCAACAGTGGGCGTGGTTTTTGGATGGATGACCGCCAGTATCCAGCCAGGTCGGAGGCCTTTGAACGGCATAAAAAATACTGACACTTGGGTTGGCCACTGACCTCCACCGACCCATACAGGAGCCGCGTGGTGGTGTATGAACTAGGTCTTCTCATCCTCGCTTCACTTGGTAAACCTGTGGCTATAAGTACATGCACCCGAAACATTGCTATTCATTAGTTTCAGGCATTTTATAAATTTTATGTTTACCTCGTTGTCAATTTAGGGACAATTTATAATGTTTTATAAATTAGACTCATAGCATTATTGCAATAGTTGCCCGAATCCTGTAAAAAATGTAAACCTTTTTGCAGACCCTCGATATGAACTTGTATCTTGTGTGAAGCGGGAACAGATTCATTTCCCGGAATGAAATAAATCTTAGGTTTATTCCCCTGATAGTACAATATGCCATGCCGAGTATTATCTTCATTTGTTGAAGAGTTTCCACTTGACACTCAGACAAATTCAAATTCATTTATTTATGTGGGTATTTTTACAATGCACTGAAGGATTTTTTTTTCTGTAAAAAAAGTTTTTTTTGGTTCTATCGCCATTTTGAAATGGGCATTATCATTCTTATATAATTACTAGTTGTCCCAGCGTACTTCGTACCGCATTATGATTAAAAAATGTTTTGGTGATATATCGACAGCAACGCCACCTACCGGGTCCAATTGTGAATCTAAACCATTGTCGGATCCACCTGAAGACACACAAAAAATTTCAACCAAATCGGTCAAGCCGTTTAGGAGGAGTTCAGTGACATACACACTCACACTCGAATTATATATATTAAGATAACATAACGTAGATGAAACGGTGAAAGAGCAGACAGACATACATTAAGTTAAAAAATATGTTTTTACCTCAATATCAATAACAAAAATCTACAAAATTTTAAAATAATATCCAGGGAACAGGTTTGCCCCTGTTCAGTTTTATTATCAGGAGGTACGATAGATTGAAAATCCTTTCAAGATAAAACATTCACTATATATTATTTTAGTTATCGCGATGTTACCGTTCAGTAAAAGTACCTACACACAAAGAAATCAAGAAAAGATGTAGGTCGGAAATCTACAATAAGATATAATTGACAGCGAAAAACATTAAGTGGTTTCCAATTTGCGGCGAAGAAACCTATTAATAGACAACTGTAACATGACTTTTATTTTAAAAGACGACGATATCACAGAAGATATTTGATTACCTGTAATTGAGGTCACAAATAAATGATTTTTAGTTTTATTCGGTTAGTATGTTTGTTCCCGATTAGGTATATTAAAACTGTCTTAACTGATTTCTGATGCGGTTTTCACTTACGTATAATGTAATTTTGGAGTATTATGGGGTTGACAGTTATTAAGGGGACGAATGACCATGGTTTAGGATAATATTTAGTGTTTATTTTATTCGGTCGGTTTACAAAAAAAGGCAATTTAATGAATCCCTTGTTAGGATTTTTTCAACCGCGGATACCAAGGCTTAGTATTTGATCCAATCACAGTATCCGTATAACTGGACGTATCCGTATCATGATGACATAGTAGATTGTGGTACGCAATCACGCAGCTTCGGCACTCCACTTTGATATGATACCCGGTATGTCCCGTTTCATCTCGAACCCTTATTTCTGATCAATAAATGAGATAGGGCACGGATTTGGTCAGATTTTCACAACAAGATACAAAGTTTTGTACGCCACAAAAAAATATAAAACGATAAATCACAGTCGGATCGGGTAGTACAGGGCACACATACTCGTAAGTGAGGACCCAGTTTTATCTAGTTCAATAGTATCAAACATATAATAAAATTCTAAATAAATCGAATTTTGTACATTCAAATGATGTTTTCAAATATCTGATATATTTGAAAAAACCTTTAAGTAGTAGTATTTATAAATTCAATAGATCCCATAACAATGTTTTTTAAAATTTCCTTCTGTTTGTCTGTGTCACTGACATCAGAAACGGCTTAACCGATTCGAATATAGTTTTGACTGATGTATTTGGATTGATCGATTGAAATAAAATAAACAATTTAGCCTTTTTTTTTATTCGGGTATAAAAAGTAAGACCAGTTCGGCTCATGTTAGTATGTATATATCTGTATGTAGGTATAGAATTTGTAATGTAGCATTTTTTTTAAAAGATGTGCCTAGGAGTTACTTTCGCCGTTTCTTTTTCTCCTCAAAGATTTAAAAAATCAATACGTATTTAAAGGCACCTTAGCGAAACGGTGGTAAATGCAAAAAATTGACGTTCAAAAGTGTATGAATACCTACATTAAATAAATTATTTGAGTTTGAGTTTGAGTAAATTAAAAGATTCCCACTTAAATAATTTTTCGAGTCGGTAACTTTATACTAAAGCATGGGTTCCCCGAAGCGAGCCCCTGCGGCAACCGGTGCTTTAACAGTATTCGCCTATTTCGCTTCAAGGTTGAGCCTAAGACGCGGGTAGTTGTTTATCGGAACAGCCCACACCGCATCACAACGGGGATCCTATTCATATTCATGTGTCGTGACGTGGCATAATATTACATCTTAAAATGGAGACTATATGTTAGTAAATTTTCAATGTGACCTTGTCTGTTACTAGGGTTGTCGTATATTTTAGGGCTCCGTACCCAAAGCGTGGAAAACGGGACCCTTTAAATATATTTCCGCTATCTCTCTGTCTGTCTGTCTGTCACAAGGCTTTATCTCTCGAACGGAAATAGGTACACTTGAAATTTGCACAGAATATGAGTTTCTGTAGCCGCTATAACAACTAATAAAGGTCAGCTTGTAGGAAATAAAATATTATAATATGTATTGATTTATTTGCTAATGGCTTGGTCACGAAACACAAAGGGCTAGAAATTTTTATTGCTAGCGTTACGATAATGTCAATTCAATGTCGTGGCCATTTAAGGTCTAACGCATACATTTGTTTTTAACGCCAAACGCTGACGCTAGCAACAGGGCGAATTTCATTTGAGCCAAGCTGTGTGATCTTCGGCGATTTATATTTTATTTATTTATATTTTTAAATAACATAGGTTTATAGAACCAATGAATAAAATTTATTGATATAGGCATTTTATAAAATAAATATACTTCTCTATACCTATGTTATTTAAAATTAAGAAAACTTTTTCGCCGAAGATCACACATTTAATGTGTCAGTGTGTATCGTCAGGATTACTCTTAAGCTGGGTATAGGTAATTTCTCGATACAATATTCTACAGATTAAGGAACTGTTCTGCGAAATTCGTTCTCCTCAAAATTGCGTTTGGCGTGCCTTATCGAACCTTAACACCCCATTAGATGCCTTACTGGCTGGGTGGCTTTCTGGCCCGCTTCAGTTTTTAAAGATAATGGTTTTTGTAAGAGCTAAGTCAAAGGGATAATAGCCTGTACGTGTACATCTATATTCCTGCAAAACTTCTAAACTATTTAATAGATATAATTCTAGTAATGGGATTTCGCATATTCGAACGTTCATCTCCGGCGGCTTGCAACTATTCTAAGCGATTGATTTAGTATTGTAGTAGTTAGTAGTGGCGACATCACACACATGACGTCACAACAAGCATGAATCACGCTATCGAAGTGTTCTACACGTACAAGTTCCGAACGAAATCGGTCGTAGATTGGCCGCTCCCCAGGCATGGGGTCTCGCCTGGTAAGAGATCTCTCTTTGCCAAATAAGCAACAGCGGGTGCGGTCAGAAGTTGAATCGGCTCTCGTCAGATGGCAGTCGTTAAGCCGTGTCGTATGTCTTCGGGCGGCATGAAAGCTTCCGAAACTTGGATCGGCGACTAACCCATCCACCAATCCGTATTGGAGCAGCGTGGTGGATGCTCTAGGCCTCCTCACTCGTGAGGAAAGATCCGAGCTCAGTAGTGGGCAATTAATGGGTATATTATTAAATAATTAAACATAAATACATTACTATTAAATTCACTTTGTATTACAAATTAATTTATCTGAATTTGAGCCAAAGTTACTACACTAGTAAAGTAAGTTGTTTTTGATGTACAGTTCTTCCAAGAATTCAAACGGTAATTATCTTTTCACGGCCTCAGAAGTTGCAGAAACTTATGATGGAAAAAGTTCTAAGACTATAGGATATCGGATTAATTTAAATTCGCATCGGATTTTACTTCAACACTAGTTTCTTCAAAGTTGTTCGGGTGAAAATAATCTTTTTTTTTTAAATTAAATATTTAGCGGATAGTAGAATTAAATTTTGTAACAAAATAACAATCATCAATACATTTTGACTAACAATTGACGGAGATTATGACCTTACACAAATAGGTAGTAGAGCCTAGAGTTCGCGTAATAATTTTTTTATAAGCAACTATGTCCCGGTTAGAAAGGTGCGGAGCCGGTTACACCTTTTTAGAGGCGACCATCTCTCAAGGGTAGCGTATCTGTGACCAAATTAGAACGAAACTTAACTTACTTAATTTACTAACTACTAATGTTAACTAGAACACTGCTCCATGTTCTTTGGCGTCTCAAAAACGAAACTCAGGACTCGAAGGAAACTTTGTCTTTGTGCATTTACGCCTAACTAAGGTCACTCCTTAGAGCTGATGGTACAGAAACTGATAAAGAAACAGTTTAAAATAACTTGCAAAGTTAAAATACTTTGAATGAACTAACTCCTACTAACACTTGAGCTAGAGCCCATCTTATTTGCTAGTCGTCCTGCTAAACATAGCGCGCGGCTGTGTTAAGGATCTGATTGGAGCAGAAGATGAAAAAATATTTTTATTAGTTTAATAGTATAAAGTAGCTTCTTCTTTCGGCGTTGTCGGCCAGAAAGAGTTACAAATGTCAGGCCTTTCATTTTACTGATGTCCATGGGTGATTATGACTATTTACCATCCAGTAGCTAGTCACCGTATTTGTCGGCCTTTAGGGCTATTTAAATGAAAATTACCTCTTTTTGTGATATCGATTAACTACTAACGACTTCTTTGTCCTATCGCTAAATATTGTCGATTAAGTATTATATATTTTGATAAACATTTTTAGACACCAACATTCACAAGTTCAAAGGCCATGACATTCTAGAGCAAATTCAAGATTGAGGAAATAACTAACAATCACAAGATGTATTCTGTAGCCACATCATACTGCTCGTGTGAAGCAATCTATTGTGTTCCAATCTATGCTAACTGACATCTTGATGTGTGATCAGGCGTCTATTGTTAAACCATTAAATAAAAGGTCAATTTACAGCGCGTCTTGAAACACGTGTACTGGAAAGAATGACATTTTTATGATTATTATTTACGCTACACATCCATATCCCCACAATAGGATTTCCTGTGTCGAGGTTGGTAATCCATGGCAATCTATACCCATATATTATATGATATACCAACAGTCAACTCATCATTAAAATTTTCGTTTTGCCAATGGAAGCCACATCGTATTCGCAGGTAAATAGCGCTCATTTTGATATAAGACCTATTTATTAAACAATTAAGTGAAAATAACTATTATCGATTTACCTGTTTGTACCTTCCAGTTTCCAATTTGACCAGGAATTTTATTAGGCAACCCACTCGAGATATATTTTCTAATATAATATTCATCCATTAAACAGATGGGTGAAGGTCGTTTCTAGTTCGGATCCTCTACTATAAGTTTTTTATTTGTGTTAACAAGACTCAAAGAGTTGTACCTCAAATAAAAAGTCGGTTAATAATCGCAAATTTACAAAAGGATGTAATTGTAATGTCGGATAATACCTACTTGGCACAGAAATTTGTAACGAAATCCTCATGGTTCGTTAGTCGTTACACTCAGCTCCTCCGAAAATCCTAAGAAGAAGCGAGGCGTGAATGTAAATATGCTGTAATGATGAATATCTTGCTGTTGTGAAATTTGTAACTTATTATTATTTTGAAGATATCATACATATAAAACTCTACCTAATCGAAATTTGTACTTGGAACTACTACTTGTACTAACATTAATGGTCCACTACTGGGCACGGATCTCCCTTATCATTGCAGAGTCGTACACCATATTCCACCACGCTGCTCCAGTGCGGGTTGGCGGAGAAAGACATCAGAAAGTACATAAACGTTTATAAAGTTTTAATTTTATTTTATCATCTCGCCCATAGACTTCTGCAACACTATTATCGTATTATCGATGCGATGCGGGCCAAGAGAGCAGGAAAATAAAAATAAATGTTGTTCTTTATCACTTTTATTTTCCACTCATATCTCCATAAACGTAACGAATTTCATGCTCGATTCTAATACACATATTGCGATTTCATCAAAATAATTTACATATTTCGGTTAACTCAGTTTCTCCGAAAAAATCACCTACTTCCCTTATACACCAGCCCTCAAGTGAAGTACGTAAGAATTCATGCTTAAATCAATTTTCGCTCAAAGAGAGTAATTTCGTGAAATAATACGTTACAAAATAATGTGTTATGCCATCACAGAGAATGGGATTCGAGATTGGATCAAATTATCTTGAAATTTAAATACGTACGCTCGAAAAATTACAATGAATATGCGGGATCTTCTTGGTATCTAACATTTATTTTAGGTCTTAAATAGCTATTATTAATCGCTGAAACCGCTCTTCTGATGTAATAAGGAGTAACTTATGCGACATATTTTCCCATAACAATTAAAATGGAAGTCGCGGGGACAGCTAGTAATAAATAAACTATAATATTAGTGTGCCTGGAATTTGCATTTTTTGTTTAAATACTTGTTTGATCACTTAACTTTGAAATTCAAATAAGTTTCAAACGTAAATAAGTTTCAAACCTCGGCGAGTTTGATATCTCCTGTAAATATTGACCACAATTTACACTCAAAAACAATCAAACCAACTAGCCTTTACGGCTGGCCGCTGTGCTGCGGTTGAAAGGGTTCTCTCGGCTACACCATTTGAAGTTACAAATGACGGTTATTAGTTTGAATATTCTACAATACCTTTAAATATTGGAAATGAAATGGTTATGACGTCTGTTTGAATAATAAAAGCTTTCTAGTGGCAAAGAAAACAAATTCAATGAACGGTAATTTTTACGGTTTCGTATGTCTGATGAAATAACGAGTGCACTAAAGGATTCGCGTTTTTTCGTCTGTCAGTATTTCTATTTATCATGTCTGACAGTGTGCTTGTTAGTAGTTAGTCTGGCAATCCTTTTGATAATGTGTTTGTCAGTGTGTCAGCTAGTCTACATGACAATCTAACTGACAATCTGCCTGTCAGACTGACATATGGAGACTGTCAGTCTGACTGATAGAGCGTCTATGTATGTACCTATGTCTTTTAGTCTGACTATAGTATATCTGTCAGTCCCATAACACAGACGTCAAAACCCACTAACCGGAAAATATTGACATAATAATATAACGCAGGTACTTTTGGAATTTCATGAAAATCTGATGATGTATGTAGGCGATAAACTGGTTCAGAATTTTTGGTTAATAAGATTTAATAAAATGTCGGTTGTCGTCATCACTGGGACGTACTTGTATATTAATAAAGAGATGTCGCCAGATGTGTTCAAACTCTCATAAAAACCTTGCGAAAGAAATTTATAAATATTATGGTAAAGGCCTCGTAAAATTTTATATCGAATTTTTAAAGAATTGTTTTATTTATGTTACTCAATATTCATGTTTGATCAGTCACAAAATATCAATCGCAATGATTTTTTACGACAAAACTTGCAGAACATTCACTTGTTCACTGAATTTTTTTTTTCATAGTGGACGTAAAAGAGACGAGGTATTTTAACTTATTAAAATAGACTTATTAGAACAAGTTGTGTCGGTCACAGTTATCATGGGCGGCAACGGAAGGGTGGTGCTGCATGCTCGTTTGCTACCTTTATTCAATTAAAAAGTAACCTTGTTACTAGTGTTTTTAATAAGCTATCTTCTATACTTTATCTCTGGATAACTTAGTATACAAAATAATAAAAGCTAACATTTCACAGCTGTGTTCTTTTGACAGTTGCGTATAAACTGACTCGCAGATTATCAATTACCATTAGTATGTTAATTAGTATGTTACTATAGTTTACACTGCTTTACCTACATGTTTTAACTCACTTTAGCGTAATGTATTGCTGAAGAAGTATTTATGTTCTGTTATAATGTGAAAAGATCATAAAACGAGTTTATGGCGCCAAATGAATTGTGTAGCTCCGGCAACGCCATTAATTACATTTACGACACGATTGTTAACGAAAATTGTTATGATCACTTTCTCAACTACTATGGAACGGAGCTTAAAGGTTTTCATATTTGACGACAGAGTGATACAATTGTTATCACTAGTAAACCCGCCCTCGCTTCGCTTCGGGAAACCTGTCCCTTAGTACCCAAGTCCAAAATTGTTAAAGGTAACCAGCGCACGAATTTATTTTCACGCGCGTTATTTTCTGTTTGCGAAAACTCCTAAGATATTCATTTTAAGGTGACTAACATATTTAAGTCGATCAAGATTAATATTGTATCCCTCTAAATAGCTTTCCAATTACCGCATTGTATGTGACCATTTTTTTAAAACTTGGAATGGGTATAGTAAGTGTTTAGTATAGTATCGCCTATTAGTTATTAAGTATATTATTACGTTACTTATTTTATCATTTTTAAAATTTTGGTTATTTTACTCAGCGCCTGATGCATCTTAATGGCATCTTTATGTTTACGCGTCGCATCGTACTCGGCGAACAATTAGCATTAAGTACCGTGTATGTTCTTACCGACATTAATGAATTATTACATTACAACTCTTTACCGTGAACTGTGTGGTGGTTTTATTTTGCCTTGACGAAGATTTTAATTGCTATAATACCTAAACTACAGCGGCAACATTGGTCACTTCGGCTGGATTATTTACGAATAATTTGTGGTGATAAATTATTCGCGTGTTGGATTAATAAATCTGGAAGTTAAAGTTTAACTAGAGGTCATTGGAAGGTTAACCGCGTGGATGGAAGAAGATAAATTTGAAGAAAAGGCCAAAAAGTTGAACTTATTATGGTACTAGTGTTCCATTGATTTCCACCCAACACTCTGTTATGGTATTATAAGTATTTTGTAAGTATAAAAGCTTCGATTGTGAACAAGGTTGGTGAATACTTACTTTGATTACTTTTAACTATTAGTCATGATCAGTTAATTTATTGTAAAAGTTAGAAGTGATTAGTAATTAATAATTTAGTTAGTTACTTTCAAGTAAATATTGCCTTTAATAATTATCTACACAGTTTCTTTAATTAATTTGTAAAGATTGTTAAGTTAGCATTCAAATCATAATTTATTCAATTTCTTAATAACATTGTGTAAAAATAGTTCAAGTAAGTGTTAAAATCATAATTAGATTATTAAAGTTTGGTCATAAATTGAAATTACATTGTTGTTTCTAATTTTAATTATTCGTACTTAAGTATTACAGTACATAGGAACATCATTGTTAAACACACATTAAGACGTTTTTATAAACTAGCTATTATTACATCAATTCCAGGTTGATTACATACCAGCCTCGCAAGATGACGCAAGAGGTAAAACTTATTCGTCAACGTGCAGCCTACAAGGGACAATTAACGTCATTTTCAAGTTACATCGATGACCTGGATGCTGCTTCTCTAAACACCTTCGAAGTTGACGAGTTGCAGTTACGTATCGCGCGGATGGAAAAAATGTTTGATCGTTTTGAAGAGGTACAGTTGTCTTTAGAGTGCCTAGTAGATGAGGCTGAATCTCACCTACTAGAGCGTAGGGAATTTGAAAAATTATATTATAAATTACTTTCACAAGCACGTAAAATTCTCAATGATTGTAGGAGGGCCGAGAGTGTTGCGACTGAGGTAAGTGTACGTCGCTCGTGCGCCCACAACAACATTAAGTTGCCTACCATTCAATTGCCAAAATTTAGCGGCTCCTACGACAACTGGTTGGAGTTTCATGACACCTTTTCCAGCCTCATTCACGATAATGACGATATAGACAATATTAATAAATTCCATTATTTGAGGGCTTCGTTGGAGGGATCTGCTGCGGTAGTTATTCAATCCATTGAGTTCTCATCTGCCAACTATTCATTAGCCTGGCAGATACTATGCGATCGCTATGAAAACAAAAGACTGTTAATTCACAATCACGTCTCTGCTATATTTAATTTAGATGTCATCACAAGAGAGTCGTCAGCTAATTTAAAACGCCTTTTAGATCAAACTAATAAACACTTACGAGCTTTAGAATCCCTAGGAGAACCAACTAAACACTGGGACACGCTTCTCATTTATATAATTACACACAAACTTGACAGCAAGACATATCGGGAATGGGAGCAGTCTATAAAGCAAGATAGAAAAATAACATTTAACATATTTCTGTCATTTATTAAAAATAGGGCTGACTTATTAGAAACCATAGAATTGTCTACATCTTCAAATAAAAGTCATAATAATTTATGTTCACCTAACATCAACAAGTCTACCAATAAGATAAAAACTTTGGTTTCTGTTTCTGATAATAATTGCAGTAATAAAAATAGTTCATTTTCTAAACGTTGTCCTAAGTGTAATAATGATCATAAATTAATTAATTGCCCTCATTTCTTATCGCTCACTAATGAATCGCGACTAAAATTACTGCCCGAGTACAAGGTGTGTTTTAACTGCTTACAGTCCGGACATTACGCTAATAATTGCAAGAAGCCAGGCTGCAAGGTTTGTCGGCGTAAACACAATACACTGGTGCATGTCTTGGATCGTAATAACAAACCGGTTTCTGCGATTAAGGGTGCGACACATCATAACTCGGATAATAACAACATCATGCATCCCATTGCGCATACGCAGCTACCGACACAGCAGCCGCCCGAGTCGAGTGCTCGCTTATCACTGTCGGCAAGTGTCGCTGCGCTGCCGCACACTCAAAACGGAGATGTGTTATTGTCCACTGCGTTAATTAAAGTATTCGGTAAGAACGGTAAACAACATGTCGCTCGTGCGTTGTTAGACAGCGGTAGTACGACGTGTTTAATGACCGAGGCACTGCATGAGAAACTAGGGCTGCCTATTATTAGGATAAATAATTCCATTTTAGGGATCAATAATATTACGTCACAAATTAATAAATCATGTCGCTTACAAATAAAATCGTTAGACGACAGTTATTCGACGAATATACATTGTTTTATTTTGCCTTCAATTACCAATAATACACCATGCAAACAGATAGATTTGTCTGTTATAAACATTCCGTCTGATATGTGTCTTGCGGATCCACACTTTCATATGCCGGCCGCTATCGATATATTGATCGGCGCGGACATATTTTGGGACATTTTAGGTACTCAAAGGCTTACGTTAGGAGACGGACTACCGATACTCTGTGATACGAAACTGGGTTGGCTCGTATCAGGTCCCATTAAAGGTGGCCATGTATCATCGTCTCAAGCCTTGTGTAACTTTGCGAAGTTAAATGTCCAGTGTGATGAGGATGTTCATGACATTCAAAACCAATTAACAAAATTTTGGCAGCTCGAGGAGGTAAGTACAGACTTTGAGTACTCTCCGGAGGAAAGGGCTTGTGAAAACCATTTTATAAAAAACACCACTCGCTTAGATAACGGTCGATTTTGTGTTAGAATCCCACTCAAGCAGTCACCTGAGTTACTAGGGGATTCTTTGTCACGAGCGAAGCAGTGTTTTCTTTCCCTAGAGAGAAAACTTAACGCAAAGCCTAAACTCTTGGAGATGTACAAGGATTTCATGTTGGAATATGAATCCTTAGGTCATATGACTCAATGTCATAGCATTATTTCAAACCCTAATGTGCATTACATTCCTCATCACGGGGTTTTACGTGAATGTAGTTCCACTACAAAGCTGCGAGTAGTTTTTAACGCAAGCAGTCCTACTACCACTGGCGTTTCGTTCAACCAAATCCAAATGGTTGGGCCAGTGGTGCAAGACGACTTGCTATCCATTCTGCTGCGGTTCAGACAACACAAATATGTTATCGCAGCAGACGTGGAGAAAATGTATCGTCAGGTGTACGTTCATCCAGATGATCGAAAACTACAACAAATTATCTGGCGTCATAGTCCGTCGGATCCTCTTAAAGCTTACCAGCTTAACACCGTCACTTACGGTACGGCAAGCGCTCCGTATCTAGCAACAAGATGCATGAAGCAGCTAGGACTGGAGGCTTCCGACAAGAAAGTTGCCGATGCTATTATCCATGACTGTTATGTTGACGATTTGTTAACTGGTGGGGACGACTTAGAAGAAGTCATTAATTTACGTGACGGGGTCACTTCCACATTAGCTTCTGCTCAAATGAATTTGAGAAAGTGGAAGTCTAACGAGCCTCGGGTACTTCCTAAGCCTGAATCTCCACAGTCATCAGTGAATTTAAACATCGGCACTTCCGAGCCTAGTAAAACGTTAGGACTTGGGTGGGTACCAAATTCTGATCAGTTGTGTTTTCCAAGTGGCTTGGTTGCCGGTGGAAACACTAAACGCGATATTTTGTCAGTAATCGCACAGATTTTTGACCCGCTTGGTTTGCTAGCTCCTTGTGTTATTGTTATGAAGATGTTGCTTCAACAACTTTGGTTGGAAAAGTTGTCCTGGGATGAACAACTACCACCTGAAATAAATAAATTGTGGGTTGAGATAGTCGTAAATCTACCTTGTTTAAATGATATTTATGCCCCGCGGCGTGTTATTTGCGACTCACCGAAATCCGTTGAATTCCATATTTTTTCTGACGCATCTGAACGTGCGTATGGCGCATGTCTATATGTTCGTAGTGTCAACGATGATGGTGAGGTGGTAGTGCGCCTGCTACTTGCTAAGAGTCGTGTAACTCCACTTAGGTCAACCACTATACCGAGACTCGAATTGTGTAGCGCGTTAATAGGTACCCGTCTTTATAAAAAGGCTATCGCCTCATTACGGCTGGAGAATGTTCGCACTGTATTCTGGACGGATTCTACTATTGTCTTAGGGTGGTTGAGAACGTTGCCTAGTAAGTTGCAACCCTTTGTTCGTAACAGGGTGGCAGACATTTTAGACAAGACATCTAACTGTCAGTGGAGGCACGTAGGTACCAAAGACAATCCTGCAGATTACATTTCCCGCGGAGTAGATATAAAATCTATAGCGACTTTAAACAAGTGGTGGTCAGGTCCATCTTTTCTTTATGAGGACGCCTCACTATGGCCATCGAATCATTTATCTATTAATAACGACATCTTACCAGAATTGAAGTCTAGTAATATTTCTTTATATAGTGATATAGCTAATAATAAAATTTATAATAATGAATTCATTGATTTTAATAGATTTTCAAATTTCTTAAGGCTCAATCGTACTGTGGCATTTATATTAAGGTTTATTAAACGTTGTAGAAAGCAGTCCTGTTCTGATCCTCGGTGTACCGACGAACTGCAATCTGCATTAAATGTAATTATCAGGCAATCACAATACGAAACTTTTCCTGAGTATAAACTACTCATTAATAATAAAGAATTACCTAAGAAAAGTCAATGTTTAAGAAAGTTAATGTTTTCCTGGATGACAATAAAATAATGCGTGTGGGAGGCCGTTTGTCTAATTCTGACTATTTATATGAAAAGAAACATCCAATTTTATTACAGTCCACTCATAAGTTCACTAAATTATTATTTGATTATGAACACCGACGGTTACTGCACGCCGGGCCACAATTATTATTGTCTTCCATTAGAGAAACGTATTGGCCGATCAGAGGTCGCAATTTAGCAAGGCATTGCTGTCGACTTTGCATCAAGTGTTGCCGAATGAAAGGGCAAACTGTATCACCTATTATGGGTAACTTGCCGCAGCATCGCCGTCTAGCAGGTTTTCCTTTCCAAAATATCGGGTTAGACTATGCAGGCCCTATTCAGTCTGCTTCCCGCCAAGGTCGTGGGTGTAAATTAGTTAAAGTCTATATCGCCATTTTTGTGTGCTTCGCAACAAAGGCCATTCATTTGGAATTGGTAGGCGACTTAACGAGTAACACCTTCTTAATGGCATTGCGTAGATTTATATCACGCAGAGGAAAACCTACAAACATTTATTCCGACAACGGTACCTCATTCGTTGGCGCGTATAACGATATTTCCAAATTTTTAAAGAACAACTGCGATTCGTTAACTGAAGTTATGGCTAATGACGGTATTAAATTTCATTTTATACCAGCATATTCTCCTCATTTTGCTGGTCTTGCGGAGGCTGGTGTGAAGTCAACAAAGTATCATTTAGTTAGAGTGTTGGGCAATTGTCATTTAACGTACGAGGAACTTTCCACAACGCTAGTTCAAATCGAGGCCATATTGAACTCCCGGCCACTAACGCCTCTCTCTTCAGACCCTGAAGATTTGATGCCCTTGACTCCTGGACATTTTATAATTGGACGTCCATTGACCTCTCTGCCTGCACCGGACTATCTCGACCGCTCCACAAGCATGTTGACCAGGTTCCAGCGTATTGAACAGTTACGCCAGCACTTTTGGATCCGGTGGAGCAAGGAGTATGTGTCAGAACTCCAAGTACGCACGAAATGGCGCTCCAGCAAAGGTGCAACATTGAAGCTAAATGCTTTAGTTCTTCTAAAAGAAGAAAATGTGCCACCATTGAAGTGGAAGTTGGGTCGGATCATTGCGGTGTACCCGGGCACGGATGGCATCACCAGGGTTGCGGATGTGAAGACTTCGAATGGTGTACTTCGGAGATCATTTAGCAAGATTTGTCCCCTACCTGAAATTGATGATTTGGGTTGAAAGCGAGGCTTTCAACGCCCGGGGGCATGTTTAGTATAGTATCGCCTATTAGTTATTAAGTATATTATTACGTTACTTATTTTATCATTTTTAAAATTTTGGTTATTTTACTCAGCGCCTGATGCATCTTAATGGCATCTTTATGTTTACGCGTCGCATCGTACTCGGCGAACAATTAGCATTAAGTACCGTGTATGTTCTTACCGACATTAATGAATTATTACATTACAACTCTTTACCGTGAACTGTGTGGTGGTTTTATTTTGCCTTGACGAAGATTTTAATTGCTATAATACCTAAACTACAGCGGCAACAGTAAGCTATCCTTAAAAGATAGACATATGCCATCGCTGACGATATTGTAGACCAATAAAAGAGGAATATTCCACCAATACATTGTTGTGTTACATCTCAAAGGGATTAGATAGACAACGAATTGATGATTAATGAAACATTAAGTGGAGGTGAAATTTAAGATGGTGAGGACCCTAACTTAGTAAAATCATGTTTACTTCTTTTTTAACACTTCTAAATTACTATAGCGATGAGTAATCTACATTAATTTAAATATACTCGTAGCCTATATATTAAAAGGTACGAGTATACTTATTTCATCATAATAATATAATTATTATTGTGTCGAACCGCGTGATAGTATAAACTAATCGAAAGTAACATCGATGTCGCTGCAAGTCTATGTGGTCTAATAATGTTACTACGGAACTAATGTTGCATCACTGAACTTCATTTAGTGTAAATTGAGTTTCCTCGGGAATGGCCAGTGTAAGGGTTCATACACACTGTTCACTACTTCTTATTGAATGAAGAAGTGTTATTTATCAAAATATTATATTACCTTATTCATTTAAATAATAAATCTTAGCGTTCAGAGTGGGCTAAATTCTCACTTTTCATTCCATCTGCTTGGTAACAAATTATTTTGTTAGGTAGACAAGGGAAGTATTTTGTTATTAGGGCATTTTATGTACTTATACTCATTTCATATAATCATTTATATATACTTTATGAAATAGGTATCACGGATACATTTTAACATGTTACTTTTTAAATCTGTCGCCTTCTATTCATCAGTCTATTCATCCTTAAATCCAAGCCGTCCGTGAAACCCTGGTTCCAACTAAAGCTACGGCATCCGGTCCCTTTTCTTACAGGTCGCTGGACTCTGTACCGTCCATTAATCCCGAAGGGACGTTACGCTGTACGAGGGTATTGAATCCGGCTTGCTAGCTATCATCTCTTGCTCGTTTCAGCCGTCAAACGACTTGTCGTGTTCCAGCTGAAGCCTCGAAAGACAGTTTTGCCTTCTTTCTTGGTCGGCAACGCATCGGTGATCCCTTGGTGTTATTGATGTCCATGACCACTTACCATCAGGTGCCTCGTCTGCTTGTGATCAGTTGTTAACACAACAGCTGGGTAAGCTTAAAAACACGACAGACTTTTTTTATACGATGCCACGTTAATCCTTGACAACATACCCACCTGATGTTAATGGCGGTGATGTTAAAACACCGACCACCCAGCCAATAGACGCTTAATGTTTGATTTTCCGTATTGAATACATTCTGGCAACTAGCTGAGGTAAGACGAAGCGGGGTGACTGGCTAATTCAACGCTGTGATTGGTTAATTCAAGGCCACACGAAACGTTGGAAAGAAATAGATTAACTTAGGCAACGGGGAAGAATGAGACGGAACGAATTTATATCGGTACTATAAGCCAGATGTGTTGACAGAAGCCATTCGCGTGTTATTAGGAGTCTATTGGCCGTGTGGTCGGTGGGTCCAAAGATGGTAAGCATTCCAAACTCCCACACCAACACTAGGAATCGGGTTCTGTGTTGAGAAGTTAGTATTAAGATTATTAAATAGGCTGTACACATTGACTTATTATTACTATGGACATCCAGTCTCATACTAAAATCGCTAAAAAAATGTCCCAGTCATGTCATGTCATGTCATGCAGTTAACAAGGTAATTTATACACTAAGATCATTACAACACGGTTTTATTTCGATTGCAGTCGTGAACGCCAGCCATTGCAAAAATAGAAATGTTAACAAGGTAATTTAAACACTAAAATCATTACATCACGATTTAATTTCGATTGCAGTCGTGAATGCGGAATTGTTGCTCTCCTTGCGTTTTGTTGCTCATTTGGCTCGGACATTTTTTAGCGCGGTCCCGACGTCCATAGTAATAATAAGTCAGTGGCTGCACACCATTAAATGATAACGATCTTTGATCATAAGTGACAGAACTGCAGTAATTATGAATGCTTACTGTTAACACAAACGACTTGGCAAGCATCAAGAGACGCCGTAAAAATAATGGCGGGGGCTGTTCAACGCCATTACTGTTTTATGGACAATTTAAAATTGAAGCCAACACTGATACTCGCTGATTGTTTATGAGCAATTAAGTTGAAATGGAATATTTACTTTACAGTCCGTAAGTAAACGTTAGTGAATTAGCAGATGGTGCTGAGAGGGTGGATCCCTGCTGTCTTCTAGGGTTCCGTACCCAAAGGTGCCAAACGGAACCCTATTAATATACCTACGTCCGACGTCTGTCTTCGCAGGACTCTATCACTTAAACGAAGATATGTGTTGCTGTGGCCTCTATCACAACAAATAACAAAAAAGTGAGTACTCAAAGGTCTATAACTCTATAACAATTCTATATGTTATTGACAAAATAATTAGAGTTAATATCGTTCAGTGGTACGGAACCCTAAGTCTGAAAGTTCAAATCGTAATTCACCTATTTTTTAAATCAGTATGCAGACTCTTGGTGTGTATGGTAGAGAGTTGTTGAAGCGTTTAAGTATGTAGTTTAAAAAGTTTTGGTAAAACTAAAAACCAATTTTCGGTAAAACTTCTTTAGGCTCGACACTTACCCAGGGACTATGCTCTAAGCCGAGAGACCCGTTCTCAATAGCGGGCCATTAATGGTTTGAAGCTAAACTTTAAATGCTTTCATTTGGATAACTTCAACCAAGTTGTCGTTGAAATACAATATTGAGGTAGTTCCATGATGGAGTAAAGTTGTGAATACTTTTTCTGCTCACTTCTAGTCCAGAACTTTGATATATTCAGAACTTTTTACCATTCGTCTTCATTGTTGTCAGGAGTTTTATTCTTAATAATACTAATACTTTATAAGTTTGGGGCATGGAAGTAATAGGTATTTTTACAGTAGGTGCCACAAGATAGTTAAAATAAGGTTTTTGCCTTAACTTCTTGTCCTTCTGATGGTATTATTCGATATTTTTTAAGCGTTCGATGTGAAGTTTGTTGCATGTCCCTATGTATGTACTGTACCTGTTATTATGTCAATTTAAAGTAATAAGTAAATAATAATATCCCGTGTCATTTGTTTGTGTTAGTAGGTAGTAAGACTTTGGCTTCCCGAAGCGTTCCTAGTACAGTTCCTAATAAATACTAAACTTACGTCGGCTCGCAAAATTTTACGCTATATCATTAAAAAATCCTGTCTGACATTTAAAGGTACACGGCTAGAAGTTTGTACAATTTACATTTATTCGGAATAATGATGTTTACGAAGTAATTAATACCAACCTACTCGTATCAAACTATCATGGCTTTACATTCGATGCTAAACTATTCTACATAGCGTCTCGGTTGATGGTTTTTGGGAAATACAAATATAGCTGTCATTACCACGACTCGTATGGCGGAACAAAACCATGCCGGCCTGCTTTATAGGTCCTGGGTACAGTTCCAGCGAGGTAAAAATTTGAATTATGAGTTTCTGTTATTCTTTTCTTCATTTATTTTTAATTTTGTAATTTATTTTTCTTTTGAGCTAAATAAGTTACTTTTGTTCATAGTCATACAGTGAATAATACATTGTTCTTTAGCAGTCGAAGAGTCCAGAGATTGTTATAAATTACGATCGATTTTCTCTCAGTCAATCTTAATTAAATTATTTTATCACTATAACCTATTAACAACTCGCTCACAAACCCTTTCTAAGTATCATTGATTACTAACCAATCGTTATACCCGAGACTAAGGGGTTGACGTTCCCTCAAATTACTGAAATGGACATAAAACTTTGCGAAGGGTCTGCGACTCGCAATCCCTCTCGATGTTGCTTAATTATATCAATCACTTATAGTCAACATAAACCTTCGGTTCTTAAGCTCTTCGTCATTGTACCATAGCTTTTGTGATAAATACGTGATCTTAGGAACGAATTTTGTGTAATATGTTCCATACACTGTAGTGTTTGGGTGTCTATATAGTATATATAGATATACTTTGTCTCGGGCGCACGCAGCACAAAGTGTCATGGCAGTTACACGAGAGCCGTGGGTGAGAGTGGTCGTGTCATTGGTGTGTGTGCGTGTGTGAGCGAGCCAGTGTGTTCATTAGTGACGGGAGGTCCTGCATACACCATGAGTTAAAACCTCCCCTCGTGGTGCAGCCTGCTCAACACCGGACGAGGCTATGGCGAACAGTCCCTCCTACCAGAAAGTAGTGAAACTTCACACTGTGAAAGCTATGACGGCTCTGACACAAGCGTCGAAATTTGACAGATAAATCTACGTCATAATATTGTAGTGTCATTCCTTTCCATTTCCGAGACTCACGATCTCTCACCATAGTAGCGTTAAAAGTTTAAAGCAACCGTCTCCTTCT
The DNA here is from genome assembly GCA_905404295.2 of Ochlodes sylvanus. Lineage (NCBI taxonomy): Eukaryota > Metazoa > Arthropoda > Insecta > Lepidoptera > Hesperiidae > Ochlodes > Ochlodes sylvanus. The sequence continues at coordinate 12,808,397 of FR990134.1, read as the reverse complement.
CCCATTAAGGACACTCCCACACGTGTCCCACTTAGAAGTTCAACTTTAAAAGAACTTCAAGAATAGTCTCCTGGATCAGTTTCCCACTCATGTAAACGTCGCCAAAAGGTTTATTTTTGTTAATCTTTAAATAATTTTAATGTGTTCCTCCGACATTTGTGATGAATTTCTCATGACGCTGGACAGCCTCATTAGTTATGCATATCGTTTCGTCTCCTGCCTACGCAAATTTGATTACATTTCCTTCTGCCGTCGCCGGTTTATGTACAAAATACAAAAATTAACAACATAAAGATAATTTTACTTTTTTTAACTTTTTTGATCTACCTTCTTTAATGCTTCTTAATTAACCCCTGATAAAAAGAGTGGTGTTAAAAGTTTAACGTATCTTTATGTCTATGTGGTCGTAGCTCCTAAACGAATCATTTTTTGTTTGGTTACTTGATCGAGATTGTTTTAATGTATAATTGAAATCTGTATAATTGAAATGTTAAAAATCTGTTAGGCTGCTTAAATAAATAATAAATAAATAACGCTACACACTCATAGCCCCACACTAGGATTCCCTGTGTCGTGGTTGCCATGGACAACGCACAATACAAGAACACTCACACCCAGACCAAGAACCGAAATTTAAATTCATCATTCAAATTTCCGCCTCGCTGGAAATCGAACCCAGAACCCTCGGAACGGAACCATTGCGCCATCCGGGTCGTCATTAAAGATCATCAGTTTTTTTTTATTGAAGGGATGAAGAATTTCTACTTGTTTGACAGATTCAAGATTTTGTATGTTGTGTCCAGAATTAATTATGTCTTGCAGCATCCTCTGGAAACAGCTCGACTCCCAACTTCTCACCAACTTACAGAAGTGGTACCTTGAGCTGATAGGAATGCTTTAAATGAATAAGTTTAGAGGCTTTTTTCAGTCTGGGTACGTTTTGAATTATTTAAAAATAAGTGAATGAATGAACAAAGGCTGTTACGAAAATAGATGCTTTTAACATAGTACTGTTCGCCCACTCTTCGTTAAACCGGGACTTCAATTCAAACTAACCAAAATTTGCACGTCAAACACTTTTGTGTTTCGCGAACATTTATCAGGTACTATACTGAATTCATCAGTTTCATCACACAATAAATAGGTACAGAATACAGAATATCAATAAATACGAAATATTGAATTTATGATTTTATGCTATCTGAATCTGACTGAAAGTTTTCTCTCTCTCTATATTATTTTTGAAGTGAAACTTCTTATGCGACTTGCAAGCGTTTAGCGTTTAACGCTGATATTTAAATTTTTTGTAAGTATTTACACAAACGCCGCGGTACTATCGTTAGCGTGATTCAGAAACTTGAACAGCGCCATTTCAAACTATGTAGAAAACATACTGATTTTCATGTACTTGTTTTCATTTACTTGATTTTTTTAGTTTGATTTGATACACATATAATTTATTTCATTGCAATATTACCGTTCATAATATATATATAAATATAAATAACTATTCAAAGATAATTTAGAATGAAAATATTGTTTTATTCGAAGCGGGTTTTTAAGCACAGCGCCATCTATGGGTAAACCTTCCTTGTAAACTTTGTGACCTTGTGAAGAATACTAAACTTGTGCTTTAATATAAATTTAATTTATAGGATAATATAAATATAATTACGAAGTTTCACTTCTTCCGCGCGGAGGGACTTCACGCACTGTTTTTTTCCAAGTTTTCTACGTAATTGCCTACACTTCCAAATATTCCGTACATAACAAAAACATCAAGTATTATTATCAACGCAACTCATAACTGTCCTGCTACTGGGCTCAGCTTCCTCTCGTAATGTGCGAGGGACTAATAGGTGCTCAATAAGAGGAATAATAGGTGCTCAGAACTCAAGTTCAAATTCAAAATCCGTTTAATTTAATATATGTATTATGACGATGACAATAGGCCACATTGCGGCACTTTTGACAAGTCGAATCTCCGTTGAATAAATAACTAATATCTGATGTCGGTAAATCTATGCTCAAAACATATTATGGACTATTGGAACAAATAAATTTTCTTCAATTCGATTGAAATCCAAGCCCTCTAGTGCGGGATACCAATGTTCCAACCTTTTCCTAAGCTATCAATGCTCAAAAGAATATTCAATAGGGTAGGAAAACGAATAAAATTTTATCTGTTTAGTGTAACAACTCAGTCGTGAAGAGTAAACTACTGGAATTTATTGTATATTACAACAGGTTAAACATTTTGTTTCAGGAATCGTTCTATTTATCATTCTAGAATAGATGTTGTTTTAACAACCACAAATGTTTGAAATGTAAATTTGTTAAGAGATTCTTCGCATTTAATCATACCGTTGCCGGATTCTTTTTGGAAAAATAAATACGAATTTCTGTTACATTTTGTGCGCATTTTAAAAGAGCACTGTGTGTGATATTTCATCTCTACAGAGATAAAATAAAGTCCGCTTTTATACGATTTTATATACTTATGTAGTTGAGTTACGAAGCTTGTGGTATCTGCACCTACATACATTACTTATGATCACCAATCTATCGAGTGCACTCGGAATATTTAATGTAGAGTGACGGTATAAAATCCTTTTGTTAGATAACTGTTATAAAATTGAATTGCTAGATTGTACCTATTATTAAAAATAAATTTAACTAAAAGCTTGTAATGTAGACACTTAATTTCACTATAAATAAAGTATATATTTTTCCAACAATCCGCATTGTATGAGGGAAATGAGCAAGTTGAGTTGAAGCCTAAAAAAGCCTAAAAATCGAAGCATTTCAAGTATTTCAAACATTTGAAGAATGTTAGAAATGTTCAAGTTACTTAAATTGCGTTGGACTCTAATATTACTTTTTCATTTGCAATTTTTTATAACTTTCACTGAAATAAAGTCAAAGTAGGGTACTCATTTGCATCATAACTTCAAATTGCTAATGAAAACTAAGAACTTTGCGATCTTGTTTAAGGCCGTATCACATTAAAGCGATTCAATTTTCGACTTCGCAGAGAGAGAAGAGAGATTTGAGAGATCGTAATTCGTCATTACCATGTCCGGGGCGCTTGTTAATCAAAACTAGAGGGCTGTTCTACGATCGAAATTGGACAGTAATTCAATCTTCAAAAGGATTATTTCACATTCATACTATGAACGAAAATATTTTCTTTAAGCAATTTATTTGTAACACAGATTATCTAAACATTAGTCAATATAAAGATTGAGCTAGTATAATTAGCTCTCTGGCTAATTATACTTATACTCTAGTAAATTCCGGTACCACACCAAAATTGAAAAATCATTTTACATTTGAAAGATACCTACATTATCCCGATTCCCACAGGATATAACTATATACCACGTGTATTATAAATAAATATTAAAATGTTACTCTGTGATTTACGGTACAATACATTCAACCCGCAATCCCCAGATTTTATTTAAAAAAGTGATAATACAAGCATCACTGCATGAGCATAAAAACCTTTGTCTATCTGAACGTGGTAAATCTGGTCATGAACAATTTATAAAGTGCCTGTTCAGTGAAATTACTTTGTTAATATAAGGATCATGTTTGAAAACAACTAGTTTAAACATAGTTTATAATTAAGGATTGAAGCGGATGAGTTCAAGACCTATTTTAACCCAAATTAATTAAACAGATCATAGTTTTGTTGGCACCTCACTTGACCTATCAAAACTTTGACTCTAATCATCGCTCTACTCCACATGGCTAATTGGCAATGTTTGTCTAATGTTATTTACTTTCTGGCTTTATTATAAAGTGTAATTAGTTCATCATACGCATTGTTAATTTTATACTTATGATTTCGGTAAATTACTGCCTTCGCATTGCTTCTTGTAACCTGCGAAAAAATGTTAAGGTAGAATTCTGAAAATTGACTTATTTTCATTTGTAAACCGTTGGAAATAAAATATTACCCAAGCGTATAGCAATACATTAGCGAAACTGCAATCAAATTAATTAAGCCGTTTCTAAGATTAGCGGAAACAAACGCACAGGTAAACACACAAAAATACCTAAAAGTGAATTATATGGGCTCTATTGCGTTTATAAAAATACTCTACATATAGTTTTTCTCAAATATCTTCCACTTACAGACATTAATCAGTTAAAATATTAGTATTCCAATGGGGCACCCCTACAGTTATATAAGTCCTGAAGGACTGCCGAGGGGTTTTAATGGGAAAAACATTCCACATTCCTCTACCCAGTTTGCTTCTAAAATGGCCAGATTATATGGATCATTGAACGATTTTTTCGATAACACAAAAGGGGCTGTTAAACGTGTAACTGTCCTTCGCTGAATTCAGTCCCATTTCTTAATGCTTACTACAATATTTGGGACCTTATAATGTAACTTGGTCTTCGCTTGTTGGCTTTCGGAATAGCTACTTACCATGAAATGGCCTATCAGCTCATTAATTTGTTGTCTATTAATTTGAAAAGCCTCATAGCCTGGCGAAATTTCATCGATCCTAAGACCATTACCAAGTCCAGAAACCGCGAAAGTGACCGAAACTCCTAGTAGCAATAATTTCTTGAGTGTTTGCGTGCTTCGGAGGGAATGTAATTTGGTCCCTGTTGTTATCATTTGATAGCAATCATTAAACCTTAGGGCGACATGAAAAATTCCGTCATCGTAGATAGGTAGGTATAGTGTAAAGTAGTTTTGTTAGTAGGTATGAGTAAATTGGCACAAATTTGAAACGGCGGTCGAGTCGTTACAGTGTGCGCGTACCTTTATAATTATAAAGTTTTATCGTTCAACTCATAACTTTGCTTATATTAAATGTTTTAATGTAGTACTAGATAATTTCATTATTTTTAATTATTACGACGAGAAGCTTCTAAAATGTAATAAACACTGAGTATAATAATAAAATATTGAATTTCTTCGATTCAAAATTTAATTAAAACTTGGATTGTTCAAAACTGGAGTGAGAGCTTATTTTAGATAGTAGCACTCGTCCTTGCTTCGCATCGGAAAAATATTCTTAAAGTTTAAAGTAAGATTGCAATTAACAGATACTTGGGGTTTTAATTCCAACCAAACCAACTAACCACCAACCAACTTTGATTCCAGCCAACTTCCCTTCCTCATGGTGTAGCCTCCTGAACAATAGACGAGGCTATGGGAGGACCCTGGGCTCTGTACCCATCAGTTTTATTCTGACCGTCCTTCTAAAATTGATGGTGAAATGTTTCATACATTTCAATCGCAGTGTCGGACAGCCAGAGAATGCGGGTCCGCCAACTTCATGTTGGCCCGCAACGGAATGGTTGTTGATGTCCTTAACACGTTCACTGCGGCGACCGTAATTTTCTATGGAAAAACACGACGTGATCCGCAGCGAACGGGTTAAGCGACGCTTTACAAATTGTACTTTGTATTTTTACTCACACTGGTACTCACGATTTTTATTATTCATCCTACCGATATTTCGACCCAATTGCATGGATCATGGTCACGGTGCGGCGGTGATATCGGTATAATAAGAATCCTGAAAATGTTAAGTGTCTGCAACGCTAATTTCAAAAACGTATGTATTTTGTGAATGTTGTTAAGTATGTTTGTTAAGTATAATCATATACATAATATATTGATTACCGTATGTCCTCGATCAGTTAAAACGTCATATCGCAGTAACTTCTGAGTAATTGTTTACCGACGCGATCTTAATGCATCGCGCCAAATGAAGCTTGCTTACACTCGGTTAATTCTGGACCGATGCGATAAACTCGACGTTTGTTTGATTTGGGCGATACTGAGCGGATTATATACCCAATTAATAGCCACATTAAAGTTATAATGGGGAAAGTACATTGGGGTGGAAGGGGCTTCAACCATCCTTGTGTTCGCCACCCTTACTCGTGCCCTGCTGGACAGCGGTTGGGGCTTAGAATAATTACACTATAGAAAGACAGTCTTCATACAAGCGCTCTGTCTAAAGTGAAGCACTAAACCGAAATTTTCCCGAACTTCGGCTGCGGATAATCATATTTTTTTAGCAATAATACATAAATAGCTTTTCAGATATTTTGTGACACAATTTAAATGGACAAATCGTCATAATTCTTTTTTTTCGCGAGACACGTTTGGCGTGCGTTGACATTGAACACTACGGAGCTGCCCGGTGTTTGGAGTCATTTCTGACTCCAATTACCGTGCTTCAAAATGGCCGCGCGGACTTGGTTTCTATAGTAATTATTCTAAGGGTTGGAGTTACGGCGCAGTCCAGTTCATCTCGAAGGTGGTAAGGCTGTACACCGTCTGGTAGCTACCACCCTCGTTAAGTCAGCCGCCAAAAGACTTGTCGTGTGCCGGCCGGGGGCTAGATAGGTACCCAATGTTTTCTATCTATCCTCTTCCCTCAATCGTGGCCGATAGTGCGTCGATATAACCTTTGGTGTAACTAATGGCTCATCTGCTCGTTTTCCTGCGACGCCTAAAATTTGCGTTTCCGTAATGAGACGGTACGACCGTTTGACAATTATTTCGGAACTACAAGCCAGATGTGTCGACAGGAACATTCGCCTGTTATTAGGCGTCTATGGGCTGTGAGGTCGATGTTGTGCACTAATGTACCGTCAGCGAAGTCATGGAAAACACTAAAAAGCAATCTTACTACCCAGTTCATAACGCTACAAAAGCGTGTTATTTAATTTTCTTATTAAGTTGACAACTTTTACCGTTGCAATCAACCGCCTCGGTACTTTATCACGTCTCACAGACCGCAATTTCCGAAGTACCCACAATCTACGCTTCTGTGTTTCTTCTGACACTTAATTTATCTCTTCATGACTTCATTCGTGTGTCAATAAAATCCGCTCGTAAACTTTTTGTGGCGAATGTCATAAATGAGGAGTCATTCGCAACAACATTATTATCTTATAAACCTGAAATAACTTGCATAAATTCTTTTGCGCGACTAAAATAAATTATATTATGTCGGAGAATGGTAAAAAGGTGGTTGTAGTGGATCAGGTTTTATTCCATCATCGATGGTCATCTCCTCCTAATCTTAATCTATATCTTAATCTTAATCCTAATGTTAATCTATAATATAATATCTATTATATAGTTCTCTTAAACTATTGACTTTAGTTAAATCAAGTAGCATACTAATTACACAAGAAGATGAAATTGTCATTTTCATAAAACGATAATAGTTACTTAAAGTAAAGCATAGCCAACCAATATAATTTATGATCATTGATTATAGTTCTAACACAAACGTGTTTACGTAGTTTTTAGAGTCTTTTAGCACTTCACTGAAGCCGTAACACACGAAAAGTGTACTAAAGATAAATGTTTTTAACCTTTCTTTTAAAGATATACAGTTTCTTATAAAGGAAATGATTGACATTTATTTAAAGAACCCTTTCCCTTACACGGGTAATCGATGCGGCCCTAATGGGAGTGTTCCGGCTCCTGAAAGTGGTCTTTTCATATTAAGATACCGGTTGCGACATCGATAGAACATTAAGGGCCGGATCGTGTGGTAAGGTCGTCAGACTCAAAGAAGCCACCGAATTGATATTTTCCCGTTATGTTGTTGCGTACTGACCGCGATTCCTTGAGTAGTTGTATCATTATAATACTAGCTTACATATTTATATTAATATTCTAACTGATCGATGTATTTACACGGTACAGAACAAAGATTTTTATATTTTTGTCGGTTTGTCCGTTTATATGTGCGTTTATTGTTAACCTCAGAAACAGCTTAACCAATTTAAATGCGGGTTTCACTGATGTATTGTTATAAACTTGGGGTAACATTTAGTGTTTGTTTTATTTTAAATCGGTTCATAAGTTGAACATGTATGTAACATAATTATGTATGTATGTCTTATAAAGAATCTCATATACCAAACAATTAAACATTATTAATGTAAAGGTTCCGAAGCGAAGCGCGTACATTTACCAGCCGGCTACACTTTTTCGAGGCGACCATTTCAGTCCTCAAGGGTAGCAACTCATCTGTGACCGAATTTACTAACATTTACTAACTGGACTATTACTAACAATAACTAACAGGACTAACATTCCCTAACAGTCCCTGTCCCAGTCGTTATACTTACAAACTAACTAACTAATGTTCTAACACCGTCTCCTAACCGGACTAACTATCCCAGTCCCCATATGAATCTTGTTATAAGTCGGTCACAGTTGTCATGGGCGGTAGCGGAAGGTGGTGCTACATGCTCGTTTGCTGCCTTAAATCAATAAAAAAAATCTACAACAGTAAAGTTGACTTTAACCCATTCACAGCCCACTACTGAGGACGGGTATGTCCTCATCATTGAGGAGGCCAAAAGCATACTCCACTACGCTAATCTAATGCGGATTGGTGGAAAAGTTGGTGGCCAATCCATGTATCCCAAGTTTTTAGCCGCCTGAAGATTCCGACATGGCTTAACGACTACTATCTGACGAAAACAACCGGGATCCACGGCCCGTGACCATCTGAAGCCCGGAAACGCTCAATAAGCTTTGCCACTAGCGGCCCGCCATCCCGCTCAAGAAGCTTTGCCACTAGCGGCCCCCCATGCCGCTCAAGAAGCATTGCCACTAGCGGCCCCCCATCCAACTAACGACCGCTCCCTGTTAGTCGGTCGATCACTTCGGTTCGACGCAAGCCGCCGGGCTATCAACTCTTCGGGCGCTAAAGTAAAGTTACTTTAGGGAAGTAGTTTACGAGTATTATCAAATAATAATGGGTAACGCGTGATAGGATTCGATAGTCGGTCGTGTTTCCAAAAGTTCTGAACAGTTGTTCTGTTCTACCGTTGTTATGGTTTGATGACATAGTTCATAGCTGTGAGTGTTTGTAACTATTCAATAGATATTTATATATATTGTGTCATGTACACCAGTGGAGTGACTGTAACACTACGTCCTACGTGAGCGACTCAACGCGATCGCGATTCCGAAGCGATCCGATGCGAATTCAATGCGGTGCGCTGCGACGCGGCGCCTCTGTCCTACGTGCGCGCGAATCGTCCTACACCACCTGCGCCCTCCGCCGCCGTCATTCAGTTGCCAAACATCTAGGAGTATCGACTATAGCGGTACTTTATAGTACTTGATTATTGACATCTGTCAAATGGGACTTCGTAATTGGAATAGAGCATAGTAAATTAAAAACACTGCTAGGTGTACGAATTTTCCCTTAATTTTTACCCTTAATTTTTATTTTACATTGAGTGACTTTCTACAAAGATTTATAAACATGATACAGTAAAACTTATACTCGCTAATCAAAGGCGAGTAACAACTGCTAAGTAAAAGCGGCATTTTCTCATTTGAATCAAGGGCAGCTTCGTAGTTAATTATTAAGCAATGTATGAAAGGGTAATAAAATTGGCCTGGTTACTACTTACTGGTAGTAAATTTGGTAGTAACACGGTTAATAAACCGAACGAAACCAAAGTACGGCTTGTCGGTAAGGGACATTATAAGATACAGACGAATATATCAATGACAAGGACGCCTGGAAATACCTGTTTTGCAAGCAATATTTCACGAAGGTTCGAAACTGATTATATAACTAAGTAGTTACCCGTCGCTTTCGGAAAATGGAAAACAACAAAAAAATGTTTAGACTGGACTTTTTTGTGGACCTATTGGAAAAAAAACAATTACTAAATTAACTCAAAGTTTACTACAATACATACCGAAATAACACACAGACAAATTGGCAGACGGACAAAAATTCTAAAAATCATTGTTACAGGATCTATGGCGTTCATAAAATACCCCCAGCAATAGTTCTGTTGTCCTCAGATATCTTCAGATGGAATTGTATAATAATTATGTATGAAACAAAATGTTACCAAAGGTGGAATTATTGACACAAGCATTCATACTTTGCAGAAATTTGAATATTTTAAACAATTAAAAACTTGATTGTGATGGGAAACGGTAGTACAATTAAAAATAAACCTTAAAATATCCAAACCATTAAACAAAAACATATAAACATAAAACAGCTTTTTTTAACCTGTAGTGTTTGTATCTATTAAATAGATATATACATTGTCTCATGTACACCAGCAGAGGGGGTGGCTGTCAGTCTGTCAGTCTTGTTACGAACAAGATGCGGGCCGGAAGTGCGCCTGCGCTCGTAGCGGGGTGTAGTAATGAGCCAGTGTCTTACAGTTTCTAGTGTCTCGAGGTAATTGTGAAAGTGACCAGGACCACAGGTCACTACATAACCTATCCTAATTAAAAAAAAACGTTTTTTCTAAATGAAAATTCAATTACGTACAAAACCAACAACCGAAGCGCGTACTTGCTGGAAATCATTTACTAAAATGATAACATAATATTACCTTTTCATTACATTGTTTGTTTATTCATTTTGTTTACTGTGTTGGTCGCTGGCCCATCGTATATAAATCTACCAGATTTTATTTGTGAATGGACACGTAAACAATAAAAAGGGAAACAAACCACAATTCGTTTAAATAAATGTTCTACGTGTGGGGGTTACTAAAACGGGTTCATTGCCGCGTAAGACTTAAAGGATATATATTTAAATTCTATCTGTATACAAATATATTGTTGTTTTTCGGACCCTTGATTTATTTTTAGGCACTAATGGGCGTCCTGCGGTCCAAATTCCACCGTAAAAGTTTCTTCCATTCGAATGTGGGATTTTATGTCAAAGATAATACACATTAACACTATGAAGGTAAGAAATAAATGTTTTCTTTAACACATCACTATGTCGACGTCTTTGTCGTCAGTATAGGTAGGTCGACTGTCCCAACGTATATTATCGAACTTTTTATGAGTGCTTTAACATGCATAAATAATTATGCGCATTTTACATGATTATAAAATTGAGGGATAAAAATGTAATTACCGATATATAACTCCCAGCGAAAAATGACTCCACTCACATTAGACTATTATTTTTGAAGGAGGCGAAATGTCAGTGTAGTACCTACGGCTGAATTTTAATAATGAATCCCCGACTTTAATAACGGTAATTTGAACTTAATTACACTTTTATATTACTTCGAATGAACTAGCGCTTCACACGTCTTCGGAGGCTTCAATACAAAAGCTGAAAATTACTACGTCACTACGTTAGCATCAATAAAGGATGTAATATCAAGAATTAGACTTGCAGATTTCTTAGCAAAGCATAACAGGACCTAATCAGGCCAGGCTAAAATGGAAGCTTCATCGGATCGATGAAAAGATTGATACAAGGGGTTCAGCGACTCATCCCGTCTCACAAATAAATTGTCGATCGATCATGGGAATTATCCGATGAATCACTCGGGCGTTCTGACATATGAGCGTTGAAACCATGACTGACGGATTGACGGACGAATACAAGAACAGTGAATTGTAATTTTATTTATAATGCGATAAGTTATGTGGCCGCGAGATTGTCTGAACTCTGCTCAATCGTTCCGTTGCCAGTGAACGCTGATTGAAACAGAATTTGATGCGAAACATAGATTATGCGAATTAGTTTTTTGTGTCGCAGTCCTAAAGGTGTCAAGGGTAAATTTAAGTACAAATGTAAGACACTGACACCCTTATCGAAATGACAGAGCCCTAATCACGCACTTAACAAGAGAAATTATACAAATAAAGTTATACAATTTCAATACTGGGCACTTTACAACTCAAATAGCGACGAAGATCAACACAGCACAATTTGAACTATATCTGATGGCAATCAGTTCGAGAAACTTTTCTGCTGTGAAAGCGACCGTCGGACAGAGAAATGGTGCCTATTGAAAAGTATGTTTATTCAGGTTGGGGACAAGGACGCCATCGTCTGATAAATTTTTTGTTTGGTTACAGAAAGTTGGATGCTTAACCTGGCTCGAGGCTATACTTCACCCAAATGTTGGCCATTTTGAATTATTTGCAGATTGTGTTATAGTAGATACGCAATGGAAAATGTCGCAAGAGTATTTGGGGCTGAAGGACGGTGGACAAGCATTTATTACAATTTGTAGAACAACGCAAAGTAGGTTTGTCACTTTCGACCCGCCGTTACTTTTGTACCCGGTCTCCCCTACCTAGAAATATTGACAATGACAATACAACTGTTGTACACATTATTATGACATGAGTGCTCACGATATGTACTTTGGTACGCCGATATTTGCCCAGTTGAAACTAACGAATTAAAACTGTAAAATAAATAGCTATTACCAAAGCCTGCGTTTTCTGCTATCGTATACCAATATTTACTAGATTACACTTATATAGGCTAGAAATTCAAACGATTCCGATTGTAAAAAATTCAATTCAGTTTTCATTTTTCTTAGAAGCAAGGAAGTAAACAACATCAGACGATATCGACGTTGGCCGGAGAAAGAATATTACGAGGGCGGCGAATAAAACTAAATGGACCAAACCTGTCTAAGCTGTCTCGATGCCTTTCAGAATCAATAAAATTGTTATTTCCAGTCATTTATTATAATAATTTCAGACGATATCTTATAATGAGCAACGGTTTAATCCATACCCGTCGGACCCGCTTGTTATACATGGCGTTTGAAGTCTTCGAGTAACAAAAGGACTTCCACCACTTACTGCATGCTTTGCCGATAAGCAATACTTAAGTCACTCAGTATATTTTAAGATTTTTTATCTAGATAACTAACAAAAGAGCGGATAAGTAACCTGAGGGTAAATAGTGACATCACCAAAGTATTGCCGGTCGAAAAAGAAGTAGTTTCGTGGCTACTATCCGTTGTCGCAGAACCTCTTGGAGCCAGGCAGGTCCCACAATCATCTAGGGGGCGACTGACTGCAACAGCCAGCTCGCTCAGAGGTCTCCCGCTCTACAGCCGGGTTCACCCATTGGTTCTCCCTACTCCATGCGCGGGTAAAATGGTGACCCTTGAGACCCGCTGACCCCTTCGCCACGCTACCCAAAAAGCGTGATGGCAAATGGAGTGAGTCTACTTGGATCACAACACCGTACCACTACCAGAAATCGCAGATTACCTGGTACTCCACTAGTAGACAGAAAGAGAAGAAGAACTCTCTTTGTAGGTATTGAATTGTCTTAGCCAAACGAATTCATTAAAAACAATTCCTTACACTTTCGCCGTTTTTCTCTTTGTTAATTACTTCCATTAAAACAGAAGTCACCAATTATGCTTTAATTTTAATAAGGAATCTGAGAGTTTGTAAGAGCGTAATTAAAGTTGAAAGACAGAGCATAATGACGGGGACCGGGATATTTTTTTGTCCATTTGAAATTTAAATACGCTTTTAAATACTTTAAATTGAAAATGAGTAATGAAAATAAGCTAAACGCGAAATGTTTTTAGACAAAGTAGCAAAAAAGAAAGAAGTGGAGCATGTTTTAAGCTTGCCTTGCGGAATGTTTCCTCGTTTTTTGAGTCCTAAGAGCTTGTAAAAATATTTTGCTGTAGGTGTAGACGATGACTTTATAAAAGCATGTGTCGTAATATGAACATCAACTTCAAGTTAAGTTCTATGAGGCATACTTTTATTAATCATAGTGAAACATTGTTAGGTATATGGAGAAGATAAATGCCGAACTCCCTTTGTTTAAAAATAGTCATCACCACAGTCCATAAACTGTCCTCCCTCATGGGAGCTATAGTATAGACTAGTGACCAATAAATAACAAGGACATCTGATAAATAACTAACAGTGCCGTATCCATTTCCACGTAGATTAGATGTTTTTTCTGTGCAATTGTGAATTATTTGAAAGATCTGGTATGAAGTTTCTTGCTTTGACGATTGTTCCCTCAATGATGAAACATCTTTTTGAAACTGTGGAAGAAGGAAAAAATGTCGTTCATAAGTGTATTCTAAAAATATCGATATTATAAAATAATTTTGTCTCATTAATGGGTTCGGATATTTTTTATTTTCATGTTTCCATCATGGAAAGTCAGTGAAGCCGCTTAGTGGTGAACCTTATCAAGTGATGAGCGACTGTTTGGTGTTTAAATATTTTTTGTATTTAATTAATATTACAATTCAACTTTTGTACTTTTCATAACTCTGAAAAAGTGATTTTTTCTTTCTCTCTTTTAGTCAAACTGGCGGCGTCGGGGGATAACAAATATTTCTAGATAATTTAGAGCTCTTTTAGATAATAAGTTTTCTTACAAGAGACTTCAGAAATTAGCGTATTTAATTAATTAGGATACTTAATATCTGTCTAATTACAATCTCGATATTCGAAGAATTCTTTGCCTAGAACTAGAACGCTCAGCGGATAGTTCAAATGTATAGTTTGTGACAATTTTTAATCTCATCGCTATTTTTAATATTAAACGGTTTTCCACTCAAGTAACATAAAACATGGAGCACGCTAGCGCCACCACGCAAACTTATTTCATAAACTGTTTTCAACTAAAGTTAGTCCTAACTACGAGATCGTTTGAACGCGGTTCCGCAAACTATAACTAACAATGAATAAGTGAATTGTTCGTTCGAGCATTGAAATCGTAGTTCCGCAAAGTTATTTTTATCGTCCAGCGATGGCAGATATTGCTATTTGGAGTGCAGTCGGTATAAATGGTTCAGAGTGAGTCGGATAGGTTTGGTTATGACGATTTTGGGTTTTTTTAAAGCTGACAAACGATCAGACAGAGTTAAAGTTAGACAGAAGAGACATATTAATAGGTTTCTGTCTGCCACTTTTTGCATACGGAACACTAAATATAGTCAAAGTGGTGATGGTAAAAGTTGTGAACATTGTAAGAGCATTGTTCAGGTTATTTCTAGGCGATCATAATAATATCGGTATTAAAGTTTGACTAGTAATTTATTACAATATGCGACGGAGCTCTCAAACTGAATAATTTAAGGTAATTACGGACATAGTAAAATTGGCACCCACAGCTGCTACCCTGTGGGATGCCATTTGATGAACGTTCCTACTTAATGACACTTAAAGAAGGCGGTTCGCGGCCGCGACCGAGACAGGAGACCGAGACCGGAGACCGCGACCGTCACTTGACGTGATCAAAGGCTGTAATACATTATACCACAGGCTGCTAGTTCAAAGAACATTAGTTATAAATGCTTTTATTTGATAAAATTTCAGCCTTAGTGTACTTAATGTTGGAACTGATATTTTGGACTTAATAGATCCAAATTAAAAAGCAGTCTGAATGCTGGATTCCCAAACAGTGGGATTTCCATACCAAATTTCATCTTTTTTTAAATAAGATAAGTTAATGCTTGACAACAATCACCTGACGGTAAGTAAGGTAAGTCACCTCAATCGGTTTTGCGGAATTTACGTGAAAAAGTAGTAAACAGACGGACAGAGTTACTTTCGTATTTATAATATTAGTAGAGACACCGACCACACAGCCAATAGACTCCTAATACCAGGCGAACGGCTTCTGTTAACACATCTGGCTTATAGTACCGATATAAATTCGTGGCGTCTCATTCTTTCCCGTTGTTTAAATTAATCTATTTCTTTCCAACGTTGCGTGTGGCCTTGAATTAGCCAATCACAGCGTTGAATTAGTCAGTCACCCCGCTTCGTCTTACCTCAGCTAGTTGCCAGAATGCATTCAATACGGAAAATCAAACATTAGGTGTCTAAACGAAATTCAGGCGGCTGAACATACTCAAACTTTTTCAAACTACATGTACGCAGCGTTGTCGAGTACACCTCAGACCTCCTCAATAATAAGAAGAAATTTAAATTGAAATAAGTAATGTATTTACCGTACATTTTAAAAAATTCAAACTAACATTAGTATCTTGATTACTTTACAACGCTGTTTAGAACGCGTTTGACGCGACATGACGTTTGAAATCATGGTGTCAATGTCAAGTAACCCTTTGATAGTATAACTTGCGGTCGAATTTCGAGCATAGTTCGAGTCTTTAACTCATATTAACACGTAATTTGAATTATTCAAAGCCGTGATGGAATAATACCTAGGTATTCATTGGCCGAGAACTCCAAGAAGGTTCAATAAAGTTGATTAGTTGACCTTCATCGTAGAAACGGTTTTCCCATCAATCATCGTCACGATTGCCGAGGAATTGCTTTCTACAAATGATAAAACACCATTTAACAGGATCACCATCATAATAACGTTGAAAAGATATCACTCTTCATTGAACCCATTTTGGAACAATAATATAAATACGACTGTATTCCTATTGTATCTATTGTATAATATATTGCCAGTTTTTTTATTATTACAATTAGAATTTGCAATAAATTAGGGGCTTTTGTATTCATTTCCTTTGTATGTATTATTGCAGGAAATATTTTGATTTTAGGCTCAATAGTTCCGAAACAATAGCGTTGAGGAATGGTCTATTTTCGTTTATTGCTTTGAATATGTTTTAAACTATTCATACTTTTTCAGTCATACTTTAATATTCATATTAAAGTTTTGGAAAATATGTCATATAGCTTTTTCATTTAAAGACATTAAACGTTTAGTACACCAAAAGTTATAAAAACGTGGTAGAAATATTTGACATATTAAACACAACTACACTTTCATGAGCTCTTCGAGCACCACGTGAGTTTGTTTACGTAATTCATTTTGCACTTGTTATGAGAAGACAATAACAAAATGTTCTGAAGGCCTTGATTTTGGGGTGTAACGGGTTCCTTCCATCTCTGAGTCATGGGGCAGGCTTAACAACGGACAAAGTTACGGCGCCTGGTGTCTGACAACCTCTTTGAAGAGGGCTTCAAAAAGGTTGTTAGGCTTCATGCCATCCAGTTCCACCCCGAAGGTACTTAAGGCCGGTGGTAAGATTCTGAACCCAGCTGGCTAGCTACCACCCCCTTGCTTGAATCAGCTACCAAACGATTTGTCCTGTTCCGGGTGGGGGCCTGAGAATCAGTTTTTCTTTCTTGGGCGGCAACGGCTCGGTGATACCCGTAGCGCAGCTGAATCATCCTATGTTGTAGCAAGGTGCCACAAGCAGGAGACATATAATTGAACTCAACATTGGATGGAGCCCTTTACACCGCAGAAAAGAGGCAGATAGTAATACATGAGTACCACGGAGATAAAGCTATGTAGTACACACACCAGCGATTTCTAAACGGAAAGACTGATCGAACTAAGGATTTACGAAATAACAAACGATTTACGAAGCTTTAAGCTTCTAAAACAGCATAATGATTGTAACCGCGTAGACTCCTGTACTTTTGATAGCATCGCTGAACTAATTTCAGCCAATGTTTACCAAATATAATGAAACCCAGCTTACGCTCAATTAATGCCTGAACAAACTCAAGTTAAATTGCCAACTTTAGGTTGTGTTGATAAATTACAATTGTTAGGTACTAACATTGCATTTTGTAACATCAAATTGATGATTTGTCATATTGTCATGCCACGGGGCTGGGATATAGAGAGTATGAATAATTAGTCTTTAGACATTCGAAGTCCACTGCTGAACAGCAGTCTCCTCTAACTAGTGCCACTCATATAACTTCACGTCAGTTTTTCTTGTGACTGTATTAAAAAAGTAAGTATGTATACCGCATTATTTTGGCCAGTAATTTATGCGCGTAGATGCATCTGTTGGCAAACGCTGTATGTCAGAGAGAAAATGTGCGAGAAGGATAAATTAAATTTAAAGATGGAATTTCTAGAAAGTTCTCGACGAAATAGAATTAAAGTATAGTAAATATAATTAATGTCCCATCAGGATAGAAGAAATTTTTAAATATAATTTTTAGAATGTTCACAATGAAACGAGATTAGAAATAAAAAATATAGGTATATAAAGCAATCGAAAACACGGCATAGGCCGGTCAGTTTCGGAATCTGGAAGAAGGAAAGAAGGGGAAGAAGAAAGAAGTAGAAAAACAAGAAGAGCAGTAAAGTGCATTGTGAAGTAAAGTGAACAGTGTCACGAGTGACACCCTGTGGTGTGAATAAAAACACCATCTATAGAAAACGGGCTTATTCCTTTCCTATCCCTTACCCACCCCTGTAACATTATTATCGATGATTACTTACCGTCGCGTCATAAAGCTCTTTGGCGAGCTAGTTTCATGAAAAAGAATCTAATAAATTCAGAACAATAGTTGTTCCAAAGATTGCCTGGAAAAATCGCTTTTTAAGTGATATGGCCGCCTATAGTAAAATCTTATTTTTAGAAGACTTTGAACATTGGTGTCCAATTATTTTGTTGCTGTTGTTGTATATAGCACATAGAGTATTGGCGTATTGAAAAGGTTTGTTTTTTGACACACTCAACTCTAAGCTTAGTAATGTAAGCAATTTGTTACACAAAACATCACAATGAAATATTTAACAAAAAACAAAACGATTGAGTGCTTTGAAAAGTTTTTCAAATTGAAATGTCGTGTAAAATTCCGAGCGTGGAAATTTTAGGGTTCCAAACCTGCATAAATAACTTTGTATGGACTGAATTAATTTTATCCATGTTGAAACTTATTTTACGAACAACTGGAACATTTTTGGTTCATGTAGGTTACAAATGGGCACTCAGTATTAAATAATAAGGGTTTAATTGCTGAGGATTTGAGTGACTCGGAGAATCCAATACTCGTATAGTAATAATAGCGCTCGATTTAGTGGTTATTGTAAAACTGACTTATTTTAACATTGAAATACTTAATAATTTAACATAAATAAATAAATTATAACGGCAGTAAGTAATCGAAGTAATCAAGATTGTAGAAATCTAATATTAGAGTTAATTAGTAACTTAAGTAACTTGGAAATACTGATTCCAGAAATTTAAGTAGTTGTTGTAAACAAAGACCTCGATCAAAGAAAACATAGAATTGAAAACAGAATCAAGTTGAAATAGTATTTGAGAATAACCTAACAGGTACAGGTACAGGTACTGTTGAAGAGCTAGTTGGCAAACAGTTTGACTGCTTCCTCCATGACCGACATAACCTTTGTGACGTCACTTACCCATGGCGTCCGTGGTCCGTCAGTTCAATTGTGGGTTATTATTGTAAATATTGATCCTCTGTTGCAACTTAAAAAGGCATACAAGGTTTATCATTTTAACCATAACTATCACTGATAACGAAGACAGGTATTATAGTATGATCGGACAGACATGATTTTAATTTTTTAGACATTAGACACTATTTACTTGCTAAGACTATCTGCATTTACTGCGACTTATTATTTCGTAGTAAGATTTCAATTTAAAAAACTAGTTTGGTTTAGACATGTAAATGATGTCACAATAAGTAACTATTACGTTGTTTAAAATATTGTTAAGAGATTTAATTTATTATTAATAATATACCTAGTTCTTTTTGCTTATATTTCAGTGATCAATATTCAGACTTAATTGATACTTTTACTGATTCTAAAAGCTTAAGCGATAAAAGAGCAGCGCAAGGTACGCCACAATAATCATTTGTATTGATTCTTGCGATTTACGTTCAAAACAATGTCACTGCATTTCTCCATCGTTTACACTTGCATCGCTATTCTGTCGTAATATTTTATGCTATCCGTACCACTAGCTGTGCCACTAGTTTGGAATTCTGCCAACGGAAAAGTTCGAAAGCTTCAGTTCGAAAATTGAATTTAACTTTTCCACGTTTGATATTTTGATTATGCGAAAGGTGGTTTTTGCTGTCAGCGATATCGGATAGACAAAATAAATGTTATTTAATTTAGATTTATGTGTTACTATTGTCTATTTTTATTTTTTCCATTAGGTTTGCTCGTTTATCAATTCTAAATTATCATTGTTCTGATGTGTTTTTGTTGTTTTCTTTTTGATTGCTTTACTGAAAATGGCTTCGATTTGTTGGTTGGTATTTTCTTTAACTTTGTATATGAAAAGTTTTCTTTTCAGTTGCTTTGACAAAATAAATGATTTTAATTTGAAATTTATAATTGGGAATTCAAATTCAACTCGTAAGAAACTGTAGGTACCATAAATAAAAAAAACCCTGATAACTGAAGTTTGCTGGAAGCTGGAGTAATTGGATCTCGTTCGCGGTACTGTCGACAGAAGCACTGAAATTCATATTTGCATGACTATGGGTAACAAATGACAAGTTCTTTTAGCTGAATAGTGATCTCACTGATTGTATAACTTAGAACACAACGCATCGGTGACGACTTTGGTCATGCTGATTGCCATGGGCTGCAACGACCACTTTCCCTCAAGTACATTTGTTTCTTTAAACGACATTTGTTAAAAATTAATATCTACATTTGCGGCTCTAGCGGCATTTTTGTTATCTCACTTTCCCGTCATATCTCACTTACAATTATTTTAAGTATACGAAACATCATGTTCTCTCTTTACTTGTTCTTTACTTTCACTACCCGAGTTAGATAACTCATTACCATTGTTGAAACATGATAAGCTCCGAAAGTTTCCTCACAAGAATATCATGTAAGGCGGTAAGCCTGTTGTCTGCGCGGAGATGACGTACAAAGTGGCAGTTGGCACAAACTCAGTAATATATTCAACAGAACCATCGCTTTAGCGACTGTTCCACGTTGTGTAATCGTTTGTGTTTATAAATATAATACGAAATTTATGATGAAAGAAATAAAGGTTCAGATACGCAACAAAATTACGACGGAGTAGGACGGAAAATTAGCATCTTGAATAAACTAAGTTATCATCATCTTATCGTCTTAACTAACTGTCCCACTGCTGTGGCCGAGTCCTTTTTCAAAATGTGAGAGATGCAGGCACCATTCACCACCACCATGTTCACCATGCTGGCCAGGTGTGGATTGTCGAACTTAACACATCTTTCGTAACATTGTCGAGAAGTCTCTTTTACGCAACTTTCGTCACGATGTTTCCTTTACCAAAGCAACTGTCAAATAATTTGTAATACACACTTTTTTTAATTAGTGCGTCACGTCGCGCATCGATGGGAACGCTATATGATAATATGTCCGTACGGACGCGTCCTTACTCGGCAAATACCGTGCTGAGTTCGGAGCCGGCAACTCTTGTGCGGAAGACAAACGGTTTACGTTAAAACCACTAGACTATTGCTCCTTAAGTACAGTTCTTTACAACAAACAATAAACAATCAATCGTCAACTTTGCTGTTTGAATTATAACGGATATCACGAGCGCGTTCATTTATTGTAGTCAATAAATGAATCAACTCGAATCAAATTGAAAAATATATGAATCAAAATGGTTTCACTACGGACCGTGCTGGCGCGTGCAAAAATGGAAAAGTGTTTTATTTTTTATCACATCCAAATATAAACTTTTGATTGATAGATATCGATTGTGCTCTGCCATCGCCGATTAAATTCTCGCTATACTTTGCAATGTGCGTCCAATCAAAAAATGTAACTTTGAATACCGTTCTGTACTTTCTGAATGCTAAATTTTTATATTTTTTTGAAAAATGGAACTAGTAACTGAAGTTTCTGCCATTGTGGCTGTTTGACAGAGTATTTATTTCTGAATCTACAACGCAGAATTTATATTCTTTTTCTCGGTGGTGGCGACCTCCAATAGGAGGGATCGTTTACTGTTTATTCATTTATATTTAATTGTTGTCTTTTACATTTTGGAAACGAATCTGTTGACATGGCTTAGTTACGTAAACAGTCCGTGTTGAATCAGTAGTTATACAATAGATTACTGAAAACAATTCATTAATGATTGCTTAGACCCTTCTACTCATTCGAGTAAATAAACAATTTACCCCCCTTGGTTTTACCGCCAATCATGTACCGTCTAAATTAAAGTGGTACTAATTCCAGCGACTTTCGAAAACGGGGCCTTGTGTCATTCTCTCGTGCATTGTTCAGCAAGATAGCTTGGGTGAACATGGTCAAGGATGGATAGAACTCGTTACACCTCAACGTTAACAATTTCGTACTTCGTTGATGATTAAAAAAGCTATGTGTTCCCGTTGATTCACTGCAATATTGCAATGAAGCCTTTAAGTAATAAAGGATTTGTAGGTTTTGATTAAAACATATTTTAACAAAAAAATTAATTAAGAAATTTTACAATGCTACCAAACGAAATCAATGTAGAAACAGATTTTATCGACAGTAAATCCTTTGTGCTATGGTGAATAAAATCATTCACATTCGAAAGGGTTTTCGATTGAAATTCCAGCTCGATATAAATGCGTTTAAAATGTTTGATTACTATTTTGATGCTTGAGTCAGCCGACAAACAACTTTCCGTGTTCCGGCTGAGGGATTGAGAGCCAGTATTTTCCTTCTTTCCTCTTCTTTCCTGTCTCTTCTTTCTTTCTTTCTTTTCTTCTCGGGCGGCGAAACATTAGTTATGCCTTTGATATTACTGATGTCCATGGGCGTACGATGACCTCTTACCATAAGGTGGTCTGCTCGTTTGACAGCTTATAACAAAAAAAATGAAATTACTGTTTTATTAAGTTCCTCTTATCCGAAGCAACATCTTTAGACCAGTCAGCACAGCTAATTTACGAACTTATACATGAATAAGAAATCATAGTAAACATCCGCGTCAAAACTTTCTCTGTCTTCGTAATTCGAGTCTGGATTATGGAAACTCAATTTTACTTTGGTTTCCAAATCATGATTGATGCCCTTCAAGTCTCAGATCAAATTTACACATTGTACCACAAAATGTAAATACAAGGATTCCGTGGTAACTTGAAACTTCTAACAGATTTGTATATTGTCCGCGAAGGAACAAACAATTGTTTGATATCCAACAGGAAAACCGTATAATTTTGTTTCTCTGCTTCGGTCATAAGAACATACATAATTATATATTATATACATTACATACATATCGACACTGATAGTTTTTCAACCATACTTTTCAGGTATTATGGTAAATTCGTTTCGGGTACAAAGTTACCCGCGCTTGAAAAAATTTTCTTTTTGTTGACATTTATGTACTTCTACTTCTCTTAATCTACTTAATATCTTTTTACGAAAAAACAGACATAATTATTGACGACCCGGCGCCAATGTTACTGGAATGGTTGAAACCCAGGATAGGTTCCACCCAAGGCAGAAATTTGAATAATGAGTTAAAATTTCTTTTCACGTTTTGCGTGTGTATATTCTTGTCGTTGTGTGTTATCTTATCCGTGTCATTATATTGCTAATTACATTTAGTACCGTGGTAATACGTTCTAACGTCCTCTACGCTATAACATCGATGTAATAAACATTCGATGTGATGATAGTTCGATATAATAAACTATCGATGTAACGTGTTCGATGTCATGAACTTCGATGTAATGGAATTCGATGTGGCGTATGGAACCCAACGTATTACCACTGCGTTCTTGGCCGAATATATTGATATTTGGATACATTATCTGGTGAATCATTTATGGGTTTGATTGCAAACTCCATAAATGATTCACCAGATAATGTATTTTATGGTGTGGAATATTATTATTATAGAATATGTGCGAATGTATTATCCATTTGATAGTTACACGTGTAACACTTTGGAATTTATGTGCAGCAGTAACAAGTAAATATAAACTTGAATTTGATGGGAATCCTTGATGCACTCGGCCTTGATGCACTCGGATAATTCAGTTACATTATTCATTCATTCATTCTCTTAAATAGGTGTAGCTAAGTTTAATGGTCCAGCTTCTCATTTCGAACGTCCGGGTTTGAATCTAGTACCTCAAATTGAAGTTATGTAAACTAAAAGTTATGACATGCTTAGGTGAGGGAATGCTTCCTTGTTCCTCTTCCTTCTGTCTAGATCGGCAACGCATCGGGGATGCCTT
Organism: Ochlodes sylvanus; assembly: GCA_905404295.2. Taxonomy (NCBI): domain Eukaryota; kingdom Metazoa; phylum Arthropoda; class Insecta; order Lepidoptera; family Hesperiidae; genus Ochlodes; species Ochlodes sylvanus. Next base: position 12,784,624 of record FR990134.1, on the reverse strand, counting down.
CGATGTTACCGATGTCCGCAGTCGACGGTGACCACCTGACCACCCTTACCCTACCCTTACCCTACCCTTACCCTTACCACCTTACTCGTTTGTTCGTTTGTCGGTTGGTAACATAAAAAATGGTTGTGTGTAAAGTCGGTTTACGGACGATAATTTTACGGGATAGCGTCATGAAGGAAGAGCCATAGATGCGTTTCAAGCCGAACGGTTAGGACGATCGTGCTTCTCTATCGCTTGTTCCGCGCTCTCGCTTGCACGCTCGGCTCAGGCGGAACGTGACAATGACGTCATACTTTTTTTTATAATAACGTCATTACATTTATAAGACGTTATCACGTCAAAAACTTTTAATATGTTTTTATGAGTTTCGATATGACCATGATTCATATAACCGAATCGAAATATCGTTGGTACCCGTTTGTTGAAACCGTTTAGTGTCCGCGAATGACATAACTAGGTCCACAAAACGCAAGATTTACTATAATAACAAAAAGAGTATTCATAACCCCCTGGGCGTCCAAATGTAAAAGTGAGTATCCATAAACCCCCTAGGTTCAAGATGCTAGTTGTATCAGTTTTCATATAAGGACATTTTCCCTACATAATAGCATTCATCTTACAATCTAAACCCCAATTAAACAAGTCCAGAGTTGGTAAATGTAAGCACATTATACACGTTTTCACCCTTTAATGGTTTAAGACTGAGCTTGCTATAATTTTCACTCTGTGGTTACGGGTCACATTGCGAGTCTCAATTGCTGTTGGCGCAGTTTAACAACACCTTTATTCTTAGGGTTGTCAAACTAGAAAAGAAATACATTAATTATGTTTTTTTCTATGACTCCAGACAATTAAAAACTTCAAAATGTTTAAATTCCAATGAATCGATTAATCATGATAGATTCAAGAAGGATAATATTACGAGTAGAAGAGTAATAAATTGGATATCCCGAACATACAGACACTTCTTAACATTCTATCGGTTATAAACTTATAATTGACAAAGCCGTGGTTATGTTGTGTTTCCCGTTGCCCCGAATGACGACAAGTATGGTCACCATGTCAGACTACTACTACTAGCTACTCGAAGGGTCCTACGTTCGATTCCCTGTCACGCAGAAATTTGAGTGATGAGTTTAAATTTCTGTTCTTGATTTGGGTGGGTTCTTGTCTTGTGTGTTGTTCATGGCACGCACAACAAGTTCTAATGAGGGGCTGTGTTGTGTAGCGTTACTTGCCAACCCTAGAGGCGCTAACATTAAAGTTTTATTTTTTAAGTTGGCTGCCCTATTCTGATGAATATTAAAGACTTCACGATAATCGCAGCCTGCATAATGACGCAGTTACTTGAGCATAAAATTTAAGCTTGAGTTTTGTGGCTGTAGCGAGTTACGGTCTGCGGAACAAGGGTTATTAAACGAAATAATCAATAAATAACCAATCAATAAATGTTACTTAACATTCATACGTCCGCACTAGGATCGCTGTGGGTGTCGGAGTATGGACAATATAAAACATAGTAGGTAATAACACGACACGATAAACAATTTTTTTCCTTTCTTACGACTATACTATTGAAATGAATTGCCGTTTACTTCACTGAATAATGGTGAACATTTATTATGAAATACAATGAAAGAAACATTATTCAAAGATCGTTTTTCAAACACCTAGTTGTGTGGAGAATTTTTAATGCCTTGATCATAGCGGCAATTTCCATGTAACCATGAAAGGTCCATAATTATGGAAATTTCATTCAGAATACAGTCAACTAATTCGGATTAAATATTATGTATAACATATTTTAACGTATATTTTGTTTTATAACGAATTTACATATGCGACATTATTACCTACTCGAACTCTCTCATCTGAAACCTATATTCTTTTATGAAATTATTTTCCGATACGGTCCAATTTATAGGCCCCATAGTCGATACGCACGTACGAACAATTCGATTCCCTGAGCGTTCAAATATTCACGTATTAATTTCATCTCGAGTTGAACAATCTGCTTCGAGGGATGGATGTCACTTCCTAAACACGCTGCGTATTGTTAGAATTGATTATCTTGAAGTCCTTGATGCTCAGAAATTATTATGAATGTTGTTGACTTTGGAATTACGGACGGATTCAGACGTATGTCGATGATAATGTGCATCCACACAAACAAACTAAAATTCAACTAAATCCAAACTAACATTGTTAATGTGTAGTAACTGTCTGCTTGTCTGTCACCTTTTCACGCTTCATTTAGTGAACCGATTTAGATTAAATTTAATACGTAGCAAGTTAGAGAGTCGAGAAAGGATATAGGATTGTTTTTATCCCGATCATACCTTCCTTTGGGATCATTTTAGCGGTATTTTGTCGCTTTCCACGTGAGAAAGCCGCGAGCAAAAATTAATAATGAAATAAAGTGTAATGGCTTTTCTCAAATATCTTCTATGTGCAGACAACATTTAGTACAGTTTTATTATAATTATATTATATACTAGCTTTCCCCCGCGGCTTCGCCCGACAATTTCCAAAAATCCTTTCTTATTGCTCACTTGCGTCACTTGAGGAACCTATACAAAAAGTTTTACGTGAATCCATTGAAGAAATAAAAAGTAACTTAAGTACATGCCAAATTTCAGCTTCTTGCGTTCAGTAGTTTCGACTGTACGTAAATCACTCAGTAACGCAAGAAATTTATAGGTACATTATGAATTGAATTAAGTCCTGAGAACTAAATTTCCTTTTGGAAATCAAAAATAAAACCCTTCACCCTCAAATCATAACTCCTCTGAATACAAATCCTCTGAATAAATGCTTTTAATACCGTGAACGTCGCGAGAAACTAAAACAAGCTTTTGTCTCCAATAGAATGGTTGAGTGTGGGCTGCCAGCTCTCAGTGGAATGCATTTGCATCTTAATTGTTGAGTTTTCAACTGGAGAATAGCAAGTTATTACAATGTAGTCCCGTCATTTTGCTTTGGTAAACATTCACAAACATTGACTATATCCATTGACATATTATAGTAATAATAAGTCACAACTTTTTGTTGTTTCAATAAAATATCATAGTTTACTTTTTTTTTAATACTAGAAAATATTTACATAAAATCGTATTATTCGTATAAAATATTGGTACGAAAAAAAATTGTGACGCACTTTTTTCCCGTCTTAAATCTATATTTCCCGACATCCCCGTACTCCGGGAAGCGAGTAAGGAATAAAATGGTCTAATAGAACTTATGTGACGCTGTCCCTTATATCCCAGTAATAGGGTCATGATTTCCAGGTTCAAAAGAGTTTCTTATGCTTAAATAAATTTATTACACCAGCTCCTTCCCTATCATTGAACACCTTGGCTCGGAGCCAATCGAATTGACTCTGAACGCTTCGATAGCGATGGTCGAATATCTGTTTCAAGTTAATATCAGGAAACGTTCAAAAGATACATTTAAATTGAAAGTTAGTGCAACGAATCGATGACTAGTTATGGCTAGTTATGCCCCTCCGCTAACTAAATCTGGTAATAATAAAAGGAGTTTAGTGGCGAGCGTTAGTATTACACTGTGTCATTTTCCTCGTCTACAACCGCGATTTTAACTTTGTAAATGTGACCAACGATTTCTTTCATACATTCCACAGATTTAATACTACACTGACGTATGAATTTGGCATACCCAGTTAAAGTTTATATATAGAAGGAGAGGAGAACCGTTGCTGTATCACAGACACTAATATAATAATTATAATGATTATTATGTTTTTTTATGTTCAGCAAACAAACCAGCAGATTAGCCATCTGATGAGAAGTGGTCACGGTCGCACATGGATATTCATAGTGTAACACCACGCATCACCAAACCGATGCCGGCCAAGGAAGAAGTAAGAGGAAAGTAAGAAAACGTATCGGTTACCTTACCTGTAACTGGGTACCATTAACTGGCAAGCTAACATTATATCGTAAAACCTGAACCCATGTTAACACAAAGTATGATTTATTGCGAGCCCGTCCCTCGCACTGTTCGGTACACTCATAGAAGTATAATGAACAGAGGTTAAGGGATTTCCCCAATGCCACAAGTGGATTATTAAGTCTCCCAATATTCTATTTAACCTAACCTAACCTAACCATCCAACGATCATCTTTGAATGAGTTATTTGGTAAAGTAATGACAACTAACGTAATTACTATTTGATAGTTGCATACGTACCATATTGAAAAGGGACATTAGTATTCAATTACTTTTTTAACTACACAGATAAATCTCACGACAAGCTTTTATGTAGCGATTGCATTGAATAAAGAATTAGAGCTTAAGTACCCCAAACAATTTACAGTAAATTGCGAGCACCGGTTGTTACTAGGATTATTTGCCGATTATAAATCCGTCGTCTTAAAATTAAAGTTAGTCTTGAATCTCACTGCAGTAAAATGTATCTACTATTATTATTGTTACTAGAGATTAAGTTTATTTTCAATATATTTCATAATACTTAATATAATGTAGGTATAGTGCAATGAGAATAAAGGGCATTAATGAATAATGATGTCACAACATTAAACTTGAAAATACATACACTTTAATTTTAAGTAGGTAATGTAAGTATGCATTTAATTCATAAATAATTCTGACAAGATTATACATCTACACAGTCAGCTAAGCCGTTATTTTCCCCAGGCGATTACTTTTCGAGCCTAATTAAGAGGTTAGTTACACTGACCATTGAAGAACTTAAAACTCCGCTTCGCTCTTCTGTATTTACTTTTTCTATGGACGAAACCTTATGAGTTATGGCGCTTTCTTGCACTTTAATGTATGAGGCCTGTTAGCCTGCCCTATTTCCGTGCGGCTTTACATATATATATACAATGATAACCCACTCGGAGAAGCTAGATATAGAGCGAATAAAAAGATGTGTAAAGATTAAAAGTAACTGGGTCCGTGTAATAAACATGAATGCTGTTTCGGTTAGGATTTCAAATGCTTTGATACTGATTTCATATTTTATATGAAACAAGTAAGATATTTAATCAAGGCAATGCAACGATGTCGTTGCGTTTAAAAAATGGGATAATATAATATTTTGCCACCCTCACCTAAACATACATAATCGTAAATAAAACTCAAGCCTAAGCAATACATTTGATAGACTTTAAACACTATGTTTATATTCTTTATAACATTAAAAGGAGAGTTATTTTTTTGGCAAACACAACGCTTGACCTAAAAACACAGGAAAATAAGAAAACAGTATTAATTTGGAGCACCCGGCGATCGGGGTCGCAAACATTTTATGGATCAGCTTTACGAAAATTCAGGCTTATTTTCTGTTATATTCTTAATTTTTTTATAAATAATACACGAATAATGTCTTAAATTGAATGTATTCTTGTGGGGCGTTTATAATACATTGTTAATTTGACTCGTGGACTTTATCGCAAGAGGTCTTCAAGCACATAGAGACAAGTCTTCAAGCGGTTTATTTTTCTTTTATATATTTTTTATATGTTTACAAAATATATACATACATACATACATTGGTAAACACATTACCTCCTTTGCGTCGCGCAGCCGGGTGCTAAGAAGGCCTGGAGCGTACTTAACCGCGCTACTCCATTGTGGAATAGTTTCATTAGAGATTAGTGGCCAACTCCACTGCCGAATGTTCTAATGCAGCCAAAGTTGTCAGCTTAGCGACTGTTATCTAGCCATAAGACGAAAGCGTCGACTAATGAGCTCGAAGCAAGGAAACCCTCAAGAATTAGCCACTGCTATCTAACGATACGACAGAATCGAATGCTAATGGGCTCTTTCAAGCACGTAAGCGCGGAATGTAAGGCTTCAATCTATTACTATAGTAACGGCAAAAAATTAAGGCCCCTTTGACACATTAAAATAGTGACGTGAAAAATGTTAATTTAGTATCGAAAAAATATGGTCAAGTGCGAGTCGCATCGATACATTTTTGGAATAAAAATTTTAAGCACCCTTTTTAATTACATATTTTGGAATGAGAATCGAATACTGAGTACCCCCTATTAATATCACAAGAGTCTTACGAATCACCTTATATTTAAGGTCTCCTCGTCTTTGAGCTCAGTAGTGGGCCTTGTTGGGTTGAGATGATTTATAGTATATTCATTTATGTAATTGACTTACTTACTTTATTAAAGGTGGCACTGTATTTTGTTAGTAAAAACGTGAAGGAATTTGTTCGCGGTACCATATACTTTGTTTATATGGTCCCGCATTAGTCCATAATATTTAAATATATATATTGTTTCAATATCCATGTAATTAATTAACTTTGGGTCTTAAAGTTATACATTCGATAAATTTTATGACTTTTTGCACATCACTATAGACCATGAAGAATAGCAATTTGCTCCTTCAAATTTATGTAATAATTTATACGAAACTTGATGATCGGACAGACGTCACATAAACTTCATCGGGGCCTTCCTTTTGTGCCGCACCTATAACAATTATTCTTCCATGTATCGATCACCAAGGTTACGGGTGTTAATCGTTATCTATAGGTATTATAATAATATTATTTAAGATTGATACAAGCTGCTTTAAAAATCTTATGGCAGTTTTTAACAGTGAGGATTATTATTATAATTATTTAATAGTGTTACAGACTGAAAAGATACAAATCGTTTTTTTACATGTATTGGCACCTATACCTACCGAAGTAGTGGGATTACACAAATAACACATCACTAACACCCCCGACCCGAGAAAAAGATTTATCTGTCACATAAATATCTGCCCCAGCAGGGAATCGAACTCCTCACTGTGTAGGGTTACTATTCAGTTAGTACCATCTAACGGAAATTATTACTAGAAATAAATCTTATATCAATCATGCTTAAAGGGACTCAGCAGTATTTCCGATTTTATGCTATTCTATAAATCCCGGAGTTAATATCTAGTAAATAAAAATCCCGTAAAATCCATCCCCCATTAACTTTCCTGATATCGCAATTCCCATACTGAACGGATTATACGGGTTCATATTCAATCCGCGGAAGCGTAAAACTTATGATCCTTCTTGGATTAGCTCCAGAAAATTAATGTGGATATGACCGAACTTTGAAATTACTTGTTTAAATCAAATGTAAATATTTGACAAATGGCAGAATAAGGACGGAAGAAGAAAGACAGAAAATACTGTTCCTCCAGCCGGAACACGAGAAGTCGTTTGACAGCTGACTGAATCAAGGGGGTGGTATGGGCGGCAGAGTCAGGAACCACCTTCATCTCGAGGACCAATACAGCCTTGCGTCTCTCATGAACTGAAATGTACTCCAAACTTATCGAAGGCACGCTTCCGATACCTCTTACTGGTCAGCGACATTTAATTGACAAGGAGCTTGAATCACAATCGAATCAATCGCAAATGCTGTTTAAACTCTTGAATGAAGCGCTCATAGCCCGGCGGTTTGCGTCAATCCTAAATAATCGATCGGGTAAGCAACAGCGGACGCGGTCGGTAATTGGATGGGTGTAAGTGGCTGAAATGTCTTGATCTCTTGCGTGCTCCGAAGGGCACGTAAAAGCCGTAAAAAATTAAGACCATACACACGCGCGCACACAAACACACACACACGCACAAACACTAGAAGTTGTACTGTAGTGTGTGTAGGCATAGCAAGTATCATAGAATTAAGGTGTAATGTCTGTGAGTGTATGTACTAGGCTAAGCAATTAGTAATAAAGATTACTCGTACGAGAGCGGATGTCTTTTATTTCATACGCGTCACCTCATGGCAACTCTGCCATATACATACCATATACGCGTCACCTCAGTACCTTATTTAAAGTTTTTCTATATCCTAGTGTGGGACCAACGATCAAAAACGAATTCCTCCACCAATCCGCATTGGAGCAATATGGAGAATACTCTAAGACTAAGCCAAGGAGGCTTATGCTCTAAGCTTAATGCTCTAAGCCTCCTTAGTTGCGGGGAGAGAACCGTGCCCTGTAGTGGGCTATTAATGTGTTCACAGGGGCACAAAAATCGATAGAACCCCGGTTCTACAGTACAACGCAAAAACTGCTTTGTGCATAATTAATTGATCAATTAACTCCCACAAAGGATGTAGCTAGAAGCTGAAATTTTTAAAACAGGTATTTTTTATTCCGCAAGCATCCACGATGAAAATAATCTTGGAAATTTGACTCTTAAAGGGGTAGAAAGGGTGTTCTGTCATGCAGACCAAATTAATATTTTTAAATAAATGAGAAATGGAAATGAGTCTCAAGGTTGGTGATTTCATTAATGTAAATTAGTTTTTAAACTTAACTCATCGCGGATTGTACACAGTTTATATATACGGGTACTCACGATATGTATTTTGGTACGCCGATATTTCGACCCAGTGGCATGGAGGGTGGTCACGGCTGAACTGCGGTGGCGCGGAGAAACTTTTGACAGGTGACACTTGACACTAATACATTAGTCTATCTACCTTACTTCTAGTTCGTTTTTGCGAGTGCGCGCACGAGGGACATTTGTCTGCGTGACATAAAAGTTTTTGTCTTCGTCGCGTTCATTTTTAAATTAAATTAAAATTAAATTATTTTGCAGAAAGCTTTTATTTTATTTTTATTAAGTAGTTGTAAAGTAACAGCGTTTGCCAAAATATGAGGAAGCAATCCAAGCATTTCCCTAATAAATAGATTCTATAATTTAAATAACCAACTCAAACGTCATCTTAAGATTGACTTCATTTATATCACTGGTAAAGAAGCCACGATAATAAACCTTTCTAACAGATGTAATCAATTTAACCTTTTTACGATTATTAACTTTATTTAAATGAAAATACGTTTCAGAATGGCAGAACTTTAACAAGATAAGTGTTAGTCCCAATTAACAGAGAGGATTGAAATAACGGGTCGTGTCGTGCCTTTGTAATCTGTTACCCTAAAACATTAAGCAGTTCACAAACCTTAGGCCAGAGCTTCTGTAAGTGTGGTTTGAAAACCCTTAGGGGGTGTGCAATTTAATCGTAAGGTCTTGCAATAAAAGTAACGTCATGGCGGCTTCAAATTTTTTTTATGATATTAAGTAGTTCTTTACTATCGCAGACGGTCATCAGAAACGAACGAATAAAGAAAGAAATTACTGGTTTTTAAGTTTAATTTTCTTTCAAATATTTTAAATGTTCAAAATTACTTGCATATGAGTGAGTGTAGCAACATTATTTGCCAGACAAAAGTGTTTCGGAGTCTTTAATGAAAAATAAAACGGGTTCGTGAAGCTTAAAGGTTGAGTAGCGCTGGCTGAGGCAATCAAATGTTGCGGTGCTCGCGTAACAAGATTACAAGAGTAACACGCTCATTTATCAGAATAATTAACATAAATCTATTCAGAAATAACTTCTCTGGCGTTAACACCTTATGGTGAAATGTGTCTTACGTAAATATGGCCGCCTATGGTGTTGTGCGATTAACCAGAGTTCCACCGCTCTAAGGTTTAGGCGTTCACAGGTTTGCCAAGTCCAACTTAGAAGAGCCTTTAATGAATGAATACTGAATAATCCGATGCTTTATTATACGACCAAATCGGGGTTTGACTAGCTAGAGTCGGATCTGACTGTTCGGAGTGAACTCCCCCGTATCGTAATAAAATGTGTACAATCCGCGATGAGTTAAGTTTAACTTCATTGAAGTTAATTTGAAAATCATGCAACAGCTGGTGCCTTTCCATAATTTCTTCGGAGTATTCGGAGATAATTGCGTATGGTGAAGCCTAAGAAATTGTTCCATTCAATCAGACACACTCGTCTGGACGAAGCGAGTCGTGCGGAGTGGAACATAAATGATTGCTATCGAAAGTAAGGCTCTCCAATAGCGATACGCGGACGCACTAGGATTCTCTGAATCGCAGGTGGCATGGACAACACAAATATCACATCACTAACACCCGTGACCCGAGAACAAACGTTTACCTGAAATTGTGTTGACTGCATCTTTTTTCCGGCCTCCAAATTGCTTGAATACTATAAGATTTTACATTGCGTTACCAATAATGATGATTGATGTCAGCCGCACGTACTATTAAAGAGCTGTGAAACTATCGCTACACCGCGCCGCGCCGCATACAACGCGCATCTGTCTCGCTAGTCGCTCGTCAGCGTTGCGTGAACGTCATTTGACTGTCGCGCTACAGAATCAGCGTAGGAATAATTTACGACTGTGTAAGGATTCTTCACACATACGACGATGATGCGATAAAATGAAGCAACGGGTGAATAATGTTGCGATTTTTGACGCTGAGTTGTCCCAACAGTGTCACTCCGACATGAGAATGAAACTTTGCAACATGTATTAATGACATTAGATTTTATCGATCGATGTGTGCGGATGACTTCTTGTCTTAATTAAGGTATCTTGCTCTAACACATAGTTGCGTCTCGCTTAAAATGTAAAATATGTCCGTGGACGACTTTAATTGAAATGAAAAAATCTAATTATAATTGACGCCATTTGATAACATTGTTTGAAAAGCAGTAGGTACACTTATTAGATTAGGTACGTCGCTGAAAGTTTAGGGGTAAACGTTTGGGTGAAAATAATGAGTTTGCTAAGCGCCCTGAAAGGTATTTGATGTGTTTTGGTGATTACACATCAGGGAAACTTGAGAAGTGAGGCTCTCAGACAAGTTTAAAGCAACGGCTTATGTAAACTTGTGTAGGCTAAAACTCAGATTCGAAACTAAGAAATGAGGTGGGAAAGTTTAACGAGTCAGAAAACATTTTTCAAAAAAGGCTTTTACTTAAAGCTCTTAAAATAATAAAATAAACTTTAAATTAAATCAAACCCGTCAATTAATTACATAATACATTGTTTTTAATTGTATGAAGGCTGCATGGTCGTGAGATTACATAGCACTCGCTTTACCACCCAAGACTTCTCGCCACTTGCCATCAGGTGGGATTTTTGTGAAAGATTAATTAAAAATACATTAAAAGGCAATTTGTTTAGGGCCACCTCTCACAATGCGAGGGGTACAGGCTATAGTCCACCACGCACGGCAAGTGCGAATTGGGGAAGTTCACACACTTTTGAGAACATTATGGAGAACTCTCATATGTGGAGGTTTCCTCACGATGTTTTCCTTCACCGAAGTGATTAGATTTTTCACACATCATTTTTGAAAATTAAAAAAGCTATGTGCAGGTTTCGAACCCGGGCCCTTCAGTCCGAGATTCCTAAGTACAAACCATTCGGCTTACTCTGCTATTGTATTTATTACATTTAAAACGAAATTAAACAGCTAACAATCTCGCTACAAATACTTGAAATAACAAGACCAATATTGAGATCGTTGTAAACGATATTGCGGAGCCGAGCAGGTCTCCGTGACGGAATTCCGCGCACGCAAATTACTTCAAACTACGAGTAAATATTTAATTTGGCAAATGGAGTGCGTTAGGTTATATTTAAAACTGACGCTAAAAGTAAACTAAACTGTTAGACGTGCCATGAAATATCAAAAAGTAATTCAGAGATACCAATAAGTATGAGAATACTTTTTTCAAGGCGTATTGGGCGGCCTATAATAATTTCCATTATGGAAAACCAGTGAGTCATAGCAGCGACAGAAGCCAGGGTGTTTGGTGGTAGGGCTAAAGCCCACCGCTACCACCCGCCTGCTTGAGACAGCCGCCAAACGATTTTCGTGTTCCTGCTGATAGCTGGTACCGGCTGGTAGCTGGCTGGCTATCTTGAAAGCCAGTAATTCCTTTCCTTCCTCTTCCATTTCCTGGTCGGCGACGTCGGTGATGCTCAAGTGTTCCTGATCTCCACAGGCGACGGTGACCTAGGTACCTAAATGGCTCGCTTGAGCGTTTGTCAGCTATAAACTTGGCGCAAATTATGAAAGTACAAGAAGCATTACAGATATGTCGCCCTGAAAGGCAGCATCATACATATCGAATTACTGCATGCAAATCGTGATAATTTTAGCTATCGCTAACTGATTTATGTGTAGTAGATTGATACTGTAATCTATATTAGTAGGTACTGAATTTGTCAGAGTAGTAATCCAATTACTGTAAGGAATATGAACACTAAACTAAATTTACAAAAAATTGTTTAACGTACTCCTTCGGATTTGTTAGTTTTATTTTTTGTGTCATCAGTGTATCAAATATCCAATTATGAAATGGCGTGCCACTAAACACATGGCAGAATGTTCGATATTTTCCGAGATTACGTGGTATCCCCAGGGATTTTACGAAATCCCTAATATCATCTATTATCTATGACATAGATTCTGAGTCTTGATATTATTATGTAGAATTATTGGGTAGGTCTCCACACGATTTTCCCTTGATCCGATTTTGATTTTTTCATTCACCGAAGTAAGTGATAATTAAATTCTAATACGCACATCATTTTTGAAAATTAGAGGTGCGTGCTGGGGTTTGAACCACTGTTGTGTGGGGGAGTACAACTAACCACTCGGCTCTCACTGCTCAGTGTGTGCAGCGAATACCACATATTCATAAAAGGTACTTACAAAATAATTTGACAATGCCCTCCGTACCTTTTTTGGCCCTTCATAGATCATTGTGAACATCGCTTACTCGTAACTCAAACAGTTTGGAAATCAAATGACCCGACCGAATACTAACGAAGGGCCGGACCCAAAAGTTAGTCCCGTCTCTGAACAGAGCACACACTCTACTCTCAAGGCGATTTGTTGATAACTAAAGATTTATTAACATTACCAAGTCGTGTAAACAAGAGACGGGATTTGTGACTACCCACTTACTAATACACTTCTAAGTTCTAAAATCCTAAAATCTTTTGTTTGAGTCCCAAACTTCTAAGTATTGTTTTCTTTATTTTATGAAACGAATTTCCTTATGGGTTTAAGCCAACTGATGAGAGTGCTCGGCCTTCCTTCGGCATCACTACATGCAAGCGCACACAGACGGCCACTATGCCGGGGTCTCCTCTGCCAATATGTCCTTAGGCATGCCGATGCGTATCGTTGCGACATGACATCGTGTTCGTTCGTACGCCACTTTAGTCTTGGCGCAGCGACCCAGCATCTGCCGAAGTATTCCGAGGGATGCCTAAGCGTTCAAAGGGAAGTCATGGTATTCCGCAGGGGACTGTCACGGCATACTACGAAAAGCATTATAGAAGTTTTAACTTTATCATCAAACAATGAAGTTCTTTTTCTATTCGTCATAAAAATCTCTTACCCTGGTATGGGCACGGGTCTCCTCACAATGTGGAGGTACAATCCATAGTCCACAACGCTGGCCAAGTGCGGACTTAACACACCTTTGAGCACAGTATGGTGAACTAATAGGTTTGCAGGATTCTTCGCGATGTTTTCACACATAGTTTTTGAAAAGTAGAGGTGCGTGTCAGAATTTGAACCCGGTCCACTCGGTCAGGGAGACCAACTTTCAGACCACTCGGCTATCACTGCTTGGTTACTCAAACAAGCAGGGTTGAATACATGATACGAATTCCGTAGTTCCTCGAATATACGAGACTCGCTTTGCGAAACTATTAGAATTTCCGTACATAGTTAGCGTTTATCACTTCGGCAGATGGGCTGGTACCATCAGGTATACTGAATTTGTGTTGACATTCGCAAGGGGTGGCAATCATACCGTTTCCCGCATATCTCCAACCCATCTATCACGAGATTATGTGGTTTATCGAGTCCGCAGTTCATTCTAGGTCGCGCGTAGGGTTGTCAACATTTACAAAATATATTTTGTTTTGTTCTGAATTTTAGTATTAACAAATCCATCTGATTAAAAATTATTACAGCTATGATTTCGCTGACTGTAGCGTTTGTCTGCTTTAATTTTACATTTTATTTGCTTTACAGTCACTAAACCAGCAGTGGGACAGTTATGAGTTGTGATGATGATGATGATAATGATCTGTCTATATAATTATGTATCTGATTTCGGTCTGTTACATTGTAGTTCCTAAACAGATAAACTGACTTTTGAAAGGGTTTGATGGCGAGTGTTCAAAACTATCGAAGAAGAAAAACTGTGCACCCATTTTAAGATCATCAGCCCTTTTTCTAATTGTTAATGGGATATGAGCAATCTCTACCGGATTGATAGTTACAAAATAAAACATCCTGTGACTATACTATTCAATCTTTATACTAACCTTACCTAATATTGCAACATTATCTGTAATCAGCTGGGTACCCAACTTCCTACGTACACAGCAGAGGTATCTTGTATGAAGCTCATTGGAATGAATGAAAAGAATTTTTTCAATAATACCGCAACCAACAATAATTCAGCAACTTTATATTACTGTTGACAACCCTAGCTGATCGACACCTGAACAAACTATAATATCGCAGAGGGATTATTTATTATCGATTCATCTGTTATTGACCAATAATAAACACAGAATTTCATAATTATAGTGATTAAACAATGGTTTATACATGGACTCCCGGGGGCTTCGAATCCCACACGCACCACCAACATATTTTAAAAATGATGTGCATAATATAAATTATCGTTTGCTTCGGAAGGGCAAACATCGTGAGGAAACCTGCACACCTGAGAGTTCTCCATTTGACGAATTCATGATCTAGAATTGAGGCTTTTCGCAAATATTTAATAAGCTGTGCGAAATACTCTGACATAGTTTAAAGTGAAATTGCAGGTCATTGAAATGCTAGAACCCTTTGTAGAACTTAATCCTCAGGCTTTGAATCTGTATCAATCTCGAACTATAATTTATTACTACTATTGACTCTGCAGACATTAATCGTCTGACCATCTCATGACCGCTCTCAAGGTTTAACTTTATCAATTAAATCAACATTTATTTAGTAGTATTAACTTAACTGATTCGGTTTCGCTCCAAGTTAGCCTGTGTCCACTCGAAATACAGGATCGTTTGTGGCTTCAACCCATTAATGGCCGACTACTGAGCACGGGTCTCTCCTCATACCTGAGGCCTAGAGCACTCTCCACCACAGTGCTCCAGTGCGGATTGGTGAAGTTTAGTATTTTGTAAATTGACAGCAAAGGTAAAGGTTAAAATCACAAACATACAAATAAAAAAGTCTTTATGTAATTGTTATACAATCTATTGTGTTGATAAATACTCCCAACAGCTTTTTTCAAATATCTTTCATATACACACATTGATAAATTATAGTTTATTATATAAACGCTAACACACTTACAACCCAGCACTCCCAGCAGTGGGATTCCCCGTGTCGCATAAGGCTTCTCGCCCACGTCAGACTTTTTGTAGGACGTGTGCGTTGCACTATTGCTATCAGTACGTTCTATTTTTCTCCTACAAAAAATCGATCACCGATTATCGGACGTGGGCAAGAAGCCTAACATGGACAACACAAATAAAACATCACTAACACCCACGACCCGAAATCCAACTAGCCCCTAGGTTCGCAGACAAGGACTCTACAAACTACGCTAGAGTTGTCTATTACGCAAAATTTCGTCAATGATCGCTGCACATTACATCAACTCAACTCTGACTGACTCGGATTCTATTATAGAAAACCTTTAAAATGTGAGCCTAATACCGTGTAGAATCTTCAATATTTATGTTAAAGAACTTATCCACGCGCGATTGAGACATTGTGACGATCAACTCCGATTCGGCCAAAAATTTGCCCGTAAATGGCATGAAAGAAAGCTTATATTTAAATATTATTATTGTGCACAGACCCTTATAAATGTCGTCGTTTTGTTTGCAATAACTCATAATCTCACTCAGCCGATATTCGAGCTATTCTCCTATATTAACCGACAAAAATAGATTAAGGTACTAAAAATTCTTCAGAAGTTCTTCATAGAACTATAAATCAGTCATCATACCGATGATTTTAGCGTGATTTGTTGTTCGCAAGACGATTCATAATATGATTTATGAACGAGAAAATCGGTAAGACTCATTGTAGATTTTATACCTTGATACTTTTCAAGCAAAGGCAGATATTCGAACCACCTTTTTGTTCATCCCATCTGATGGTAAGTGCCGACGCCCGCGACCAAGTGTTACAGGGTAGAGGTATGAGTGTGTAAATGTGTATTTATTTTGATACATCTCTTGGCTACAACCCATTAATGGCCCACTACTGAGCACGGGTCTCTCCTCATACCTGAGGAGGCCTAGAGCATACTCCACCACGCTGCTCCAGTGCGGATTGGTGGAGGGGTTAGTGGCCAACCCAAGTGTCGGAAATTTTAAGCCGCCCGAAGGTATCCGACATGGCTTAACGACTGCTACCAAATGATAACAACCGGGACCAACGGCTTTACGTGCCCTCCGAAGCACGGAAGCGCTCAAGATATTTAGCCACTAGCGGTCACCCATCCAACTACCGACCGCGCCCGCTGTTGCTTAACTTTGTCGATCACTTGAGATCAACGCAAGCCGCCGGGCTATGAGCGCTTCAATACATCTCTTACATCTCTTCTCTCGATCTATATCGATACATCTCTTAGCGACCCATTACTCATTATTTTGAAGGTCTATACTCTGTCTATAGGGTGGTACAGATGCTGTTCCAGTGCAGATTGAAAACATAAATTTAAACTCATCCTTCAATATTCCGCCTCGCTGGAATTCGAACCTAATAATTGCGTCATAGTAATAATTAAATTAAATGTAGTATCGTCTTGAATATACATAGTTCCAACAATCCTCTCCTCGTATATTAGATATCCGAGGCCCTTTGAACGTTAGATAAAACAGAACTTCACCTAATGATGAACTCGGGCGCAGAATACTAAATAGGTATTGGCCCCTGAATCAATATCACATTTCAACGAACGCCTAAGTTACTTGGAATATAATATAGATATCAACCCTGGCATAGTTTCTCATGACAACACAATTAACTACGAATATAAGGGAAAATATTTGAATTCAAAGTGATGTTGATGCCGTAGCCTAATTGGTAGTGTCCTTGTCTTCGAAGTGAGGGTTTATCATTCTTCCGCTTCACTGAATTGAACAAGGACCATTCGAACGCCAGTGCGGTACAGAACCATCGCGTTATACCTATGTATGTGGTCAACATAAATTAGCATTAACTAAAAGATGAAGACCATCCCATTTTGGCTTCTTCGTCTGCCCATTCGCGAGCTATTAAAGCAAAAAATCGATTAATTCCTGAGAGATTTCATCGATTGTTATAATATTTGCTTAGCTTGGACGTTAAAATATTAATGTTTCGTTCATAACGTCGATCGTTAATTGCCAAGCCAAGACGCCAGTTACGACGCAAAATCACAGCGTTATGAAAGGCTACTTACTTTAGTAATATTACGGAGTAAATTATACTTTTTTCGCTGACTATTTATTCCTCACATTATTCAGTGACTAAATAGTCAGCAAATTAACCCTCGTCTCACGAATAGCCAACAAATGAACATTATGATAAGTTAATGAATCGAACCCGATGTTAAGTAATATAGATAGCCAAGTATAAGTAGCGATGAAGTCCATGAAGTCATGATTGGAAAATGCTCACTCTTTTCTTGAGAATCCCACACCATGGCTGCGCGGAAAATATGTATAATCAATATTATTATTTGGCGATTAATATTATGTTCGGTATCGGTATATGTAACACATTTCTATATCGCTGGTAACACATATCTTGCACAACAAGCAGTGATAACAGTGTTTTAAACGTTGGACTTCAGAACCGTGGGGCTTCCATTCGAATCCTGAACGCAGCCCTAATTTTCAAACAATATGTGCGTATTAAGATTAGATAATTACAAAATTATCACTTACTTCGGTGATATGAAACATCGTGAGAAAACCTACACACTTGATAGTTCACTATAATGTTTTGAAGTCCGCCAACCCGCTCTCAGCCAGCGTGTTGGACTAAAGCCTGTACCCCTCACCTTGTGAGAGCAGTACCCGTGCCCAGCAGAGGGACAGTATGGGTTGGGATGATGACTCTTCAAAATATAACCTATTACCGAGAGAATACCGAAAGGCCGGCTACTATGCGCTTATCCCGAAGCCGGGTAAACGAAGCTTTGGAGATTAGTCTCCTCTCCACCAAATCCGGGTCACCAATAAATTTTTTGCGCGTGTCTCCATTGAATCCACGCTGAAAGGTCACATCTATACAACTTTTCATCAGACAACCTTTGGCTCTTTAGCCGAACCAATTACAACAAAGCGAATGAAAAATCGCTTGCCTTTATATAGAGTAACAAAAACGGTTTACGTATAAAAGAATAGCCCGATTACTCAGTGTCATTCTGACGGACATTGAACGGGATACGAATGAACTGTTTTAAAATAGGTTAAGCCATAAATTCGGGCGCTTAAACGATTTTAGGGTGGGAAAATTTGACTAACATTCAACTTTTGTCTAAATTAGTCTAACGGAAAAAATGTTAAATTTAATAAACGACCAGACAAGCAACATGATGGTAAATTGACCAGAAAATCTAATAATAAAAAAAAATGTTTATGAAGTACATACTAGTAAACCCGCCGTCGTCGCGTCGGTCGTTTCGGAATACCCACACTCGAAAAAGTCGCAGATATCATGAAGTAAATGCGTAAATTACGGCACACTCGATGTAAAAACTTTTTGTTGGGTTTTCGTAGGGATCGCTAATTATTTTGAAAATAATTATAGTCCATATTGCGCAGTAATAACATGGTATTTTACCGGTGAAAATATTATTTAAACCGGTCGAGTAGTTTTTCAGCTTATTCATTACAAACAAAAGTACAAAATGTTATGTTTAATATCAGTAAAATATTTTCATAAAATGTTAATGCAAAATGTAAACGATAATAAACAAGGTGCGCAAATATTTATCACTGACAGAGAGATAGACCCAATTCCGTTTCACCCGATATACCGATCCCATTAAAATAACCATGGATAAATAACCATATACCAGTAAAACCACAAAACCAGTATTCACTTATGAATAATCGCCAATATATTTATCGATGACAATATTCAAACAATTTGTGGAAGCGCCTGTTTAATAAATTAAACGTTGTATTCTTTAATTCTTGTTTATTTTGCGTTGCTTCAACCCAGTTTTGACTTCAATCTGAGGACGCTTTGAGCATTCTTCACCACGCTGCTCCAGTGCGGATTGGTGGAGGGGTTAGTGGCCAACCCACGTGTCGGAAAATTTTATACCGCCCGAAGGCCTCTGACATTAGCTTAACAACTGCTACCTATTAACAACCGGGACCGATGACTTTACGTGCCCTCTGAAGCACGGAAGCGCCCAAGAAATTTTGCTGCTTGTGGTCACTCATACACCTACAGTTACCACCTTCAGTTATACAGTAACGTTATACAGTTACATAATTATTACGTTATACAGTAAAGGAGGTTTATTTAGGTATGCCAAGGTTCAATTTACATGGATTAGGGGCTTAAGGAGTCAGTTTTCTTTTGTCTACAGTATCCTCAAACTTGAAACTTGATGACATGATGTATGATATTGACAGATAAAATAGACCAGAATGTGCTTTAAAATCCATGTACCTACTATGTACGTACCGAGACTAGACAATTGAAATACCTACATGAAATACACAAATACAAATTCATTGAAAATACATAGATTTTAATCGCCACTTAACAAGTAAAAAATACAGAGAAGGAGTGCAGAATGCTAATTTATTTAAAAACAATGCATAAAAATACATTAAACTAATAAATATAACATTACACACGCTAATTTTAGTTACCCTATGCACACTTACATGCCTTTGACACGCCGTTTGTAGTATAAGTTAAGTACGTTTATAGTGTCAATCTAGAGTAACCGTTTGACAGATGAATTACGGTCGTTACTAGTTTCATTAAACACAACAACCCCAACCTCAAATTTTACTACATAGATAACTGTTTAACCAACTGAGTAGTCGCATTTAATGATACGAAGATACGAATCGTAGAGAAACTCGTAAACGGTTCTGATTCTACGACATTGTCAAACGTCAACTGGTGATTTGGTGAAACGTGAGCACGACACGAAATGGGGCTAAATCTACGATAATTCTATGATTAAAATCAAACCATGACAATGTGTATTTTCCGTCTGAAGCGCATATTAATACTTCGATAGGTTTTCTATTTAAATAAATTTCTGATACTATATCCATTCCATCCATGGTACCAAGGAACGTGAAACGGACTAGACGTAGTAGACGTATAGTTGACAGGCTTATCTGTCATTAGTGTTTGTCAAGTGTCAGCTGTCAATAGTTTCCCCCCGCCACCGCATTTTCGCCGTGAGCATGATCCATGCAATTGGGTCGAAATATCGGTAAAAATCGTGAGTACCCGTTACACTGCAAATGTATAATGTCCGCGACGATAAAAGTTTAAAATCATAGGGCATAACTATTTTTTATTTATTCATCATCATCATCATCATCACAAAGAGATAGACACAAACAGACAAACATACAAAAAGTCTAAAACTATTTTTTTTGTTTTCATCATCATCATCACAACCCATAACTGTCCCACTGCTGGGCACGGGTCTCCTCTCACAATGAGAGGGGGTATAGGCCATAGTCCACCACGCTGGCCAAGTGCGGATTGGCGGACTTCACACACCTTTGAGAACATTATGGAGAACTCTCAGGTGTGCAGGTTTCCTCACGATGTTTTCCTTCACCGAAGCAAGTGATAATTAAATTTTAATACGCACATAATTTTTGAAAATTAGTGGTGCGTGCGGGGTTTGAACCCGGAACCTCCGGTTCGGCAGTCCAACGTTCAACCACACGGCTATCACTGCTTTTTTTTGTTTTACCGCGATAATAAAGTAAAAGATTTTTTTCATAATTATAATAATATCTTCTATGTAGGTACAGACAGCAATATGTTACAGATATATTAAAATGTATAGAAGAGCACAATTTGGCAGTCGTTGCTATATTTACGTTATAAATTTGATCCCAATAATTTATTAAAATAGACGACGTATTATTTCAGATGCATTGAATAGTCATATTCTAAAGCGAACAACAGTCCACTACGCTAACATTGTAGTTATTGCATGTAAACGAACGCTTAAGTGTTATTATTGAACATAATTTAAATTAAGTTAAATTTTGGTTATTATGCATATATTTACCGAATCTTAGTTTAATATAAAAGATAACATATTATAACAAACAAACAAAACAGATAACTAAGGACTGTTTGCGAATGAAATGAGGACGCCGCCGTTATCTATGTATTTGTTGATATCTTAACACAACTCTACAGTTTCTCAAGACATCGACCACCGCACATTTAGTAATGAGTTCGTATACTTGGAGTTCATTTTAATGGAAACCATTGATCGGACCGTCAATGAAATAGTAGAAGGTATCAAAATTGTAAATGTTCGAGATATTTACATAAACACTACACACGCAACAGGATTCGCAGTGTCGCGGGTGACAAACATTTATCCGGCACATAAACGTTTGCCCCGGCATAGAATTGAACCCGAGACCCTTTTCTTCGCAGGCAAGGTCACTAGTAACTAAGCATAGGGTCGTGAATATTAATAATATTAATAATAATATTAATATTACTTTTTTGTATTTAGACATTTAATTCCACTGCAAATCGAAAATCGAAATCGGAGTGTTTGAAGTCTTTCGCAGAGCTAAATTAGGCTACATTTCAATGTAATCAATTCAATGTGAGCTAAGCAGGCCTTTTCCATCAATAGCCCCCTTCAAACGCCTTTTACTAGACGAAAATCTAGTTTCGCCGGTAAATAAGTCTGTTAGAAATAAAAGACCCTGTTAGAAATATAATCATCCAATAATTACAAAATATGATTAAATATCTCATTAATAAACTATGCTTCGATAGCGTGCGTGTTTATCACACAAATTATTAACCACCTTTGTGGGCGGAGCCAAGATCCAATCAAATTGACCACATTGATCGAGGAATGTGTAATTACATTTTGTGACGTAATTTGATCTGGAATATTGGAATGGCGCGCTGGAAACTAGATCGTGATGTCCTACTGGACGTGATTAACGATATCGTTGGGTTTGATTGATTGCCTCGCATGGTGTGATGATAAAACAAATTCACCATGATATTCAAGGCACGTTTACTAATGACATACAAGTGAAGGTTTAATTCACGACACGCATGACGCAATGGTCACCATGCTGGGCTGCCGTTCGATGGGTCCTGAATTTGATCCCAGCCAGACGGAAAGAATGCGGAGTTTAAAATACTGACAGCATTTCCTCGCTGTATGATCGTATGTTCGTAGCAATGCAAATGCTGAGCGAGAAAACTGCTAACTCGGGGGTCGCTCGTCTTATCTTTTAGTTTTTTTGGCCAAAAAGTATATTTGGCCAAAAAGATAATTTAATATCAATTAAAAGTTACTTTATTTATTTTAGTTGCCCATTTCAATTAGATAAAATAATTACGCCTGATCAATAGACACTTTTTTTCTCCTAATTATTGGATAACATAGCTTTGTTTATATTTAACTGTGCATCCATCCACTCCAATACTACAGACAACCTATGAAACTTACCTACTCAAAAGTGCTTATCCATTTGTGTTTATAGCTTACAGCTCATTCATTTAATCAGATTACAAGTAGAGAACAGTAATTCTAATCAACATTCATGCTTCGTAATTAATTCAATGAGAACTGCTGTTTTGGACATGCTAATTTTATGAGTTGTTTCTCTGCTGAATGACCGGAATAAAACAAGTAGAGATTGTGAGCGTAGCAATTTCGATAAACAATTCATTTATTTTTTTATTTTCATTTCTTTTAATCATCCTTCAACTATGTAGATGTTGCCTGCGCTTATTGCCGTGCAGAAGCATTTTCCCTAACTGATTTCAAATGAACTTTCAATTTACCACCCCTTGGGGTAGTATTTTTTTATATTGAATAAGTTAATGCTTGACTACAGTACTAAAGTATCAAGAATCCGTTGATACTTAGAGGAAGTCTTGTTTTTATAAACTACTTCCTTGCTAAATCTTATCTTCAAAGGTCAGATAGTTTTCGAGATTCATAAGCTAGCAAAGAGAGCACGAAGATGAGTGACGAAACCAATTGGTGCAATCTTCTTTATCCATTACGTATTCGCTGTTGTTTTGGTGCACTTATATTTTTTATAAATTATATTTTGAAAATTTTAAAAAATGTAATACTTAACTTGGACTTGGAATATTGTGGAGTACGAGATAATCAGGATATGTATTTTCGATTCATTACGAATCCAATCAATTCTACTTTATTAAACATCATAAATTTATGCCATTCCGTTCAGGATTCAATTTAATACATTTCCAGTTAGTTATTAACATCTGAATATAACATTGTTAAATATTCAATCCTTTTTATTGTTTCAGGTGACATCGCGAACGCCGCTAATTTACCACCGAATATGACACATTAAACATTCGAAATGGAATCCACGGAAGATGAATTCTATACTATTTGCCTCAACTTAACCAGTGAAGATGCGAGCTTGGGTGGTTGCAACTACAGCGCGGAATATGAAAATGGAGAACTGCTTGAGAAGGTCGTGTCAAGAGTTGTGCCCATCTTCTTTGGCTTTATTGGAATCGTCGGTTTAGTTGGCAATGCTTTAGTGGTCCTTGTAGTAGCAGCGAATCCTGGAATGCGATCGACGACAAACCTCTTAATAATAAACCTAGCAGTAGCTGATCTTCTTTTCGTGATATTCTGCGTTCCTTTCACCGCTACAGACTATGTTATGCCAAGATGGCCATTCGGTGATTGGTGGTGCAAAGTTGTTCAATACTTCATCGTTGTAACAGCCCATGCTTCTGTCTACACATTAGTTTTGATGTCATTAGACAGATTCATGGCTGTGGTGCATCCAATAGCATCGATGTCGATAAGGACAGAGAAGAACGCGTTGCTGGCGATCGCTTGCATATGGGTCGTAATCCTCACTACAGCTATTCCTGTGGGAATCTGTCATGGCGAGAGAGAATACTCCTATTTCCACAGAAACCATTCCTCCTGTGTATTTCTCGAGGAGCACGGTTACAGCAAGTTGGGGTTCCAGATGTCGTTTTTCCTCTCATCGTACGTGATACCATTAGCGCTTATAAGCGTGCTGTATATGTGCATGCTGACGAGGTTATGGAAGAGTGCTCCTGGAGGAAGAGTGTCTGCTGAAAGCAGAAGAGGGAGGAAGAAGGTGACCAGAATGGTTGTGGTCGTTGTTGTCGTCTTCGCTGTTTGCTGGTGTCCTATCCAGGTGAGATTAAACTTGATTTCTTCCTAATGTTAATTTTGCATGCAACCTTAAATTTTAAGCTCTTTTCAATTTTAACAGAAGTGAATTGAATATCATTTAGTCGAACTGAATTTGAGCTTGAAATTCACTCGTCTCTCCGCTATTTAAGTTAAGTTAGAGGCATAATTTGATGCTGATATTATACCACCGGCCATTCGAGTTAATGATGACCGCGACTTTTGACCTTGGAGCACCGGACCAGTGTTTAGATAAGCATTTATGTCGCAACCCAGCCTTTAAACTATTTACATATCTCCATACCAAAAAACACATCGATCCGTTGCTTCGTTGTAATGTGAAAGAAGGACAAACAAATAAACACACTTTCGCATTTATAATAATATTAGGAATAATTATTATCATAAAGTATGGATTCATGCTAAAATCATATTATACAGTCTAGAAATCAGATAAACCCATCGAGATATAAGTACTAACGTACTAGAGAAGCTACGTCAAATAACTGAATTGTCCTATTCTTCGTAATTTGTAATTTGTTCGCTGCAGCGCTAAAATAATAACAATTCGTCTAAACTGAAAACTAATTTACCACAGCGCTAGATTTGCTGCGGAAGTGTATTTATTCTCGGCAAAAAGGTCTTAAGCGCCATGTAAATCACGGCACTTACGCGTGACGACTGAGTGAGGTGTGGCGACGGCAGTTGAACGGGACAAAGTAGGAATTTACGGTGTCTTCTCTAGTACGTTAGTACTTATATCTCGATGGATAAACCTAATATAGTTTCCCAAAAGGTGAGGTAGGTAGTTGAACCCAAACTTGATACCGAAACCTGCATTTAATAATGATAAGTAAACCTTAGAAACTCTGTTACGCTGAATAACTTTGCTCCTAAATTGAAATTTGAGTATGAGATGATATTGAGGTATTCAGTGTGTTTAAATTTAGTATTATCGTTTGGAGATGTTTCATTTATTATTATGTCTTTAAGCGCTGTCGGTATTATGCCTGTCAGACTAGGCGCTCTATTTGTGAATTGCTCGTTTCGAGTTTTTTTTTATTGATTTAAGGCAGCAAACGAGCATGCAGCACCACCTTCCGCTGTCGCCCATGACAACTGCGACCGACTTAGAACAAGACTCATATGGGGACTGGAATAGTTAGTCCGGTTAGGTGATTTTGGCTTGACCTATAGACCACTCGTAATAGTCGCACCGGAGTTTGCTATGTCGAACAAAAATCAGACGAAACAAGCACTCGCTGCCAGACGACCGATTAAAATAGAGCCCCAGGTGTTTCGAAAAAGTAGATTTTTTTTCAACTGGCATTGATTTATGGTATGATTTCGAGCAGCTGCATTATTTCATACCCATCTCAATTCAGCAACACGGACGCACTTTTCAAAGTTTTAACGGGCACCCGGCCCATGATGTCGTCATGATGGTTCACCGACTGCGTACATAAGTGAGTGCGCATAATAATATTGTGTCTCAAGAAGGTTGAGCCTAATGTTTAAGCTGTTTAGGTGCTAAAGTGCCGAATGCATCAATATTTATTTAATTGGAACGAAGTTCCTTATCGCGCGTTGTGAAAGGGGGCTAGACGGAATAAATTGTTACGAAAAGTTGTCACGACAGTTTTAATTCTTACGAAATTTCTGTCTGTCTCTCTCTCTCTTATAGAAAGCAAGCCAGATATTTTCATTTCTATTTCGCATTGAACAGTGTGGTGTCGCGACGATTATTATTTTTTTTATTTTTGTTTATATTTTTTTTCTTATTTTTATTTATTTTATTATATTTTTTTTATTTTTTTTTTTGTTTTTTTTTTGTTTATATTTTTGTTTTTTTTATTATTTTTTATATTTTTATTTTTTTTGTTATATTTTTTTTGTTTTTTTTGTTTATATTTTTTTTTATACATTTTTATTTTTTTTATTATATTTCTTTTTTTGTTTATATTTTTGGTTTTTTTTTTTTATTATTATTTTTTTGTTTCACTGACGATAGATAACGCTACCAGTGGGAAATAATTATAACTTAAAAAAATAAAATTTTATTGCAATTCCTTCAACCTTCACTAATTAATCGAAAGAAACTTCGTTCCATCCGGGTGTCCCTTGACACCTCTCAAGTTTTTTTTTATTAGAAAGGTTACATTTATACATACATTTGAGTTAATACAAGTCATGTAGACAATTAGTAAGACAATGCAAATGCAACAAAAATACATTTTTTGCATTGAGAATTAAAAACGACATAAACTGTCTACATACTTCATCAAATGGGGAAAAGCAGTAATAAACACTAAAAGGCACTCGGAGACTGCCGCGGTAAAGCTATTGCATAGCATTTTTTATCAACTTATGCAATTATAATTATTAGAAGTTATATAGTTATATCAGAACAGCGCCATCTAGTTTTGTACAAAACATACGTACCATACCTTAGTATTAAGGTACTAGATGGCGCTGATTGGGGGTGTTAGGTTTTTTTCGTTACGAAATTTCTGGATTCGGTCCCCACGCTCAAGGCCCGCGATAAAAGCTATGCAATAGCTTAAAAATAAACAAGCTAATTTGGATATGCTATTAATCCTGACAAAAAATGCACGAGTATTGAGATTTATTTCAACGACTGGTTCTTGGCACCTGATTTATGAGTAAGTGTTACTTATACCGTCCAGTCCGCAATACATCTTACCAGTGCCTCGATTGGGTCGGATTACAATTCTATTTTCCCAATAAAACCCCTGAAAACCTTGTCGACAATAAATACGTCGACTATAACAATTCTTCTCGTTATTGTTACGGAGATAAGTAACTGTAAATAAAAAGAGTGGACAACACTGCGATGTTAGATAATTTATTATATGTTTAGGCCATAGCGTCTTGGCAAAAGTGCGTCAAACCATAATGTCCATCAAACCATAACCATAACCAGAGTTAGCAAGACCTACAAATTAGAATAAACATAATCCGTCAGACCGTTTACCAGTATCAAGTGTGCATTACACCATCAGAAAATTTAATATCTCTAAAATGTAACAACCGAAGACCAGGAGCCCAATTCTCATTTCTTAGAGATGCATCTCTAACAGAGATATCTCTGAAAAACATGGCGGATCTCTAATGAAACCTAATTTCCTTATTCTCGGGATGTCACATTAGAGATATCTCTGAGCCTTTTCTTTCGACATGCAACGAATGGTCCGCAGCGTTCGAGATCGAAATGTCTTGCATTTTGACCAATTGTGATTGGTCAAAATTTGCGTTGTACTGTACAGCGCAAATTTTGACCAATCAATCTCAAACGCTGTACAACTTGATTGATTATGTCTGATTGACATGACATGACATACAGCTAAAGATGACTACCATGAATGTTTCTTTACACGGTATGCGACGGCTAGTCTTTTTGTTAAAATATGTTACAATGGTTTTTTACTGCAATATCACAGTTAATAAGTTATAACTATTCATAGATAGTTTAGAATGAATAATATAGTGATTGTTTTATACTTTTATATGATTTGAGTACTGTAAAGCCTTTTTTTACGTGTAGTCGTGTTTTGTTGACTTGGCGTCGCTATAGTTTAGAAAACGGAACGTATATTTCATATGTCTAATGGTAATGTCGAAAGATAAAATCTCTATTGTGGCCCAGAATGACGTTTTTGGATACAATAGAGATTTTTCCAACATGTCTCGTAGAGATTGACGCAGTAGAGATATGGCAAACTTAGAGATTATCTCTACAAAATGAGAATCGGGGTCCAGAGACCGTACACCTCTCGACCTCTTTCTTTGCCAGCTGGGCCCGTCCTTCGTCAAATTAATCTCTTTCATCCCCATCTACCTTAATATAAATGGCCTTTAAAATTGCACGTGTGGAATAACTCAGCAATTAATATTTATCTTCGTTTAACCTTTACCGGGCAGTGACTCGCTGGCTTTACTGCAAGTCATCGTGGGCGTGTTATCGTCATTATCATAGTATTATAATATATGCTAATGAAGATAATGTCTGAATAATCATGACTGGTGTCATAACATTTGATGTTATGCTTGTCTGTTATGTCGCAAGGTAATAATGGTTCATTTTATGTAATACTAGCTGGGCCTGCGACTTGGTCCGCGTGGAATTTTAATTAAGGGTAATTTCTAAAATAAAAGTAGCCTAAGTTACTTTTTATCACATCGGCTATCTGCCAGTGAAAGTTCCGTCAAAATCAGTCCAGATTACCGTGTATACATCCATATGCATTTAGCGGCTATTTTAATATAACAAACAAACACTCAAATTTTATTTATTTATATAGATATACATAGATATTAGGTATTTAATTAATAAATAAACGGTTATATACTCATACCCAAACAAGGATTCTGTTTCGCTGGTGACATGGACCACATAAATAACACATCACTAACACCCATGACCCCGGAACAAGCATTTATCTGTCACATAAATATCTGCCCCGGCCTGAAAGACCCCGGGCCCCACACTTCGCTGGCAGGGTCACTACCAA
Organism: Ochlodes sylvanus; assembly: GCA_905404295.2. Classification (NCBI taxonomy): domain Eukaryota; kingdom Metazoa; phylum Arthropoda; class Insecta; order Lepidoptera; family Hesperiidae; genus Ochlodes; species Ochlodes sylvanus. The sequence goes on along the minus strand of FR990134.1, from coordinate 12,755,799 downwards.
CTGGGCCTGTCGTATGTAGTATAGTATGGTATAGTATGGTATATAGTATATGGTATGGTATATAGTATGGTATAGTATACGTTATTAGATCTAAACTCTAACAGAACATTCTTTTTAATAATCTGTATCGTTCCCGAACATTTTTTGTCGTAAACTTTGCAAATATTAAAGTTTTCACAATGAAGAAACTTCGACAATATCCGAACTCAATAAAACATGTCCAGAGTGAGCAATAACAGACTGCTGAAAATTTGACTCTCAAATACCGTCTTTATGTCCTAAATAATAAGATCTCAAGCAATTATTATCAATACATATAATAAAAATTTAACTAATCGCTGTCCGTCCATGCAAGATATATTAGAGAAACTATTATTAGGGGTAAAGACTCCTAATAACAAATAGAAGTCAAAACAATGATTGTTAGATTTTTGAAGTAATACTTCTTTAGGCGCGTTATGAAAAAATGATGAGAGTAAAATTTTAATATGTGAAGTTGGCTGCGACACCTAAATTTAACAGCATGAAGTTAGTTCTAGGTGGTATGAAAATTGATAACTATGTTCAAGTTGTATATATTCTAGTATTTTTTAGTTTGATTTGATACACATATAATTTATTTAATTGCAATATCACAGTTCATAAATTATAACTATTTAAAGATAATTTAGAATGAAAATACTACATTGATTGTTTTATTCGAAGCGGGTTTTAAGCACAGCGCCATCTAGGGGTGAACCTTCCTAAATTAAAAAATAAGAACGCCATCGGCCTAGCGCCATCTAGTAAATAATAGTAGAATAATAGAACTCGTTAGTATGGATTAAGTAGATAGTTGGCGGTATATTAATAATAGATACAAATAAAATAATAATAATATTTCTCATTATATTATTATAATAAATGAAATTTTGAAAAGATTTTTATCTTGTTACGCCAAAGAAGTATAACTTCTAAAGCGTGTATATATAGTACGTATATAAAAGTACACACACATTTTTTTTGTCTAGTTGCCTTTGTTCGCGCTAATTTCAAAAACTGTTTATCCTATTTGGTGCGATTTTCACTAATGTATTGTGATAAGCTTTCCTTAACATGATTTTTATTTTATTTTAATCGGTTCATAAATAAAAAAGTTATAACAGTTTAAAGAATCACATCTAACAATTTTCGAGTGTGAGTACTAAAGGACAGGTTTCCCGAAGCGAAGCGAAGGCTAATTCTTAAATAAATTTGCTTCAAAAAATATAACCACGATTTATGTTTTCCCGAATTCAAGATAATCTCTTAAATAAACTGTAAAGCAAATTTAATAACGAGTGAGAGTGAAGTGTTGATATTTCAAGAGCCGAATATCAATTTTGGTTGTTTACAACTCAGGAGATAAACGCTTCAGTTTAGATATAAGGAAATTAATGATGGAACACGAACAGCTAGCTCGCATGACTGCGGTCCACGGTGTAGGAGACCGCGATTTGATGTTGATTTTATTCTCGGATTTACTGTTGTAATACGAACCTTTTAAGGTTTCAAGTCCCGTGACCGCTAATGGCAAAATTTGTTGAGCATTTCCTTTCCTTTCAATTTCCTTTAAAGTGCCTGCAAAGCAGTCGATCTCGGTTTTGCGTGATAACCGTTAATGACTGTAATGACCGACTGTCATTAAATAACAGTCGGTAAGCCTTGTCGGAGCCCTTCGGACGGCACAACCCCTTCACCAATCTGTTCAAACCACTCGCTGCTTTTATGATTCTAACATCGTTTTGGAAAGGTGCTATAACTTAGACGAGGAAAAAAGGCGAAGGAAATTTAATAGTTTGTACATAAAAAATCAGTTTTTTTTTTGTTTTTTACTTTTTAGGCGATGATTTTATTTAGCACAAGGGTTTTAGTTTTTGAACTTACTTTTTATTTAATTTTGAATGAGACCTTATCTATTTTCTAATGTAACTAAACTTAAATAAACTAATAGTACCTACCTAGTACTCATTTTCATATTTTTTATTTTGTCGCTTAAATCATGTATCTTGAGCCATTCATTTCCGTAATTGCTGTTAAGAGCGTCTTATTTTAGAAACTAATTCCTATAATCGCCACTTCGATAATTTACCATAATCGCGGTTAAGCCCCATAGCTAACAGTATTATATTTATTAGTTGCTGCCAAGGCAGTGTGACGTTATCGCACACACGTCATGCGTGATGTCAATCGTTCGACAGGCTGTATACTAACTGAGTTACACGGGGCTGATTTTGACTTTAAGATCACTTGTAGTACTTTGTCGCACAACTAAAATACGGAACTAGCTCTGCAGAACGAAAATCACTCGAAACGAGCGCTCGCCGCTAGACGAACGATTAAAAAAAATGGGCCATAGCCGTCCAATATACTTTAAAATATTTGAATTTTTTTTTCTATAATGTAACTTCTCATAACTTGAGGACCCAGTGACGTAGCAATACAGAATTTATATTTCAGCATGACGTAGTTAAGCGAAGCAAAGTCGAGTCAAATACGGCGGATTTAATCCCAGCGGATTCATTTACCGAGCACATTGTACATAGTGTTTGAATAATAAACATTTATATACCTTGGGGATTTTAGGGTTCTCGTTATTCGAAGAATAGGACAAAAGAAAACCCGTCTGTGGATGGAAATATAAAAGATGTCCATAGCAGAAAAGAGGAAGTAAAAAAGATAGCCGAAGTCTAGGTTCACACCATATTTTTCCAGAATATAACTACGAGTACTTTTTATATCTATATCTAACTTTACTTTTCTTCATATTTTTTTGATAATCAAACTACGCCAGAGTTACAATAAATCGCTACAAAAATTGAAATAAAAACAGTTGCCGTAAAAAAGATTGCCAAGTCTGTCAAGCTCATAACGCTTACCCTATTAAAAAGATCTCGTGAAGAACCCAGCCCTACTCTACAATCAAAGTTCCCTTCAATTTTTCCAGATAATTCTGCTGGTGAAGGCTCTGGATAAGTACCACATAACGTACTTCACGGTGACGGCGCAGATCGTCTCCCACGTCCTGGCCTACATGAACAGCTGCGTCAACCCAGTACTGTATGCGTTCCTGTCTGAGAACTTCAGGGTCGCTTTCAGAAAGGTGAGCTTCTTACTTTTATATCTTTTCTATCTTATGCCGACCCCTGCTCGATGGTGGGGTTTTGCGGAAGGATTAATAATCAACATTATTATGGTTGAAGCAGTGATAGAATGGTTTCCACGTTAGTCTCCTAAACCGGATGGCTCGGGTACAAATCCTGCACACACTTCTCATTTTCAAAAATTAAGTGCGTTTTAGAATTTAATTGCCACTTGCTTCGGTGAAGGAAAACATCGTGGGGAAACCTGCACACCTAAGAGTTCTCCACTAATACTCTCACTGGTTTAGCTATGATTACTGATTTAGTTAAGTATTATACCGATGAAAGTATTATGTACCGTTTTTTTTCCTCAAATGTACTATTTTCTGTCAAAAAATATTAGTAGGCAGCAACATTATTCAAGATCAAAGGCAATTTTGCGCAGCTCAAAGATAAATTTACAATATGGTAACCGCAGCTTTTCTCAATCCCATTCGAATCCCATAAGAGTTTTGTATCCAAATTATGAATACCTTTTAACTTTCCCTACATTTATTTACGGAGCTGAGGGTAAATCCGTCGAATGATAAAAGATTTTCTGTGACTTGGGGTAACGTACCCTTTTTTATTATGGAAGTAGTGAAAACTTTGCGTATTAACTTCGCGTTTTTAGCACAGATCGTGTGTGTAGAACGCTGTTGTAGGTTTCGATAGGTTTTTGCAGATTTCATCCATTTGATTTCATCTCCACTCCGATGAAATTCATATAAAAGCATTAAAATATGAACTTTATACCGTGTTCCTTACTGTTTAATTTTTAACATTTGTACGGTCCAAAATAGACAGATATAAGGACTATTCAAGAGAATCGAGATTGTGTTACTCGTGACAATGAAATGGTTGTCGTGTTAGCTTTGATAAAAGCTTTTGGACTTTTTGTTCGACTTCATCAATACAAATACGATCAGTTCCGCGGAGTCGTTTGGCAGTGACAAATTCATTCTGTTTTTTGTATTCGTATTTTTTACACAGTTTTTGATATTTATATTTGTTATACAAGCTACGTACCCCGGGGGAAATTACCAATAGGACTATCTTCGCAGTCGCTGGATTTTTCCTAAATTTGTTACTATCTACTTAAATCATAAAATTTGTTTTTATGTAATACTAGTGGACCCGCCATATTATTTGTATTCCGCGCCGCGGAAATTGTTAGACGTGATCCTTTAAACTGACAGAACTTTATTTCTCAACCGATTGAAATAAAAGAAACACTAAATGTTAAGTGAAGCTTACCAAAATATATTAGTGAAAACCACACCCAAATCAGATAAGCCGTTTCAGAGATTAGCGCGTACAAAACCACAGATTCTAAAAATTCTAAAAATCATTGTTGTGGGTTCTATTAAATAAATAATCGATTCAGAACCATGATATAATAAAAATGTTGTAACATTTTTACACGATAAAGTTACCGTTTCTAACAAAGACACATTTGAAACGTATTTTGTTAAAAAGACATTCGAGTTGGATGTTTCTTAACTACGGCACAAGTTAGTGTACATCGTTTCATAATAACATTAAAACTTTTCACATCTTGTCGTTCTTTGAGTTTGAATAGCAATTACTCAGCTTGTCATATAAATTGAATGCCTTTAAGTCTCAGCTTGTTATATAAATAAATACATACTCTTAACCTTTAATAGAAAAGGCCGAACTAATAGAATAAGGCCGAGAAGCTATATATAAATTGACGACACCGTAGCCTACTTGCTAGTGACTGTGCCTGCAAAGGCAGGGTAAGCAGGTTCGATTCCTGGCTGGGGCGTTACTATGTGTTATTTGTGTTGTCTATGCCATTCGCAACACAGGGAATCTCAGTGCAGGACTATGAATGTGTATGCACTTTTTGTCTTCAACCCATTAGTGGCCCACTACTGAGTACGGGTCCTAGGGTACTAGAGCATACTCCACCACGCTACTTCAGCGCGCATTGGTGAAGGAGTTATCGGTTAGCCCAAGTACTGGAGTTTTTTATGTTGATTTTAAGCCTCCGACATGGCTTAACGACAGACATCTAACGATAAAAACCGGGAAGCTCGGCACCCATCTAACTACCGACCGCGATCCTTACGACGCAAGCGCCGGGCTAGGAACGTCACGTCCAACAAAGTACTTGGATTCATATCATGTACTGACCTAAAATGATTTATAGACATGTTGAACAAAAGATAAGAAAACAATGAATTCCTACATCCTCAAATACAATTTATTACGCTTCCAATTTCAGCAACAGTATTGTCAGGAGAATCCTTTTGAGAACAATAAAGTGTTCCCTCATAAAAGTTAGTGCGCCGTCTACAGAACTAATATTAACTCCTGTACCTTAAACTACTTTGTAATAAATAAACTTGTCTAGGGTAAATACATTGTGGTATTTTATGAAGAGTGGTGTTTAACGACTAGGTACCCCAGCCGTTATCGAAGGGTCACAAATTCTATTTCCGATAGGCGTTTTGTTAAAAACTAAATACCTAGTAATGCGTTCAAATAAATAATTAAGTATATATTGTGTTACCCACGACACTGGGGATCCTGGTAGTAAACCAACCAACTAATGTTCTAACACGTCTGCTAACTAGACTAACCATCCTAGTCCCCATTTGAGTCTTGTTCTAGGTAGGTCTCAGATGTCATGAGCGGCAGCGGAAGGGTGGTGCTGCATGCCCTTTTGCTACCTTAATTCCACAAAAAAGTCTGCCAATCCGCACTTTTCCAACACCCTCATATTGTAGGAGGGGACCAGTAGTTACATAGTTATAGGTAACTAGCCCTAAAATATAGATAAAAGTCGTCGCGGACTATGTACAGAGCTTATTAAACTCGCCACTTTTCTGTACAAAGCTTTCATATACCTAATTATGTTTTACGACATTCAGAAAAAAGCGTTCACTTAGTCATTTTATTGGTGACTTGAATTGCAAAATAGAGACCTTTTATTTAAATGGGATAATATTGCCCATGTCAACCCTGAAATCCATTAAAAAAAATTTGAAAGCGGGTGGAAAGATTCAAAGCTCAATAGAAACATGCAAACTAAGAAAGCTATAAAGAGGTAAAGCTCTTTATCATATTAGTATAGAAGCAGACCTGAAAGGACTTTTACGCTTTTAATAAAATTATATCATGGTATTAGGTACTTTGATAGATTAGGTTAATTGATTTGGTGATATTGGGCCGGCCTGGAATACATATTAACCGCGATCCCATTCCGAGGGACAAGGATGTTGTAAGAGGCGACTGGAGTGCCCTGCTTGGTGGTAGGAGTTAAGTCCGGCTGGTAACGGTAACTACTACTAGTGGTGCCCCGACTGGGAGCTGGTGAACCTGAACTTCAATTTTGAACGACATTTCATTTCGTTTGTGGCATTTACGGTCGAATTTCAGCCCGATCGGAGTCGGCGTGGATCAGTTCTTTCTAGTAAATATTGAAAATTGAACCGTATGTATGCGATAAAAGGCTCATATTTTAATGCTTTCTTATGAGTTGCATAGGAGTCGACCGATTCGAGTCGAGGAATCACCCTCACACTCGTTTTTATTAAGCTATTGCATAGCTTTTATCGCGGGCCTTGAGCGTGGGGACCGAATCCAGAAATTCCGTAACGAAAAAAACCTAACACCCCCAATCAGCGCCATCGAGTACCTTAATACTAAGGTATGGTACGTATGTTTTCTACAAACTAGATGGCGCTGTTCTGGTATAACTATATAACTTCTAATAATTATAATTGCATAAGTTGATAAAAAATGCTATGCAATAGCTTTACCGCGGCAGTCTCCGAGTGCCACATTTAATTTTTATTTCTTACTTCATTACGAAATAATTACCTGGAAGGGCTCACTTTTTAGTGATAACACCGTCTCCAAATATTTCACTTTGTATGTTATAGTTACAAATATTGTAAATATTTATAAGTGTATAATATATACTGTAGTTTGCTTACGACCCTATCGTTGCTAATATCCATATACAGTGGTAATTTACCACTAGGTGACTCGGCAGCGCATTTGCCAGTTTCGTACGTAAAAATCTCATGTATAAAATATTGTTATTTTTATTCAATAACAACAACAATGTGATTCAATAACAATAACATTGTTATTCAAAGCAGACCTATTCCCCGCTCCATATTCGCCAAGGCCAGACATGCTCTATGCTCTCTGAGAGATTGATATTACATTATATACAATGTAAAAATACGAAATATATTCAGTTACCGTGTGTACGAGGTGTACGCGACTCCAATGAGGTGTGAAGTTGAAGTACGTGCCATTGTAAACGAGTTTGATATTGGGGCGGCCTAGAATACTAACCCCAACCTGGAAAAACAGTAGAAGTTTGTACCTGTCACATTGTAAGTACAGTCCTAAGGCCAGCAGTTGGGCCATTATGGGTAGCGATGATGATGTTGAACTCTTATGGCTAAATTAACGGACTAACTACATTATCATTATCTCTCATCTCAGCAGCTGTGAGTTCAATCTGATATATAATGTTAATTATCGAACCACAGTGGCTGAACTTGGCCTGGAACTGAACTTGACAGAACTGTAATTCCACATTTGCAGTGGTGTTTTCTATTCACCACATGATGCAAAACAATATCCGACTTATGGTATACACTTATGGTAAATATTCACGGTGTCCTCAGTTGCCCATTAACAACACTACAAGGAAAGACATCTCAGGAGTGGTAAGGAGAGAAGCTATTAAGGTTGATTCAAACAGATGACGTCGAGACAGACGACGGGGCGGGACGGGTCGCGTCGGCTGTTTGAGTCAACTTTTAAGCGCTTATAAGCTAATAAGCATTGCTGATGTTACAGTGATTACATTCCATATGTACAACATGAAGCGAAGTTAAACAACTGAGTAAATATTGTCTAGTTACTCCTTAAGAGGGGGTATAAAGCTAGGAAAAAATCAAATTCAACGGTACTGATAAATGGAACAGAGCATGTAAAAATCCTAGAGCTATAAAGACAATTAATGTATTTTATTTAAATAATTCGTAAATTATACATTTGATTTAGAAATCGATCTACAAATCCCTCCGTGATACTAATTAGCGTAACATATTAAAATATTGACTCAAAAACATGCACCATATTGAAAAAAAATTGATTTTAGTTGAAAATTAGACCTAACTTTGTGATTTTTTTCTATCGAGAAAATTTAATTTTTTTATGTTTTTGATTCTTACATTCACTCAATAATATAATGAAGTTTATCTATGTCCTTATTCAGCTTCTAGAAACTTGATCTACTACTGTAAAAATTGAATCTACGATTGCCAATTTTGCTTTATACCCCCTCTTAATGGCGCGGGGAAGACGAACCTGGCTCCACTGTACTAGTACACTACAATGTGTTTACTCTACAGGATACGGATAAAATAACATTGTTAGCTTTGCCCGAAGCTTGTTGATTCATTGTAATTAACCGCACTACTTCGAATATTGCGCTACATTTTATATATTAAACATTATGATTGAAAAACCTAAAGCTAGGAATTATAATGGGCGGAGTTAATGCCTAATGGCGTTCTCTACGTAGTTTTCAAATTAAAATTCTAAATCACTATCTTCTACGTCTGACAATTGGTATAATTTAATAAGTAGATTTATATCAAACCCCGCACGCACCACTAATTTTCAAAAATTATGTGCGTATTAAAAATTTAATTATCACTTGCTTCGGTGAAGGAAAACATCGTGAGGAAACCTGCACACCAGAGAGTTCTCCAGAATGTTCTCAAAGGTGTGTGAAGTCCACCAATCCGCACTTGGCCAGCGTGGTGGACTATGGCCTATACCCCTCACACTGTGAGAGGAGACCCGTGCCCAGCAGTGGGACAGTTATGGGTTGTGATGATGATGATGATGATGAATGTTGAATGAGATGAATAAATTACAGAGTTGTAAACAGAGGGAGCAATTGAGAGATACTTTTGTTGTTGATTTAAGTAGGAAAGAACAAAAGAGAGAGAGATACCTAAACATATTATTATATGTATAGTCTGTCTCTTTTTTGTAACACTTTTTCGTTTCATAAAATCCAATTCACACCGACCCAAAAGAAGTGTCACTTCAAAAATATTGTTGCAAAGTAAATTGATTTTTAGTTTGCTACATTAATATTTTCAAAACGGAACATTTATTTCAGTCGACAGGACGTTGTTAGAGTAGTAGTTTAATTTTTAGTCATATAGAGTCATAGAGAGTAGTCATAGAGAATCAGTTAGGTAGTAGTTTGATATTTAATCAAAATATGATGTTCATCTTAATGCTTTTATTTTCTTCATGACCTGTGACGCTTTCCAATAATATATGATATTGTCACAGGAGTGGGTACAGGATGGGAAAGAATAAGGCCGGCTTCAAAAGATGATGTTTTTATTCACTGGATGGGGTAACACTCGCGACACAGTGACTCGACACGACGCTGTACACTTTACTTCACTTTTCCGTACGCTGCTCTTCCTTATTTCTTTTTCTTCTTTCTTCTTCTTCTTCTGCTTCTGGTCCTCTTCTCGGATTCGCTTCCATAACTCAACTGTCCCTGCCGTGTTTGAGATCGCCTTATATACCTACCCCTAATTTCGAACACCGCATTCCAAATTTAAACGTTTATTTAAATTTATTATCGAGAAGTCGAGAACATTCCAGAAATTCTATTTTTGAATTAGGTACTTTTATCCCGCTCGCACGTGTCAATGCTCATGTCAACAGATGATCATTCTATTTTTAAATTAGGTACTTCCATCCCGCTCGCACGTGTCTACAGATTAATCTACGCGACAATATGTTATTGCCTTCGATCCACTGGCGCAGAAAATTAATTTGTTAATTTTCCACCTTAATTATAGACGTCTGTGTTATGCTCAGTCAGAGTAAAGTTACAGATCTCATCTCACTGCCAACGATCTAGTAGTCGCTAGTTTATTTAAGCCGACAAAGAAGCAGACAAGGTCACCGTCGCTCATGAATATCAGTAACAATATTGGATTGTAATCGGACCTCGACCCCTGTGCAAATTTTCAAATTAATCAGACTTCTTGAAATTGGTGAAAATAACGCTGAAAGATTCCGTTACATGCATACAAGTCAAGATAATATAAGCGTGTTAAAAGGCGTCACCGATGCGTTGTCGGCCGGTCGTTTCTCGTCCACTGATTCAGGGATTTTGTCGTCAGTCTTCATAAGCGTTTTATTAGGTACATACAATGACATTATAAGTAAAACCTCTTTTTATGTATAATATCATTATATACGTCATTTCTAACCTGTGTCCATCCAGAATTGCGTACATTTCAATGGTTAAAAAAGCTTTCAAAAACGTGCCTTGCTTACTGAGATAACTCTCCAAACACAAACAAACATTACGAACTCACTGTTTGTAATATTATTTTAGGTTAGTATTTAGTTTACGCACGAGAATATCTCGGCATGTCAGGGTGACGTAATATCTCCCACGCCACGTCATAACTGCGTATTGAAACGTCGGTTAAGACTGAAAAGTGTGGAATAACGGTCATATTTTAATATAAGGGTTGTTTCATCTTTTGCGTGTGGACATTTGAACATCCATCCATCCATATAGTGATCCTGCCTGGGAAGCGAGAGGTCCGGGGCAGGTATTTATGTGAAAAATCCCCCACAGTGGACCCGTTCTTGCTTCGCTTCGGTACGATACTTAGTACGCACGTTCGGAAATTGTTAGGCGTGATTCTTTAAACTGGCATAACTTTTAAGCTATTGCATAGCTTTTATCGCGGGCCTTGAGCGTGGGGACCGAATCCAGAAATTCCGTAACGAAAAAATCCTAACGCCCCCTGTTCGCGCGTAATCGAAGACAGCAACCGACGGCTGCCGACAATTGCCGAGGCGCGCGCGCCATATCAGCGCCATCTAGTACCTTAATACTAAGGTATGGTACGTATGTTTTCTACAAACTAGATGGCGCTGTTCTGATATAACTATATAACTTCTAATAATTATAATTGCATAAGTTGATAAAAATGCTATGCAATAGATTTACCGCGACACTACTCGTATAGTATCTACCATTTACCTGCAAGCCGCGCGTGAACACCCCATTTCCCTGAAGAAGTTAATTTGTATGTTACTGCAACACGAATGCTTTATGCTTAAGGGCGTATACATATAGAATACCATTTACCAAGTTTACTTAGCCACATAACTGTTACATAAGGCAAGTGGGTCTCAGTGTACTCTCGTGTACAAATCAGTTTATCTATCTTTCCAATAGCAACAGAGGGCTTCCAATGCCGACAGACGCAGATAGGAACTTGTCGATGAATAACTATGAGCTAAGTAAGTAAGCCTGATAATTATTGACGCGAATAAATAATAATCTTTTATTAATCAACTATTTAATTGAATCATTATAATTGTACAGTACACAAAATAATTAGGCTAGTCCTGTAATGTTACATGTAAGAATTCTGTATAAATAAAAACTCAACGCTGATTATCTGCGCTGACTACCAGTGCCAGCGTCAATAAGCGTCTATATGAATGCACCCTTATTTACTAATTGCGTGGTTATTGTGGCGATACACTACGCGATTATATTATGTACCCAATTACCTGTATTATGGAAAGATAAAAATCATAGGGACCACTAGATTTATTGTAATTGAAACAATTTCCGAAATTACTGTTTTTTCCACCCTGTATTATTTATTAGCGTGTACGTTTTGTTTCATAATAGTTTTTGCGTATAAATTAGTAGTTTTTTTAAGCTTGAGCAGGAAAACGAACAAATGGGTCACCTGGTCGTAAGTGATCCGTAAGTGGTCTGTGTCCGTGGCCAATGGAAATTAGCAACAGCAGGGGCGTCAACAACGCGTTGCCGCCAAGAAGGAAGCGATGGACCCGCTTCTTGATGGACCATAAGTAGCTATAAATTAAAATTACAAGTAATAATTAAAATGTTTTATTGGATTATATGAACCCAATAGTTAAAACTGGACGAGAGTCCAATGTTATATTTCAGTTAACAAAAACCCCCAAAAAATAAAAAATACCGAAAGATAAAATATTTTATATTTTTTTTTTGTACAAATACTTTAACATGAATCAACTTTATAATAAGGAATATTGAAAGAAATGTTAATACTTGATTAAAGTTTTCAAAGTAAACTTTGAGTTATAAATTATTCATTGCAAGTTCGCCCCCGATATAACCTTATTAGGATTTATTTCAGAAGAAAATAAAAAATGCCTGATTTACATTGGACAGCTACTAGCGTGGTAGTGAGGACAACAAGTACAAATTATAATATCTTAACTAAATACTAATTAATACTTCTAAAGTGTATCGATAAATACCTACATGAAATAAATGAGTTGAGTTTAAAAAATGAAAAAAATAAAAAGTAAAAAAATATTTCTGTTAGTAGTAGGTATACACAATTACTACATAGTATAAAACAAAGTCGCTTTCTCTGTCCCTATGTATGCTTAGATCTTTAAAACTACGGATTTTGATGGAGTTTTTTTTTAATAGATAGAATGATTCAAGAGGAAAGTTTATATGTATAATATATTAAAGTTTTTCGCAAAATGAAAAATAACGCGCGTGAAAATAAATTCGTGCGCTGGTTATGTTTAACAATTTTGGACTTGGGTACTAAGGGACAGGTTTCCCGAAGCGAAGCGAGGGCGGGCTTACTAATATTATATAAATAATTGTACCATTATTTGTAACGCAATTACATTATATATTACACATTGCACAGACAGATTGACAGACAGACAGACAGATTGATAATCTGATTTGTTTCGGGTCGCACATTTATGACACCCAGTCATAAATGTCTTGATTTATTGTATTTGTCGCCCGCATAAAATCGATTCCTAGTGCCGGGTTTTAGTGTATGCAAGTTTATTTATCAATATTATAAATACTGATAAATAAACTTGCATACACTAAAATGTATAAATATAAAAAATGCAAGTTTATTTATCAATATTATAAAAACTCTGGTGTTACTGGGTGACTGACAGACACCGCACAGCTGAAACTACTGAACGCAACAATCTGAAACTTGGCATATATGTTCCTTGGGGAGTGTAAGGGAGCACTAACACAGATTTTTTGGAAATTCCCCACCTAAGGTGACAAAAAGGGGGTAACTGAAACTTTTTATTTCTTTCTTCAATGGATTCACTAGAAACTTTATATATAGGTTCCTCAAGTGACGCAAGTGAGCACCAAAAAAGGATTTTTGAAAATTTGCAGGCGAAGCCTCGGAAGAAAGCTTGTTTATTATAAAATTCAACAGCCGGGTAAAGAAACGATTATATTTTATTTAATCATAACAGAATAATCATTAATTGTAATCATGATCTATGAACTCCAATAGCCACATAACAGTAAAGAAGTTTAAAGCCCATTTTCGTTGACATGAAAAATATTTTGTCACGGTAAGTGACTGGCATCGTGTAAGTTAGGCACAGGAATATTTTATCGATTGGTTCCCAATAGGTGCCCGTCTCACCGCTCGCGGTTCTACCGTGCCTTAACTTTATAAAAGTGAACGTTTTTATAATAAGATATGATCCTACTTTAAAAGACTCTAACATTTAATAAAAGTTATTATTATTGCTTGTTTTTATAATATTTAAGGTTGAATATAAATGGCAATCCACGGCATCCGCGATACAGGGAATTCTACTGCGGGGGTATGAGTGTGCAAGTGTTTATTTTATTTATTTATTTATCAACCTCTTTTCACAGGTGATGTACTGTCCCCCGCCATACAACGACGGCATGTCTGGTCGACCACAGCCGACGAAGACTACTCGAACTGGCAACGGGAACTCCTGTCACGACATCGTTTGAGATTCGCTTCGTCGGACGCGCGTGCCCTCCGAGGCCACGGTAGTCTGAACTACACGTTTGGCCTTACGCGCGTCTGACTCGACCATTGTAAATATTTTAATAATTCACCAAATACATCCAATGTATATATTATACACTTAAACAACCTTTATTTATACAGCCTGTAAACGTGTACATACAATTTTAATAAAATTAATTAATGTCATTGTTTAATGAAATTTGAATATTATTGAGGTATATAATTTGTTTCAGCATTCATTAATCGCATCAGATTTCGAAGTGGTTTTTAATAAATCATGGGCATGTTATAAAATGCCGCTGTTAATTTAATGCTGAATGTGGAATAAATTATTCACTATCTTTTAGATGGGAATCATGTTTATAATAAATTAGTTACTGATTAAACCACAGTAAAGAATCTAATCAAATGTATCAATTATCAATTGAAATTGCCATTTGTATTACGAGTTCAGTATGATGATCATATTGAGTTTGAATAATGAAAATTTGATTGTAAATAAATGTTTTTATATTTGCTGTTTATAGATGTAAACATAGGAATATTGTTATTCTAACTATATGAACATTATAATCTATAATAAATCGTATATGAAAACTATTTTAAACACAATGTACAAATTCGTAATAATAGTGTTATAATGTAGAAATACCCAGTTTGTAGAAAACTATACGTGATTAGGTAGATATTCAGGTAATTAATTAGGTAATTATATACCAACAATACCGCTTCAACTAATGTTTGTTTAAATGTAGAAAATTATAAGCTTTAAGCTGTTATTATAAATCTCATTTGCTCCCATATTTTTGAGCCCGGATACGGAAGCAAATGATTGATACATTGTATAGTTAGATATTAATTAATTTATACACAGTGTAATTAATTATTATTATAAGGTTACATAAAAATTAGATTATTCAAATGTTCATTGCGGTTTAAAAGAAATTAGTATTTGTAGCGAAAACATCGAATATAAAAACAACTTGTTGTAAAATATATTTAATTATAATATATTAAACAGTAGATATAGCTGTCGCTTTACGTAGAGAGTGTTATAAAGTTCAATGTAGGTAGTTTTTATAAAATAAAAGCTTAACTGACTTAACTTATGACTGTTTTCATTGTATTAGTAATTTTTATTATTTATTATTATTCATGATATTATAATACATTCTTTAAAAAATAATTTAAACTGCAATTTATTAAATGTACTGAATATTTGTATTACTATTTAACTTTTCTGTAAATAATATATTTTGCTAGGCAAAATCTTACAATTCTTTGCAATTGGTGCAACATAAAAAATTTGTTACTCATTGTTCATTATAAATAAATTCACAGTAATAAAATTTTTTATACCTACAAACCATGTAAAGAAACTAAAAATTTAACTTGTAACTTTTCCTCAGATACTAAAAAGCTAATTAAACAAAGCTTATTTCCATGCTTAATGTAAAATTATTTTAAATACAAATTTAATTATTTACATACTTGTTTCATTTACATCCTTTGTTCTTAATTAAGAAGAGCAATAGTTATACTTACTCTTAAATGGTTACAGCGCTCATCGTAATATCACGTCACGACCTCACGACACCTCATGGTTAAAACACCTGAGGAACTGGTTCAGGATGAGCACAAAACCCCTCTTCCGCGCAGCAACATCTAAAACAAAGATAGCTTTAATGATAACCAACCTCCGGCAGGAGACGGCACTGTCAGAAGAAGTTGCTTTCTATTGATGCGAAACGTATAACATTTTGAACAGCGGGAGAACTCAGCATTTAAACGAACTTTTATTTTAAACTCGTAACCTCCTACAATTCGCAATTGAAAATTATTTTATATTAATGCAAATTTTATGAAGTAGATAATCTAGGTAGTTATTACCTACACCACATATTAATTATTATCTAAATATATTCAACCCTTGAAGCTTTGATAAGAAAGTTCAGTTAGTTGAGAAAGTTGCCTTTATTACACCTTTTAGGCATAATGTACAATAATCTCAATTTCCTATTAACCACGAAACGAGGTTTGATTGCTGTAACGTAACAAAACAAGCCCATTGCGTGCTTTTGATAAAACGATAAGATACGACGTCACGCACGGTCCACAGACCATTTAAAGTGGTAAGAGAGGAAACATTTATTTCGCAAAAAATATGGTCCACAAGGACTAGTACCTACCCTAAACTTAATTGTTTATTGGAGCGAGGAATGCTTAATTTGAATGAATGAATTCGTACACAGAGAGATGGGCATAACTTGAATTAATGAACTCGTATACATGCATCAAGCAATAACTTAAAATGAATGAACTCGTACAGACTGCTGATTTCTACAAATCCATAATACCCCGACAATTCAACCGTAATTCAGTCTGTAATGGTTACACGTTGACAATGTAAGCGTAAACATTCTATTATTATTTTTTTTAACAAACATACGTAAATAAAATATACAGAAGTGTAACAGTGTGTGGGTGAGGCTATGGTCTTAAAGTATTTCATTTCCGCCACGACCACTATCGGCGCGATGATTGATTGAACTTAGTACGCGATTTGGCAATATAGCTTGTTATGTAAAGTAAGAAACGCACGGTCACAGGGGACATTCAAGGTCAAGCCAACGCGACAAAAGGTGCTATATACTGGATGATTATTATTTCATTTGACATACTCGAGGACTTCAAAGAACATGGTCATAGGAAATGATTAAAAATATAAAGTCAAAATTCTACACGATAATTATTTCAAAAATGGCAATCAAATTTATCTTAAAATACTCGGAATGTATGGACACAGTGTGAAAACGCCCGAAACACAGCTGTCTGCGGTACGGCAGGGGCGTACGGCCGGGGTTAATGACTTTTAGTGCAGTGTGCAGTTTATCGGCTTTTAACATAACAAATAATTAATTTGCAAGTTTTCATCAGATAACACTGATTGGTTATATTTTTACAGTTTATACGAAAGCTTAAGGAATGTTTTTTTCATTTTAAAGCTTAAATCTTTTTTTTAATCCGAACAGTCTAACAATGCACCAAAAGTCCGGACAAATCCAGACATCTGGTAACCCTCTTTCAATACCATTATTACAACGTGGTGGAATATTTGAAAACATTTTACTTTTCATTCAACGAATTGTAATATGGCCCCGCTCCAGGCGGACCTTATAGGTAACGGTTTTACCACGTAGGAATAATTCAAACATATTTTAACGGTTACAGCTTTCCGTATTTCTTTTTCTAACGATAACAAACGGGATCGACTGACTGTATACGGGATTACCTACCTATATTAAAATTTGAGAAAAACCATTTTAGGTTTATTTCAAAATGCAACTATGACAACTTGGGATTTTTTCTGCTTGTCTGTTTTTGTGTGTCTGTTTTATTTCAATCGGTTCACAAAATACATAAGATTTGATTGTTTAAACAATACCGTCTAAACTATGCCATGGACATCTCGAACCTAAACGGGTAGTTACTAATAGTTACTTATACTTACTAATATTATTATTTCTGTCTCGCGTTTTCCACTTTCCTTAATCAGAAGCCTGTCGCTAACCGCACGCCCACCGAGTCGGCTGTCAGCCCTCTTTATATTTGTCTTTGATTTTCATTATGTTTATAAAACCTTCCACCAACCCACGCTTACGCGAACACGTGTAAGACATCGCCATCCCTTTCGCACCTACGAGAACCAGCATCGTCTCATTCGCACCTGAGTTCCATTAATTCTCCATTACTAAGTTATTTAGGTAATGGAATGTAAGTAAACTTGCTCATCTGGAGTCATCAAAGTTGGAAGTGCAGTTTACTTAGGAAGTTACAATTTACTTAAATCTCCCTTCTTCAACTTAATCAAACTGATCGGATGTCTAATGAATCGTATATGCGCGTGTAACTTATAGAGTAGTGAATTCTTTATTCTTAGTGGTTTGGTTTCTTAGTGGATTGGTTTTGATGTTGTTTTATAAAGACGGATTCATCTCATCGCAATCTATAACGTCGTACTGTTGGACTCGACTCTTCCCTTCTCTTCTTGAGGCATAGTCCACCACGCTGTCCAAGTGCAGATTGGCAGACTACACATACGAGATTTAACACGTTTGAAAACATTATGGAAAACTGTAAGATGTGCAGGTTTCCTCACGATGTTCTCCTTAACCGAAGAAAGTTAGAATTAATTTCTTTTTACTCACACTTATGTCGAAATATTATTGTCTGTTATTAATTAATTTACTTAGATGATTTCGTCAATATTCTCCATCTAACTGTAAGGTTAATTGAAATTTTAAGTATATCAAATAAATTCACTAAACATTTTCAAAATAATTGCAAGCACTTTTTCATCAATGCTAATAAATTATAATTATGATACTTAATTCTTTACTAACGAAAATCGTTACAAACCTCCATTACGCATTTAAATGAAATATGTTAACAATATCATGTCGTGCAAACATAACACAACCATATTACTACAAAGGATGTTATTCCCCAGTTTCTCCCGGGATTTCACGTTTACAATACCATGGTTTCGCGAGGATAAACATTATTGCTGTCTGAAACATTCAGATCCTTTTGAATAATATTGTCTATTTTATTTTTCTTTATCGTTTACAAGTAGCTTTAACCGCGGTTCGCTTGGCGAAAGATAATCTGGAGGTCAATGACACCGGCCAGAGAAATAAGCAAACACGGCCCTCACACCCTCTACTCTGTATCTTTTTATTATGTTAATTGTCAAATAAACAAATGAGCCACTGTACGGTAAAACAATGATTTGGTACTAGATTTACGCTTTGTCTTGCACAGATTTATCGTGTATCGTTCAAAGATCCACTACTACTACTACTCTAAGCTATATTTTTTTTATTATGCATAGCGTTGTTTTACTGCTTTCAGATCTTTAAAGGTAACAGGACAGTAAATATAACGAAAATAAAAATAAAAAAACACTTCATGTCGTCTATACATACGAGTATAAGGGGCAGATTTACCGAGCGTAGCGGCGTAGAGGGCGGGTTTACTAGTTAAAAATATAAATTAAATCATATTCATACAAAAAAAATCAGCTATAGCACCATTTGTGCCAACTCTTACAGCTTTAGATTTGATAGTAACCTTTATTTATGATTATAGACGGATTTTTCCAAGCACCTTAATCCTAATAAAAGAATTGGGGAAAATAACATTTTGCCTGTTCCATCCGAAAAGCTGTTATAATTTCGGTATTCTGGTTGTTATTGCCACCTTTACCCCATATATTTTCCAAACAAATATGACGACGCAACATTTTCCCAATTACATTTCTGTCTCTCATAAAATTACGTATTAGTTGAAACTAAAATTAAAATGACGTAATACTTTTTCATTCTCTTAAGTTTTTGTATAAATAGCCGACAAATGAATCAACGAGCCTCTTTAGTTAGTGGTCTCCGTCAGCCATGGATTTTATGGTAAACGAGCATGCAGACCCTTCCGCTGCCGCCCATGACAACCGTGATCGACCTAGAGAAAGACTCAAATGGGGACTAGGATGGTTAGTCCGGTTAACAGACGTGTTAGAACATTTGTTGGTTAGTTTGTTAGTAAGTATCAAGAATGGGACAGGGTCTGTTAGTATTTGAGTTAGTCTTGTTAAAAAAAGCACGACTTTTTTTTTTAATATTTTTAAAATGTAAGGGTTTTATTTTGCCCTGCTACTCACCAGCCAGGTCTGCAGCGCCGAGTTGGGGTTTAGTAGGAGACAAGGATTCAGCTCGCCTCAAATTCCTACCCAAAAATTGGTGCCAGCTCTTGGACCATTAGTGGATTGAAGCCAAGTTACTGTCCAAAATATTCATACCCATGGTTTGTAAACAGCAGGTGGGATGCATTATCATTTGCTAATTCCGTAACGACACGAGAGATTTACTTTCGTTACAAATGCACATTGGACGTGATTGTTTACAACCAACGAGCTCTGTTTACAATCCATATATTGCCACTCCAGCCTTGTTTGCGCACGTCTCGTGCAAATATTTAGATTTGAATGGAAAATGGTAAATGGAATGTGCGCAGATAAATGGTAGGGTTTAACCCGTTAACAGTCTATGGAAGGGCGCAACAGCTCAACAAGGGTTAGGTTAAGGGCACGGGGAACACTCGTAGTTAAGGAGCCGTAGAGCAGTGTTCCACAAACTTATTCGGCCCTATTAATAAACATAGACTAGAGCAAGAGTAACTTTAAAACTTGTCGTAAATAAGATTTAATTAAATTCATTATTAATAAACATGTAGTAGCGAAGAAGTAAGCTACTCCAAGTCTTATCTCAGAATCAAAGATAGTCCATGTCGCTTCATAGTTTAGCGACCGATTAGGCGTGCACTGACGACATTGACGTTCTAAACGTCATTGATATTTATTTATAACCTTTGATAAATTCGTAGGTTTTGGTTCTGTTTCTGTTCGTTACTTGGTTTTTATTGTTATTATTAATTATTAATACTGTTTAATGTACACCTACGATAAAAGATTATTTTAGAGATAAACGAAACACAAAAATAAACGTACCTATTTATAACTTAAAGCTAAAACACGCTTTTAAAATCCTATGCAAAGTAATAATGCTATGCAAACTAATAAATTTAGTCACTATGCTGTTAATCATTGTCCCTGGTAGTCAATGCTAAACGTATAATTAAGGTGCTCGATACTTGTTTTAAAATTGCATTTTCATCGGAACTATAACAATATGCAAAATTTCAAATCGAAGTATTTGTAATTCAGCTTACAAGATTTGACCCGAAAACATACATACATAATTATGTACATATAACAAACATTGCAAGTTAAAGCAAACTTGTAACGTTGATGAATTTTAATTGAAATTGAATGAAACCTTGTCAAAAGATTTTCTTTTTACAAGGTTTCATTTAACTTGTGTTATCTAAAAAAATTGAAGCGTTTGATTGTGCTGAGACGATCCAAATTTGCCATTTTCCTCCTGCACATTAACTAGTGGTCACGGTATATACTAGCGTGCCGAGGCACTCTGGGGAATACTGCCATAAAGTATAAGTAGGTAGGTACTACGCTATACTGGTTTATTACGGATTGTAGTAGCCAACGAAGAATTTCTTGCGCCCGGGGCATCTCACGTCGCCTAACGGCTTGTATGTTATGATAGCATAACATCAACTTTTTCGCCACAAGCGGTAATTCAGCTATATACCGCACCCAAAATCGTTGGCAGTAAACCTACTTGCAGAGCGTAGGGGTTGGATTCTTGACCAGGGCAAGCATTTATGTGACAGGTAAAAATACGCGTATGAGCATAAACGTTTATTGTTCTTAGTTTTTTTAAAGGTTAATCATTTTCAATGGACAGAAGACGGCTATACTAGCCGTGAGCCCCATTAGGGCCGCGAGTCGCCGATTTACTATCCAAAGCAGTCTTCTGAAGTTGTATCTAATTGTAGTTCAAAAGTTCAAATTGAAGTTGTTAGTTAACATTTCTATTATTAAAAATGTTCAGTTCAAGTCCAAGAAGACATGATTTCGTTACTGCTTGCATCTTGGTGTTGATAAGGATTTTCAGATTTAAACAAGAAGACAAAGATATTCATTCAAATCGATCGTTCCTTATATAATTTTCGTTAGCAAAGACTTTACGGGCTACGGCGGTGTTGAGGCTGCAAATGCGCAGACTATTTACGGGCGAGGAACCAGCATCGGACATGTTACGACGTAATAAAGTACAGAAACTGGTCCATTAAACATGTTCCCGAGCTGCCGGATCCCCGACTGGAATGGGAAATAAAAACGGGTTCACTTCTGATATGCGAAATACACTTTGATTAAACCCGTGTTTGATGCTTGATCAACGCTTGTCTGATAGTAGGCTATCTAACGTGACATTGATAATTCTATCTTCTTTGTAATGTTTATAATCAAACGATGTCTAAACGTTAAAAGAAATCTAAACGATGTCTGTGTATGTATTTGAGACATACACAGACATCGTTTGAGACATTGAGAGAGTATTGGGGGTATTTATCATCTTTGCAAGCCATAACTGTCCCACTGCTCGGGTTTCCTCTCACTATGAGGCGTACAAGACATAGTCGACCACGCACCATGTGCAAATTACAGATAACACAGCAGATTACACACACAGACCTATGAGGATACTATGAAGAACTCTCAGGTGTGCAGATTTCCTCACGGTTTTCTTTCACTGAAGCCAGTGATAATTCATTTGTAATACGAACATAATTTTTATGAACGTTACAAGTTCGTGCAGGATTCGAAGTGAAACCCCCCAGTTCGGGAGTCCAATGTTTAAATTACTTGGCTATCACTAATCTTGGAGATATTTATAATCTGCCCCGCTCAGTCGCTCAACCCTGCCGATCACGTCGACAGCAGCCGGGCTATGAACGCTTATCCAAGTTAATTTTAACTAATTTGAGTTACGTAAGTCGCTCACAATAAATCACTACGCTGGGGTAGTTGAGATTGATGGTTAAATACCGTTCAGGGTTGAAACCAAACAAAGAAATTAGAAAAGAACCGACTTTTTCGATGCGTTGCTAACCAAAGAAGAAGGAAGTTAAAAGGAAGTATTGCCTCCTAACCTCCCAGCCAGACCAGTCGTTTGGTGATACTATATATGTATATACGATGTACATACACATATACGACGATATAAATGGTGCGACGGTATAGACGAGAGCGACGATAGTGGCGGCCAGTTGGGCCTCGCGAAAGGATGATCAATACTGATATTGGTTGTCACACGTTATCTACTATCATACTAGGTCAGTGATCATTGTTGAACTATTAAAACGTCATATCCTCAAAAAGACCAGATTCATACATTATCTACCAAAGTGCATTCAATGAATCTTCATTTCATTTATAAAAACTTCAAGTTGCAAATTAATAGGAAGTATAATTTCATGAAAACTGAGTAGCTTTTATTGTTTGACTTTGAGATTGTTTGAAAAATTAGTTATCTAAGTAAAAATTCCGTAACGGATAGGTTTTGCCTAAGGCAAGGCTTTTAACTAAAGCTGAGACTAAGACTTTGTTTAAATTAGAAGTTAAGGTATAAGATAAACACTAACACAAACTTTTCTTAAGAATAGTTTGTTTTTGAATTTTTCTGACAGCTTGGATTTTCTTTGTTTCCTCTTCCTTCTGTGCTGGCCGATAACGCATTGGTGTGTTGGTGTTACCGATGTCCACGCGACCGTGACCACTTACCACCAAATGGCTCGTTCGTTTACCGGCTATGAACAAGGCGAAGCGCTCATAGCCCGGCGGCTTGCGTCGGTCTGGAGTGAACGACAAAGTTAAGCAACAGCGGGCGCGGACGGCAGTTGGATGGGTGACGGCTAGTGGCAAAATTTAGTGGGCGCTTTTGTCCTGGTTGTTACCATTGGTAGCAGTCGTCAGGGCCATGTCGGATGCCTTGGGGAGGAATAAAAATTTCCGACACTTGGGTTGACCATCATTCAAATTTTCATCTGGCTGAAAATCGAACTCAAGACCCTTCTACTGGCAGTCCGGCGTGCTAATCATTGCGCCATACGGGTCGGAATATGAAAAGTACGTCAATCAGAACATTTATTAAACTCTTTTTCAAGTGCTACTAGATAATCACTGGTTAGTTACTCAGTAGTACGACCACGTCCCTGCAACGAAGCGGGGGCGTATCTATTCAATATGTCATAATTATCATTCACTCACATCTTATAGTTTCCATAAACTACCATTGTACCAACCCTATTCCATTACAAGAAAACATTGAAGAGACAATGAAACGAAACCCGAGACAAGCTTTGGAATACAAATTACGTCTCGAGTTGCAACAATGTTCTCCAAATTGGGTGACAATTGGTTACTACTCGGTCATCCAATTACCACCTTTATCGCACTGTTATACGATTTACTATCGCGTAAACATTTTATCTTTACTGTAAATTCCATGTCTTGAATAAGGGTTGGGACTTGAGACCAAAGTGACGGATACAAGGGCTCCTACAATACTTCGCACGCATTATTAAATTATTGTAGTCCTTATTGAAGACCTTTTGAAATAACTAGAAAACCGCCCTTCGCTTGGGAAAACAATACGTTTTCAAGAATGTCACGAGTTGTTTAGATCATACAAGTCATTTCTTGCTCCAATGTTATTGAATGCAACAGGCAAGAAACTGGTATCATGTAAATGAGGCCTTACACCGATCAGTCACCGTTTTATAAATAATATAAACTAAACTCAAGCGATTTCGCAGCCGATACTGTATATTCTAATAACATTCTTGTACATAATAAACATGATTTAAATAAAATAAAAAAGACTCATTTTTCAAAGAATTTGTAACAATAAACCTTTGTCCGTTCGCGGAAAATAAAGGAATCGCCGAGAGCAACAAACAATACCGTTTATTTACTAATGCCTACTTGTTTTAAATATCGCAATGTAATAACACGAGCTCCCATTATAACTATAAACAAAATATACCTGTGAAAACTTCTGTAGAAGCAATCGACTACAATGTAATCTGAACAATAAATCAAAGCGTTTAAAGTCTAGTATTGCTGGGTATAAATGCTATATTCTGTGCCACAAAACAAATTAACGAAATATTTCAACATCTTCAAAAGCCCGCCGCAAGCCACAGCGAAATTCATTTGACATCTCGATCCGGCTCGGCACGACTTCAATTTTGCGATCCCTTTGTATCTACACGAATACAGGGATGCCAACAAGCGATTTCAATCGAAGCATCACATCGCAGTAGTTTCCTGTTTTCTTGGGACGTCGACGACGACGAGAAACAACCCTGGTTTCGTTGTTCTTCGAAACTCAGAATAGATAAATAGTATAGTACGGCCGGCGGTTCAAGGCCGGTCTGAACTTTGTTCGGATCGCTGCGAAGTCAATTTTAGGGTCGAAATGGTGGCAAGACGCGCGGGATGTCACTTTGACCATTGTTTGTTTCAGTCACGCGCTTAGTGTTCGTGTCGCTATCTCTCTCTAAAGTACTGTACCTGCGCACAATATCCAAAAGCCTAACTTCAGACCGGCCTGGAACCGTCGGCCGTACTATACTACGTAACTCAGCTCGAGTTTCCTCTCACAATGTGAAGGGTATTGGCCATAGTTACAACGTTTTCAGAGTGCGGATTAGTACGAGATTCTAATGTTCGAGCAACTAGGCTATCACTGCTGATAGTGGCTCATTAATAACCTGTTAATACTGAATTAAAAGTTGCTCTGGTAAAGGTAAAAGAGTCATACAAAACGGCGATTAAACCCTCCATTATGTTAAAGGCCCTCATTCAAAAGATAGGCGCACACAAAGGATCGTAAAACGGATCGCATCCGTCGCCGGCGCCGGATACGTTCGCCGTGCAGCCTTTATCCGGCCAATGGAAGAGTTCGCCTTGAAAATGTTTTCAAATGAACGCTGCCTTATATTTTCATCCAGGAGGGTTCACCCCACCTTGTTCGTCTAATTTCTTATTATTTTAGGTTCTTGATTTTAAACTTAACCCAATCAATAATGAAGTTTTTTTAAAGAGGAAACTGAGATCTAATTTATAAGGCGTTTAATAAATTTTTAAACTTATCATTCTTCGTATTACTCAACTTTGAAATCCAAACGACTTCACTCACTACAGGGCACGAGTGCGTTCTCATGACTAGGAGGCCTTGAGCATACTACCACGCTGTACCATTGCGAAATGATGGAAGGGTAAGTGGCCAACCCAAACGTCGGAAGTTTTTGTGCCGGAAAGCCTCCGACATGGCTTAACGTCTCCAGTCTGTCGTTAACAACCGACACCGACGGCTTTTACTTTCGAAGCTCGGAAACGTTCAAGAAATCTTTGCCACCAATCGTCGTCACCCATCCACCTACCGACCGCGCCCGCTGTTACGTAACTTGGTCGATTTGACGATCAACACAAGCCAACGGGCTGAGCTTAAACACGTTTATTAAAAAGTAACTTATTTCATAGCATATTCAATTAAAGAAGATCAAACAAGTTAGAACGACTCAAACCGCTTGGAACAATAAAATGAAGGAATCTGTCTGCGGCGTCGGAACTGTTTTACAAGTTACTTAAAAGTTTTCTCGATTTGGAACGATTTCCAATAATTGGTGTTTGTAAAACTTACGCTTTATGGTAATATAAAACCCGGGCTGGGTGGCGACGGCTAGAATCTGAAACTGTGTTTAAATACGGAAGTTTTTATTAGGTACAAAAAATGGTTGTCTGTAAAGTCGGTTTACTGACGATAGTTGAACGTGACAACGTCTTAAGGAAATACTGATGGAATGGTAGCATTTTTCAAAAGAAAATTTTAATTTCATTTGTTTAATAGATTTGTCAATGTCAATTATAGCATAACCTACAATCGCTGCACTAGCGGACCGATGCTATTCATTTTAATGATGAAAGCACAAATACCTATTCGACAATATATCACTGAATATATAATTAATATCGAAAGAATCATTACCTTTATCGCTGTAATTATCGTTGCTATAAACAATTGACACCACATTCACTTTTCACTGCACTTGATACTCGATCAAAACATATAAATGTACTATAGTATAGCAGCTGTCCACGCAGACGCATCGCTCACTCAAGTAGGAGAGAGACGGATGTCGGACGCTGCCGAACGCTGCCGAACGCAAAGGCCGATTGCTACGCCGTTACGGTAACGACGGTAACGACGCATGAGTCATGTTTTTTCATGCGTGCCACCGGCTCTATCGAATTATAAGACGTTGTCACGTCAAAATTGGTACTTAGATAAAATAGGCAGCCCCCAAACGATTTGTCGTGTTCCGGTTGGTGGGCAATACCATAAATAATTATGCATACACATTTGATTATACAACATTGAATAACTTTAAAATTAACTACTGATTGAATACTGGGAAACAGAAAAATAACTCTTTTTAATAATGATTAAATTATTTACTAGTAAATCTGCCTTCGCTTCGCTTCGGGAAGAAATACATGACCCTTAGTAGACACACGTGGAAATTCTTAGGCGTGATTCTTTAAACTGACATAACTTTTTTATTTATGAACCGATTGAATTAAAACAAACATTAAAATTTAAAAACATAAAATAAACATTAAAATTAAAACAAACACTATTAAGTGAAGCTTACCACAATATTAGTGAAAACCGCCCCCAAATCGGTTAAGCCGTTTCTGAGATTAACGCGTACAAAACCACAGACAAACAGACGAACAAACAAACAGACAAAAATTCTAAAAATCGTCTTGGGTTTTATTGCGTTAATAAAAACCCCCTGTAATTTTTTTTGTCATAATATATCTAGATATAGATTAGACGCTAGAGCAACACTTTCCGGACCTTCATTTCTCTTTAACAAATACAAAGTATCCGGAAAATTCGAAGATGGTATTTACGCGATGATCAAAAGTAAATGTATATCAAAATGAAATCTAAGTTACATTTCATTTTGATCATCGCGATCACCCTCTTGGAATTTTATTGGCATATAATTCCTCTTGGAAATAAAGCAGAATTAACAGATCTGCAAGGAAATAGTCGTAAATTGGAATAGCTGTCCACGGCATCTGGTGTGCTTAAACATGAGCGTAAAGTATAATACGGGTTTGATTGTCCGGGGACGTCGCCGCGTCGTAAAATCGCGGTGCATGAATGGGAATGAAGTCTAGCTCTTTGTCGGCATAGATAACTTGTTACTAGGATCTCTGTTCACAAACATCTGTGTATAATAATAAATCTGTGACTGATCGATGGGTGTACAACGTACATGGCAGATGACTTAAGTACATGGAAAATTAGAGGAGCAATTATACATGTATTGCCATACATTGTATGTATTTATTACTATACATTTTCAATTCCACAACAACATTTTCAATACCTAGTATTTTCAATAACATTTTGTCGAGTAGGTTATACCTACTATATATACTCGAGAAAATGTTAAAATGATAAAATGAGTGGGTTGCGAATCGAAGCTAGGGCCCCGTATCTAATAAAAATAGACTCAAAATATATTATTGCATAATTCGTTCATAGAGGAATAGTGTTCCGACTTCCGACACAATTCTCAACATGTCAAGTTAGTACAAATGTAATAAATTTTGGAGTACGTTGCCGAAATCAAAGCTTTGTCCTTACACGACCTATCTACGTTCTTTGTTTTACAAAGTAATTTGGGAGCTATGGGACTCGGTTTGAAAGGATTCTCTGACTCTCACGGGGTACATGGTCGCTTTTAGTCGTATTATGTCAATTCAAGTCTCCCTAGAGGGTTAACAGAGGATACCCCTGTGAACGTATTCTGTGAAATATTTGCTAATTGGAACGCTGAACTAAAACATTCTCATAGTAGTAAAATTTCTGTTTTTTTTTTTTGGAGAAACCTACGTATACAAAGAGTGCGCCTGGTCGTAAAGCAATATTCTTCACAATTTTTTTGCCTTCGGCTTCACCCGCGTTGGAATCGGAAAACGACAAAATAGCATTAAAATTATAACAAACTAGCGACCCGCCCTCGCTTCGCTTCGGGAAACTTATTCCTTCGGTTTGCAAAGAATTAGTTATATATTTTGGATAATTCACACTATACCTTCATAATATATAGCGTATGTGTTATTCTGAAGTGTAAGCTATATTATTGTACAGTTTCATCAAAATCCATTCGGTAGTTTTTGCGTGAAAGAGTAACAAACAGACATTCATACGTCCATATTACTAGGATAAGTTATATATTTTGGATAATTCATACTATATCTTTATAATTTATAGCCTATGTGTTATTCTGATGTGTAAGCTATGTTATTGTAAAGTTTTAGCAAAATACATTCGGTAGTTTTTGCGTGAAAGAGCAACAAACATTCATACAAACTTTCGCGTTTATGATATTAATATGATTAACGTATTTCCCGGGATAAAAACTACCTCTGGCCTTTTCAAGGTCTCAAACTATCTCCATATCAAATTTCATCTAAATCGGTTCAGCAAACTAACCGTGAAAACGTAGACAATAAAGTTACTTACGCATTAACAGTATGGATGTTTTTAATCATTCCACAAAATTAATGTAAAAGTTTAAAACTCGGTCAATGGCGGATAGCAAAAGTTGGTGCGCTTTGTAACAGCAAATTTAATCCCTATGGTGCGCATGTATCATGGTAGGGTATTTACCCAACTACAACCCTAATTAATATAGACCGTAAAATGTTTGATAATTAATTTATGATGTGTTCCAATTGCATTGGAGTGATAATAACGATACGGATTCCACGCTTCCTTCTTGATCTGCAAGAGTCGGTCACCACTTACCACCAGGTGGTATGATGGCTGCTTCTTCGTCTATGTGCCATGAAAAAATATTACACAACTTTATAAACTGCAATTTAAATTACTTTTGAATTTAGAGTTAAGTTGTCATTTATTTCACAACTTTATAAACTGCTACTTTCTGCAAAAAAAACCCTTTTGAGTTAGGAGTTTAAATGTTTATTATTACCCGACTTGAAGGTAGTTACGCGCGTGGTTTAGAGAGCTTTGTATCCTTTTCCTATGTTTATATTTCTAGCCTCAATTCTAAAGTAAAGCTGCCGGGGGTTACGCTAAGCGCCCATATATCTCCAACGTACCATTATATATGGGTGCACTTACCAAACACCTCTTTACACGGATGTTGAGGTGAAAACTACCGTAAAACCCGTAATAGAATGCACTTTACACAACTTTTATGCTTGAAAGCGTTGTTGTAAAAATATTTAGTAGGAAGTAATCTCAGTGTAATGCAGAATTTAAGGCACAAGGAAGATAAACATTAAATTTTGTCAAGTAAATACTGAAATGTTCGTTTACCTAATAGCAGTAGTTTAGAGTTTGTTTTTAGTTAGTATTGTTTGGAATTTAAGAGCCTCTTCCGTTCTAGTCTTCGAGCCAACCTCATGCATCATGCTGACGAGCTAATGGGTCCATTGTGCACTTTTTTACCTTTTCGGTTCACAAATATATTTTTTACTTTTTAATGTAGGTAAATAGTCAAACAGACGTGCCGTCTGATGTAACGTGGTCATCTTCGCCATGGACATGAGACAGAAATACCGCCAAAGGCGTCACCAATGCATTGCTCATCAAGTAAGGAAGAAGAAAGTAGATCGATCAATGGTAATTCGTCACTATCGACCATAGACCGATTACGGAACTGACTGTTTACGGAAACCCCTGTATAAAATAAATAAATCTCTAAATATAACATAAATCTATAAATCCATCTTTTCACTCGGTAAGACTGGTATTATAATTCCAATTCAATTTAACGCGTAATTACCGATAAATTAATTTCATGTAAACAAAATGGTTTCCCCTTATAATAATGAGTACGTGTGCTAATTGGGAACAATTTAACCAATTATAATAACATGTAATCAAAGCCAATGTCACGTGGACTATGTATTTACAATGTGTTTGTTATTGTGCGATATTGGCGACAGGATTAGTGCTATTGTAACTTGTTGACAAACGTAATAAGTGTTCTATAAGGCGATGAACAGATGTAAACTTTAGTTGTTTAACAAGTTAACAGACCACACTGGGATTCTGTGTGTCATGGGTGGCATGGACAACACAAAAAGACAAAAAACTAACAGCAATTTAAACTAGCGAACGAGAAACGATCTTGATTGAACATGCTTTCATAATAGTTTTCCATAAAGATGTCAAAGGTGTGTAATCTGCCAATCTGCACTTGGCCAGCATACCACTATGTCCTGAAACCCTCCCATGTGATTGGCTTGGCTTCAACCCACTAATGGCCCACTACTTAGCGCGGGTCTCTCCTCATACCTGAGGAGGCCTAGAGCATACTCCACTACACTGCTCCAGTGCGGATTGGTGGAGGGGTTATTGGCCAACCCAAGTGTCAGAATTTTTTATGCCGCCCGAAGGCATCCGACATGGCTTAACGACTGCTACCAAATGGTAACCCACCCTTCCAACTACCGACCGCGCCCGCTATTGCTTTGAGCGCTTCACTTACAGTTAGTACCTAGTTCGTAAATATAGCTGTATTATTCAAGTAAAGATTTTCTCTGTGTTTGTCAATAAATGAAATTATGGACTCGTCTGTGCAGCCCCTAATTACAAAGCAAACAGTAATTATTATGTTAATATTAAATTATCCATTGACTATTGTGTGCCAGGAAACGTTAAATACATTAAACATGGGTAATGGGTACTAGCTCTTGTTAACTCAGTATATCAGTAGAAGAAAATAAGATGCTTGTTGTATAATATTAGACTGTATAATTGATAAAAAAAAATGCACAGACAGCTTAACATTTGTCATTTCACATCAAACACTTTCGTAAGAAGGATCTAATCGCTCATTTGAAATGTTGAACACGAAATGAATGGAAAATCATGAAAGGCCAAAAGAATAAGCGCCACAAAGAAATTTCTTTCTTCAAACCAACATTAAAAAATATTTTTATACTTAACATAAAGTGTACAAACTTTCAAAGTAATAATTTCGTTAAATTGTGGATTATTTTGGCCTGAAAGCGTTGCGATAAACAGGGCATTTTCTTGCAAAGAAAATTTTATTGAAGTTATTTAGACCAGTATTAATATACACGAGAATTTCCTCCAACCATCGAAATAAAAGCAGGTGGGGCCCCCAATAGTGGTCTGCTAAAAGAATAAAGCGAATAAAAGACATCCAGAAACACGGTATATCAATTAGTAAAATATATTGTATTGAAGCAATTAGTGAAAATTGACTGAATATAATTCGAGTAGGTAATTGAAACGATCGGTAGCAATTTAATAACGACACGGCGAAATAATTTCCTCTTCGTGACGGAGCTGAATTTTAGTCATTGATGAAACAAGTTATTAATAATTTTGTTACAAGGAACGAGTTTCGTTAAAAGGACGAAGTTCGGAAATCTATTTATTGAGGACGCTGTCTGAGTAATGGTCTGTACACTTTACAACAACTCCGACTCACCTAAGATTCAAAACTCACCTAAGATATTAATTATTTTAACAGCAATTTGTGTTCCGGTTAGAAAGTTGTGAAGCCGGTTACACTTTTTTAGACGCGAACGTCCTCAAGGGTAGAAACACACTAACAGGAATACTGTCACTGTCCTGCTCCAGCCCTCATACCTACTAAGGAATTAACTAACTAACGTTTTGACACCGTTTGTCTGACTAAACATCTAGTCGCGAGTTAAGTCTTATTCTGTGGCGGTACCAGTTGTCGTGGGCGGCAGAAGAACTAGTAACTAGCGGTAGTAGGCAATAGGTTTTTTATCTAAATTCCATAAAATAAAATACATCACCTCAAGTCCTACTCGCCTTGGATTAAATCTGTATCTCTCACATAATGGGACGAGCTACAATAACGGGACCAAGTCTATGCATCGGATGTGTTTTGAAAAAAATATAATTAGTTTTTTTATAGGAACCAAAATACAATATTTTTTGGCTATAAGCAGTGACCGTGCCTGCGAAGGGCCCCAGGTTCGATTCCCGGTCGGGGCAGATATTTATGTGACGGATAAATGTTTGTTCTCGGGTCGTGGGTGTAAGTGATGTAAGTGACGTGTTATTTGTTTTGTCCATGCCCCCCGTGGTATAGGGAATTTTAGTGATATGAGTGAGTAAGCGGTTGATTTTGTCCATTTGTCATCTCTAAAAGTCCGCATTCATACAAAAATAAATTTGTTTCGTGCGAGTCGTTTACTATGATGAACCATACACATACCAGGAATACCAATATCCTCAACGATGCAAGTTTAACTCGCATGTGAAAGGGGATATAAATATTTACAAAGGAACGTGAAACTCGCTCTTTTAAATTTAAAAAATTCCGTTGGAAGCTTATATACCTTTCTGTATCCTTGCTTAGGAATGATCTTTCTTCAACTTTTATATCCAATGCGGATTCACTTAGACCTTCTAGAACTTCGATTGTCTTACGAAGGCATGTGCCGCAAAGTTGGAAAAATGCAGTTGGAATTTATGGATGGGATACAGAGTCATCAAATGTTCGCAGTCTTTTGTGACTAAGTGATAGAGTCGTTTCTCAGTGCTTCAGGTTATTTCCGACGTTATCACCTTATAAAATAGCTGCAGGGTTCTTGAAGAATGAGGCGCAACGTATAAAAGTGACTGTAATCGTTAGGCGCAAGACAATAACGATTTTTTACTCCGAAAGTTTTAGTCAGTCCATACCGATCTAAGACCTACATATTTGCAAATACTTTTTGCTCGACTGCACCACGTAAAGGATGTTTTGTTTAATAATCCGTCGAACCTCGTTGTTATCATTAGATATTGTTTAGACATACTGCAGGCCTTCGGGCAGAATATAAACAGCAACACTTGAGTTGAACCCCTCCACCAATAGGTAAGCACTGGAGCAGCGTCGTGGAGTAAGCTCTAGGCGTCCTCAGTTATGATGAAAGGCGTGTTCAGTAGGGGCCATTAGTGGGGTGAAGCCATACTCATATGAATAGGGACCGCGGAAAACTTAAACCCTTGTATGTGAATATTTATTAACTTTACAAATTAGCATCTCGTTACTTCCCTGTCTAAAAACAAGCTAGCTGAAATCGTAGTGAAGCTATGATTTGCAATAGAAAATTCATTCCCAGAATACATTTTTACCTAGATATCCGGAACGAACAAACACTAAAGTCGGAAATATGGGAATTTTGTTTGGAGTTTCCAGGAAAATATTGTCTTTGGCAGCATACATTCTCTCATTAAGCGCAACATTCGGCGTGTTGTGTTTTAAGACTACCCACACAACTCAGATTTTGTTTTTAAATCTTGCTTCAGTCTAGGACAAAAGGACTTGTCTTATTCCGGTTTACGCCTCCAAGAAAGTAAGAAACTACAGAAACTACTGGTAGTTTCTTTCTTTCCTCTTCCTTGTTTCTTGGCCAGCAACGCATCGCGTTTGGTGTTACTGATCTATGGGCGACGATGACCATTTACCATCAGGTGGCTCGAAGCTCGTTTATCAGTTAACCTGAAAAGGTTATGCAGGATTGGCGCTCGAGGATTGATTGCCCTGAAAAATTGTTCAGGATGGAAATCATTTTGCCCTATTTTGTTGTAAACTACGACAATTTATAGCCCTCACGTGCAATACGAGATCTTATCCAGGATATTATACGGGACCAAGGTACGTGACGTGAGCACGTCGGTAACAACGTCACGAGATTTAACGTCGGCTTCGATATCGTGTGACAAATCTTGCGTATTTGGAAGATTGGAATTACGTGAGAATTTTCAATGTCTACCTACTGGATCTTTTTGGCTGCGACCGGCAATTAGCCATCTAGATAAGTGTGTTTTAGTGATTATTTGCTTTTGTAGAGGCTTTCGTTTATTAAATGTATCTTTTTCATCTTCTATTCTTCTCAGCGATAAGGTTCATGACGTACCTACTCACTCACTCTGATTAAGCACAAAGTCTCGAAAACTATTTGACCTATTAAGATGAAATTTGGGAGGTATTTTGAGAGGTAGTTTATAATTAGAAGTCGTTAGTGAAGAATAGATTTTCTGATATTTCACCCTCAAGGACGTCAGAAAGGGCTTGAAAGTGTTGCCGACTGTTGAAGTAGTCTGCAATTAATAATTGTTTGTTACAGTGAAATGTAGCTTCACTCCTTTTAATTCTCTTTTTTATATAGTTTATTACTTCTATTATCACAGCGTCCTTCACTTTCAATGTTTGTCTTTTTCTTAGCAATCTGTGGGTAACGGTGTTGATCAGCGACATAACAAACCATAGGTATATCATTTATTTTGTAATCCCTGTCGTGTACCTACCGTTTGATCACCTAAATAAAATGAAGTTATTTGAAATTCCGCCAATATTAAAGTAGATACTAAGTATAAGAATTAATATTTTAGATTCTGCTTCGAAAAAATTAAACATTTGTAATTTTTTTTGGAAAACTCTAAGAAATAAATAAGGAATGAAAGTTTCTTTGTGAATCAGTTAAAAATTCATCCGTGCAAGTCAAATATAACGGACAACAGCTAGTAAAATATGAATGTATTTGGGTTTGGAAAATCATTGATTGGTTTCACGTACTCACATTTAAAATTCACTGTGGAAAAAATTCGCAGAAATCTGACTTTCTGCTATAAATGATATTCAGACCCAAATCAGATCCTCCAATTACGTTCCATTCATATCGACTTTAGCGATAGGTATTTGCTTATTCCTTGAAACAAAATATGAATACCTTTTCGTCGAATACAAATTGCAGAACTTGAAGTACCCGCAGTACAAACAACAAGACAAATCAGAACACGAACCACCTTTCGTAACTGGTCACCTTCGGCAATCTATGCAATGCCGGAGAAAAGAGATAGGAAAAAATGAAAGAACTGAACCTCGAGCCAAAATCGTTAACAATTATTTCTGTTTTAAGACCTTGCTGTTTTCAACCCCTGAACTAGGGTTGCCAAACTTATAATTTCCGGGACCATTCTACTAGGGTAACGCGGCGGGCCGTATATATGCAAAAATAAATGAGTATTCACTCAGTAATCCATCAAGCTTTACAAGTCCACTGCAGGACATTGGCCTCCCCTTACTTACGCCACTGACAAATCCTGAGCTCTCTGACTCCAGCGGATGCGAATGGACGGATGGTCGGTTATCGGTCCTTATAGGTATTTACCGGTATCTCCAAATAATTTTAATAATTTTACTTTTTAAAATTAAAAATGTACAATATTATGAAACGTCCAAAAGCATAGAGCACTTCCTTATAGTTTATTGACAAGGTAAACTTTGCTAAGTGAATATAATTATGTTTAAGTAAAAACATGTATGCGTTTGGAATCAGGGAAAGTACTGGACAATACGCACAATTCCGGGACGATCCCAGATTCCCAGTCACGTGGCAACCCTAGCTGAACCAAGCCCGCGATGCTCATTAGATAGTTTAAGTGATTTTACTTCGATATAATTTTAAGTGGACCAAGAATAACGTTTATTGGCGAGTTGTGAGCTAGAGATGGTATTTTTAACGTGTAGCGTTATAATTGTAATGCCTTAGCGTCCATTCAAAAAAACATTTTTTTTTAACCAATGGAAATGAAACAAACTTTAAATGTAAGCGAAATATTAGCTTTTCTTTTATGAAGCCCCTTGTTCTGAAGTGACAGCTAACACGACGATCATTATTTTTTAACTATGAACACTTTATAGAAGGTTTTCACGATTACGTTCCGAATACATTTTTGAGTCGTTGTGAACTATTTTGAACTATGTTGTGAACTATTTAAATAAATGAATAAATTTTTCGTTATAATATTAAGTAGAATGCAGTTATTTCTTGATAGCATGCAACGTATAGCGGTTATTTTTGTGTAGCTTATTGGAACATCTCTATTCTTGAGTTTAGTTGCTTATCCGGTTTCATTTCCGAGAAACTGCAAGTTGAGTTCTGTTCATTGAAATTCCGCTGTCGAGAATTCGTTTGTTTGTAGACAATGAAAATGGTGTGATGACGTAACTGGACCGTTTAAGTAGGAGAAATCTGATGAATAAACTAAGTTTACCCCGATGGTAGTAACTGTCTAGTGAACGGTTCCTGGGTTCGATTCCGATCAACGTAGCCATTTTTGTTGTTTTTTTATGACTCTCATTCTCATTTCGACTCTATTATTTGAAAATTTGTTTTATTTGAAAGCTGGTGCCAGAAGCATGTGGTTCCATTTCAATTTGGTCCAGTCCTGACAATGGCATCCATGAGAAAAGCATATAAGTCTTAAATTTGCATTATTTTGAAGTCGGTTTTTACTTGTAAGATTATAATAGCTGGCTAAGAAGCAGACGAACCAGCTTATTGTACTCAAATAATCGTCGCTCATCGACATCATTAACGTCAAAAATATCTCCAATGCGTTTACGGCCTAGAAAGATAGAAGAGGAAATAAAGTACGCCAGTACATCTAAGAGCTGATATCTGAATTGACCAAAGGTTGACTGGTAGAGAATGCTATTAGCATTAAGTCCGCCTTTTGTACCACAATGTTTTGGTATAATAAAGTTTAAATAAATAAATAAATAAGAGCCATCTCAAGCGAGGCAGGAAAACGCTGTTTTTGGTGGCTGATTCAAGCAGGAGGGTGGTAGCTAGCTAGCCAAGCGTCAGCCCCACCACCAACCAAGGGCTGGATTCTACCGCCTCTAACAGCACCCTGGTCCTGCTGGCGTAGGAGTGCTCAGTATCCTTAGCCGCTGTATAAAACTAAAAACGTTGAGGAGAAAGGATACTCTGTCGATGACATCCGCAACCAGTTCCGCTCAAGTTAGTATTTAGGTATAAAATGGTAGTAATAAAAAGGTTGTAATTTTTTTTTTAAAGATGTGCCTAGGAGTTTTCTTTCACCGTTTCTTTTGCTCCTCTAAGATTTAAAATTTAAAGGCACCTTAGCGAAACGGCGGTAAATGCAAAAATGACGTTCATCATGAAATAAATGACTTGAGTTGGAGGTAATTGAAGTATTTGCGATAGGCTCTCAATGTTTCACTAGTTAAGCATTCCTTAAATTATTCTTAAAACATTTAGAAGCGAGTGGTAATAAAATAAAAGCGCCGGCACCTCGCCGCCTCATCACTTACGGCGCAGGTGGCGCGCCGGCGGTTTATTTGCCATCCAACGAGTAAAACGACCACTGTAGTCTTAAAATAACAATGTACTCCCTCTAAATTATACCTTAGCTCGCAACTACACCTCGGCAGGTGTAACTGGGATTTAAAAACGCTAAATAGAATTTAAGTTGTGGAATAGCTCCATCCATAACTCAAGCTCTCTCTCTCTCAACTCTCCGATTCAACTCATAGATAAGCATTGAAATATAAGCTTTATTTAGTGTTGTGTGTTTGTGTCAGTACCTAATTTCTTTCGGTGTATCGGATGGAGCACTCGAGAGCAGATCAGCTGGCAACCGAAGTTCTCTTCCAACATTAGCCTGCGCCGGAGTGACTGTTGTGGTCTCATGAACCGCAGTCCTATAGGACATAAAAAACAGTGGAATATACTCGTCCCAGTCCTTCTGATGATTATCCACCACTGTTGTCAGATGCTGTTCCAACGTTTGGTTAAATCACTCAACCATTCCATCAGATTGTAGGTGATAAGGCGTCGACCGAGTTTTATGTATTTCCATGACTTTACAGACTTCTTGAAATACTTGAGACTCGAAGTTCCGTCCTTGATCACTAGGCATCTCTAGTGGTACGCCAAATCTGTTTTGAAGAAGTTGTGTAGCGTTTAAGACTCGTATCCTGGCCCTTCTAGATCAGGGTAGCCTTTGAAAATGGAAAAAAGTGAAAAAATAAGAGTATAATGAAACACATTTTAATTGGAAGCGACTATAACAAAAATTATAGGAAAAATAAATTACGGCCGTGATCCAAATCGCCATGGCAAACATATCTTTGAATTAATATTCAAAATTATTCTAGAAACAAAAGGAAAGCCAACCAAATTGATAAATGAAAATTTCAAAACATACTTCCAGTGTTTGAATATCTAAATAATAAAATTACATTTCTAATAAAATATTCAATATTTTCACAGGTCAATGAGTTGAGCAGTTTATCACGCAAAATTTGAGCAAGCATAAAATAATATTTCATATTCATTCAGGACGAAAACCACTTTGTATAAGGACGTCTCACAAGATTTTTAAAGGATCGAAAAGAGACACGCTAAAATATTTGCTTTAGTCAGGTGGAAAATAAATACCCAGGTATGTCGAACCAATCGCGCAATATCGTTTCTTTATTCTTATTTTCTACATTTCTTACCCAGGAATACCAAGTACAGACCTGAGAGTGCTTCTTGACAGACCGTTTATACTAAACGTAAGTGGTCATTTACGTTAAGTATTGGGTGGAGCAACTGTTGCTGAGTAGTGTGAACATTGAACTGCATACAGGGGAGGGGGGTTCGAAGAACATCATGCATGCAAGATTCTCTAATTTCATAAAATTAGAGAATACATTTTTTTTTATAGATTTAAGGCAGCAAACGAGCATGCAGCACCACCTTCCGCTGCCGCCCATGACAACTGTGACCGACTTAGAACAAGACTCATATATGGGGACTGGGATAGTTAGTCCGGCTAGGTGACGGTGTTAGAACATTAGTTGTTTAGTTTGTAAGTATGAGGACTGGGACAGGAACTGTTAGTGAATGTTAGTCCTGTTAGTTATTGTTAGTAATAGTCCAGTTAGTAAATGTTAGTAAGAGTCTCGTTATAATTCGGTCACAGATGTTTTGCTACCCTTGAGGACTGAGATGGTCGCCTCTAAAAAGTGTAGCCGGCTCCACACCTTTCTATCCGGAACACAATTGCTGTTAAAACAATTATTACACGGTAATGATGATGATGTGCGCATTGCAAGTACCTATTGAAGAATAGACTGGTCTACATTTTCAATTAACTCTCTGTTTTCGAAGTCCGATTTATTTGCGCAGCGATTACAAAAAGCAAAGAATATTATAAATGTGTAAGTAACTCTGTCTGTGTGTCTGTTACGTTTTCACGCTCAATCCGCTGAACCGTTTTTGATGAAATTTAGTGTAACGATAGATTGAGACCCGGGAAAGGATATATTTGTAGGATAGTTTTTATCCCCATAATACCTTCCTTTTGAATGGTATTTTGTCGTTTCCCACGCGGGCGAAGCCGCGAGCAAAACTAGTGTTATCTAATACTAATAATTTCAAAACGATCAGTAAGGAACTTAAGAAGAGTTTCGTCTTTGAAAAAGGAACATCAAATATTTACATAATCCAATTAAGAGTTCTAAGAGAATTTATTAAAATAAGAAGTCTTAATAAACGGGTAATAGTCTGAAGTGTCTAAACGTAGAAGGTGTAGCCGTCGACAGAGCGCGACGAATAAACACCGCCACAATCCACACGTGAGTCGCGACAGATTTACAGCTCAATTTATAAGCGCTACACGCCGTATATCACCGCATCGGGCGCCAATTTACGGGGAGAATGAAACCCTGGCTGACATACGGGCTCATGTTTGGACGGAAAACGCGCGTTTTAATACCGTGGGTCGAGTTTATGGTAATGGCTCAATCATTTCTAAATTATTAAGTAGCGTTGTATATGGCGTGTGTATGACGTTGTGGTCCAAAACCCCAGGGCCACCAGACGTCACGTATTTTCTGATGGCTGATTTTCACGTATGTTTTAGACAATAAAGTACAAAATAGGTCGACAATACTCCCAGGCACTTTCCTGCGCCCATAATATAAAGCCACTAAAATATGCGAGTAGTATGCGTTGCCTAAGCGCCTACAACTGTCACACAGCACATAGCTGTGTGAGTGACAGCGAATTCTTCCATTGCTCTGTACTATCATTAAGGCGCTTAGGAACCATACTACTAAACATTTTTTATTTTATGCAAACTTTATCGACTATAGAATGTTATTACAGTACAAAAGGCGAGCTTGATGCTTATTGCATTCAATCTTATTAGCTAACCATTACCTAGGCCAAGTCGAAATACCCGAAGAGTGGTATTACAGTTAGATGGAAATTTGCCATTATGCTGTTTTTATTAAATCAAATATAATTATGATTATATACTTAATTCTGTACCAATTAGTAAGCGACGCCTACTTAAGTTCAAACCCAGAGAAAAATATGAACATATTACTATTTTTCAAGCATCAACAGATACGGAAATTGAAAAAATCGCAACTATACAAAACAAAATCCTCTTCCGTATGTTTGCAGAGGAGCAGTAAAGGACGCTCTGATATACGGCGTGTGTATCATATGAAAACAAGATGTTTCGCTGTATTCAATCCGGCGCCATTGATAAGCAGGGATTACTTGGAAATTGGAGAAAAATCACGCCATTTATTTCTTACTTTAGAGATATGAAGAGACATTTCAGATATTGTACAGCCGATGAACTTGTTGAATACGAGTTGGCGCGGGAATAGCGACGGGAAACGGGCTTTATGTCGCTCCTAAACGAGATTACAGATTTCCCCTTCGGCTCATCCAACATTTATGATATCTACTTCGTTGCGCATGTATTGATTCTTAAAAAATAAAAAACCTGTTATAATTATAATATATACTCAAATTCAATAACATCATGTTGTCAACACTTAAAAACTTTTTATCTACCACCGTGTCGGAAAAGTGCTTTATCATCGACGGGAAATAACTCCTCAATGCATCTTTTAAATTAAACTTACATATCGCACCCTTAGTACCCTTAATATAAAGGCATAATTCTAAAAAGTGTTTTTTTGGGAGTTCACATTTTAAACATTCTGGACGAGATATTTCAGCTTATTTTTACGTATAAAATGTTTATTAGTTAAGTTATAAGGTGTATGATGACATTTTATACGAAAATAAATTTGTATAACGGTGAAAGAAATAAATGATTAAAAAACTTAAAACACGCTTTGATAATAAATAATAAATTTGATAATAAGAGATAAATTTAGTCACTATGCTCTTATGGTAACCATTGAGGAGTACGAGTAGTAACATAGTAGAGAATAATAATAGGCGTTAAGTCCGTCCCTTGTAAACGTAGTATAAGATTTTTACAATAAAGAATATATAAATTAATAAATGATCGCAAGTTCAACACATAAATCGATATGTTCCAACGCTTAAATAAATATATTCTACCTAATTTTATTCGTGTTACACCCACGCTGGGAATATAATCGAAATTTCCATATTCTAAAATTCAAACTTTCATTATTACGCCGAGTTGAGTAGGGTGGCTACCTGCGCTTTTAAAACATGGATTTCTCGTCAAATTGATAGTCTTAGAAATCTCTCACGTTTCTCGTAAATGATGGCTTACAGTTTACTGAACGACAGTGCTGCTATGTGGATTGCTGGAGGGATCAGTTGAAGGCTTTCGATATAACTGCTGTTCTCTAACGACGACAACCGGGACCAAAGTGATTTGTCATGCAAAACACGAAAGACCTGACCGCACTCAAAGTTGATAAACTCGATTATCACGATTGATATAAGCGATCGAGCTATTAGAACTGCGTTAGTATGTTCTTACCATTTTACTACTTTACTCATACATTTATGTATAGTATAGCTAGTAATTATATTATTATGGTTGAATTGAATAACAAAATATGTACTATATTGGCGGATTGCACTGCATCACTTCGAGTTTATTACGTATTACTCGTTGACTACAAAACTACTATTAAACTACCCGGTTACTTGAAACAAGCTAATAATTTATTGTTGTGTGTGAAGTGTTTTCACATATTTCTGTTACCCTTATCGTAGCTAGAAATAAGTGGATTAAAAGATTTATTTTTAGCCTGGGAACGTGTCGATGATGCTGTGTAGTTACTAATTCAGAAAAACACAAAAACATACCATCATAATCACATAATCACCGCTGTCCACCATGCTGGCCAATTGCGGATTAGCAGACTTCCACAAAAAGTTGTACTTTTATTTGTATGAAATTTATGCGTACCCTACACACGCATCAGTGGCGTATATTCACAGGAATGGCGTCAAATACCGCGGGATTAGAATGCGTGTGGGCGTAATCTGCTGGTTGAAACAGCTGCTGGGTTAATAAGAACAGGTGTAGTTTTAACTAGTGTTTTCAAAATCACCAGACTGCAAGCAAAGCAGGGTTATGTGTTTGGCCTGATACGTGTTGTTACTCTGTAATTACTAAGAGAGTGAACCGATTTGGATAAACGTACCTCGTTAGAATCGTATCGGTAGTGCAAGTTCATTTAAATAAATAAAAACTATGGTATAATAAAATATAGTTAAAAAAAACAAAATAAACACGCTTTTGAAATAAATCAAAATAAAAAGATCGAAATAAAAATATCAGTAATTATGTTAATGGCAAAAATGTGAGGCGCTTTGTGCCATATCTTTCGTAATATGTTTTTAACTATAGAACGAAAGATATGACTCAAAGCGCCCCACGCTTTTTCCACTATAAGAATTTATAATAATTACCTACAAACAAAACAGAACGATCAATTAGATTAAAAACTACTACCTACTATACCTATAATACAACAGGCACAGATTCTCCGTAGCAAAGCGCGGGCGATTGCTAGCATTGAATAAAACATACCTATTTATCTTATAAAAAAATTTATACTTACTCGTGTATATTTTATTAAAAACTATTCAAATGACAAAGCAAATTTTCATCGAATCCTTAACTAACCAATCCATCACTTGATGATGTCTGAAAAATTAGACTTTAACATAGATTGAGTTGCTCTTGAAAGCCCGGCGAAGGCTGGGGCCACGCATTCTCTATTATATTCACCGCGAGGGCCCCAATAAATCATGTCAGGTTCGCTGTAAGGCTTGTAAATACTCTTTCTCCAATAACACTACTAATCTTTTAGCGATACACACGGTTACTCTGTTTGTCGCGCAGTGCTTACTTAAA
Organism: Ochlodes sylvanus; assembly: GCA_905404295.2. Taxonomy (NCBI): domain Eukaryota; kingdom Metazoa; phylum Arthropoda; class Insecta; order Lepidoptera; family Hesperiidae; genus Ochlodes; species Ochlodes sylvanus. The sequence goes on along the minus strand of FR990134.1, from coordinate 12,712,170 downwards.
ACATAAACCACAAGTAGATAGTAAATTTTAAAATATAAGCTTTTATACAAATGCGCTAACTAGCAATTTTAAGCATTACTGCACAACAAATTACTATTAAATTAATAGTATCTAATTATAATATTATTAATTAATTATCAAGTAGGTAAATATTACTTATCCAATCACCACCATTATTCACTATAACTCACCAATCCTCCAAATTAAAACCTACATACATACATGCGATTTACACAAACTTTTTGTCATAATTTTTACTGTTGTATGTTTATTTATGGAATTTTCATTTTTATCATGTTTAGATGGATGAAAAAATATCTCCTATCAGCTGGGATATTTAACGAGGTTTTAACTCCCGTTACATTACTCCGACAAAACGCGCTATTACCTCGACGGTACTTTTCCAACGTTAAAATGTAGGAGTATGACGTATGGAGAAACGTCAAGTGGTGAGTCTGTAATTACTGCCACTCGACTCCGCCCATGTCGTGCAGCGCTGCCAGACCTAACCTATACATATAAATAAACTGTTACTGATCGATGTATGCCAATGAGAAATATTTGGAAATAACTATAAATTAAATATGGCATTCGGAGACTGCCGCGGTAAAGCTATTGCATAGCATTTTTTATCAACTTATGCAATTATAATTATTAGAAGTTATATAGTTATATCAGAACAGCGCCATCTAGTTTGTAGAAAACATACGTACCATACCTTAGTATTAAGGTACTAGATGGCGCTGATTGGGGGTGTTAGGTTTTTTTTCGTTACGGAATTTCTGGATTCGGTCCCCACGCTCAAGGTCCGCGATAAAAGCTATGCAATAGCTTAAAAATCTATTAGTGAGGGTTTGTTAACACAATAGTTCCCATGAAAAAGGTTTTTAGAATTTTTCTCTGTCTATCCATGCGTTCTGTTACCACGAATCTCAGAAATGTTTGAACTTTTGGATACAGTTTTCATCAAAGACATTATCATTATATTAATACGTGAAGCAAAAACTTTGTATCCCTTTTTACGACAAACGCAGACGGAGGAGAATGAAATTTGGAACACTTATAGTTTATATGGAGGAGTGCAGAATGCTGATATTTTTTAAAAATACATTAAATGAATAAATAAAAAATAAGAGCAAACCAATTGGCTGAATTCGTCTGCCCAAAGTTCACGCGCTAGTGACATTATATATTTTATTACTTGTAATATCATTATTGAAAATAATGGAATGAAGTAAGCTTTAATAGTACATTACGATACGTGTGCGTAAAGTAGCTTATTATTGCACGGTGTGAAGTTAGCGCACGAGCGGAGCGAGTGCGCTAAACACTGTACAAATAATATAGCTACTTAACGCACGAGTATCGTATACTATTTTATAGCACGAGTGACATAAACCCGCCTATACTCAAACATATAATTATTTACATGGAAATAAAAGAAAGGAAATGTTTACGAAGCTGATCACTGTCTGCTTTACCGACATGTCAAACGTCATTCAAAAGTATTATTAATTTGTCTGCTTTACCGACATGTCAAACGTAATTCAAAAGTATTTATTGTTTAAAATGTATTATAAAACTATATATCTCAAAACATTTTTGCATTGATTCCAGAGCATCAATAATTAAATTATAGGCATACATTTACTGAGATTTGTAATTAATGATGACTAAAATGCGGGTTTAGGTTACCTAGCAACCTAAAGGTGTGTTCCGATATACACTAAATTACACTGCGAGTCCACTGTCCACTTGTCCAGTGCTCTTTGGTGAGAAATTCGTTCCGTTATGGATTTACAGTTTAATGACGCAGTATCCTTGATAAATATTATGACGTCATAAACGTTGTCATTATTGTACTCGTAAGCACTGGTGTTTTCGAGGTAAGATGCTCTCAGTGCTTTGATCACATGATTAAAAGCGTCCAGAAATTAAAAAAAATGCTATTGATTATTATTATTGAATTATTGAATATTGTTTTACAAAGTGGCCGTTTTATTATGCGATTAATTCAATTGCCAAATTATTTTTCTTCTTAAACAGATCACTTGCATATTTAGGTATTACATAAATTGATGACAGTATACTTTACTGCGTGCCGTTTTACAAAATAACCAGTATAGTTAACTATAAATAACGGCTTAGTAATATACTAAATTGACGTCACACCTTACAGTGCTCGCAGTGTATATCGGAACACACCCTTAAATATTCGTAACTACCTCCTAAATTTGTTATAAATTTGTCTGCTGCCAGATTCTAAGTGTCAATAGTGTAAGTGTGAACTTGTGCACGGTGTGAAGTTAGCATCATAACCCGTGCTATAATCGACTACTTTACGCACGGAAAAGCGTGGCATAAATGCGGGTTTAGGTCACAGTGTGCTATAAATTACATTAAATGTTTTTCGATTTAAATAGATTCCCGAATAAAAAATGTTATGTCAATAGAAAGAATAGCGCCTACAGACGGTCCCGAAGCGAAGCAGTGATACAGTTAGGTACTAATAATTTCGTAATTTCCTAAGCCCTAACTGTTGAAAGCGGGGTTATGTAATAAGGGAAAAGTGCTGCGTTAACGGGCATCTATCATCTAAACTAGATATTACCATATATTTACAAAAGTACGGTATAGTCTAAGGAATTGAAGAAAGTACTTGAAGAAGATAGTACATGAGGTATGAGGACTTACCATCATTCCCTAATCTATGAAAAATAAAAATTTGAAAAGGGAACAAAGTAATTGATTTTTTTACGCAGACAAGCCACAAGATGGTAAGAGGTTATCGTAACTCATTGATATCAGGAATCCAAAGGTATCAGCGATGCGTTGCCGGCCAAGAAAGAAAAAGAAGGAAAGAAAATGTAAGAAACAAAGAAAACTGGTCTCTGAAGCCTCGAACATTATAACCGCCTGTGTATCTTCAGTGTTCATTTACTGCACCTCTTTGTAATTTGTATTTTTATGTTCTATTTGGTGTGCGCAATAAAGTATATTGTATTGTATTGTATTGTATTGTATTGTATTGTATTGTATTGTATTGTATTGTATTGTATTGTATTGTATTGTATTGTATTGTATTGTATAACTGTAAATATAAAAAATAAAATCTGGCTCGTCATTCGATATGATAGTATACACCCCGTTTGAAACTACGAGTGATTTATTTGGGAAAAACGTTGAAGTCAAATAATTGACTACGGATGGGGACCCTCGCATCCATTGACATAAATACTATGGACTTAGGGTCTCCTACTAAAATCGCGAAAATAATGTCCCAGTTTGACATCACAAGAATTTAAATGTTTACAAGGTAATTTAAGCACTAAAATCATTATATCACGGTTTCATTTCGATTGCAACAAACACTGATACATCAATGACACCTTATGATACTTCGAGTGCTCAACACACCATAATCACCATATGCAGCTCATAGTGAAATAAAACGCGACTAATAAAGTAATAGAGTAGTGTTTATTTAAAATAATACATTATTTATTTTTATTTTTATTACACATTAATTACATTTTTTAACTGAAACTTTTTTCGGAACGTTATGAATTAGATTCAATGAAACAAAAAAGAGTAATGAAAAAGATACAACTTATGAAATGAAATATAATGAAATTTATTCGAAGTTGGTTTTTTACAAACACTTTTCGAAAATCAATCTACGCCATCGCTTTAACAAATCCCTACCGTGAGTAGTCTTGGAAGAAGAAGCGGCAAGAAACTTCCAAGAAGCTTTTTTTTGCTACTCACATTACAGATAGCACTTACTACTACTTACTAGCTAGAATATCAAACTCATGTCCAAGCATTTTTATCTTTAAAATAAACATCAAGTTTGTAATAACCTTTCGTCATAAGTATGACTTTGACATGAATTTTTGACATGAAATTTACAGTATGGCATTTCCGTCAATTCGAACGGAATTTTATTATAGATTTTAATACATCTACCCATGAACGAGCCACCAGTTTAACCACCAGTCTAAGTCTGAAGTTTAGCCTTGTTCCTAGTATTAATCACGTGAACATCACTCTTCTTAAGGAAACTGTCATAGTATTTTTAACGTACATTTGTACATTTGTTTGTAAAGTACATTTGATAACATTATCAAAAATTACATATCTGTCTTAATGGTTTTTCTATTAATATATTCGTTCTTACAGGCTATTTTGTAATTATCTTACCGCATTATCATCATCTATACTTGTAATTTAATTTTCATTTGATAGGTCAGTGACAGTCGCTCTATTAGCATCATCAGTTAACTATAAAGAAACAAATAATTACGGTTGAAATATTAAGTAGAAACATACACGTTATTTTTTGTAAACCATAAAGCCCAATAAGGTGAAGAGTAAGGTATAAACCAAGTGGTATTTACTTGCAATGTTGGCACAGCTGTGTTTTTTTATTCTTCTTATGCCTTTGCCAGTTATGTACATGTCATCTTCTTTAAAATGATCCGAGCATACAACGTGGGCTGCTTTCGGCATAAAATATTCTTCCTCTCGCGATGTAGCAATAATACTTCTTCATGCTTAACAACGTATTGGGTCTAAAGGAAATCTAGAAGAAATATATTTTATTGTACTAAAAAAAATTTAAACATAATCTATTTATATAACATCAACAGCGACTCTATGGAAACTTTTGTTCTATATCTTGCATTTATTCGTTTAATATTGTGCAATCGTGAAATCGTGCAAAATAATTTAAACTAAAGTAATGGATATGGTTATCTCTTTCTGACTACAGTCTGTATAGTGAGAAGACAAAGACAAAGATATATTTTTGATTCTTTTGAGTGATTCTGAGATTTATTTACGAAATTAATTCGATTTAAAATAAAATAGTGTGTATTCGTAGCAAACCAATACTTTAAAAGATAAAACAATGTTTTACTTACCGAAAATATGATATACCATCGGCTTTTTTCACTTTACTTGCGTAGTTTTTACACGATTTCAAAATACAATACGGCATCGTTGATGTGTTGTTGACAGCACGGTCAAAAAGTGACTAAAGCTTCATTTACATGATACCATTTTCTTGTACATGCAAGAGCAATAATTTATATTTTTACGTTGTTTTCTCAATATTTCGTGCTTATGAAGAGCAGCAACGATCAAGACACTCTCACTCACTGCACTCATGTTTGCAAATGCAGAGAAAATTCAATAAAATGTAATACAATAATTGCATAAGAAATTTTTATTGTATGCAACAGGCAAGAAACTGGTATCATGTAAATGAGGCCTAACGGGGCATTGTTGTTCTACTTGCGTATTGTTGTTGAGTTGGCTCGGACATTTTTTAGCGCGGACCGTGCGTCCATAGTAATATCATATGTCAATGCTCGCATCAGTCACTTTATTGTGAGTGACATGACATGACTTGAATAGATGTATTGAGAGCTGAAACACAACAATGACTGATTTCACCACATTTTGAGACGCCGGAATAAGATTATTGACTTTTTTATTATTTGTTGTGATGAAGGCTTTAATGATACGTACTTTGGCAAAATTTCAAGCGTCCACTTGTAATTGTTTATAGGATTGAAAAAAATTAAAGTTACTATGTGGACTTTCTTTGGGTTTCAATTTTTTACTATTCGTTGTTATAGCGGCCACAGGCCATTCGTTGAAAATTTCAGGAGTCAACCAATTTCTGTTCGAGAGATAATGCCCTGTGACAAACAGACAGCTGAGGCATATTAATGGAGTTCCGTTTGTCACCCTGGGGATACGGAACCCTAAAAGCTTAAAGTAGTATACCTCCCGAAGATTAAAAGGAATTCGATATTAGTCGTAAATGTGTGTACCAATGTAAATATTTGAACATGGTTGCTAGGGCGGCTAGGGCGGCTAGGGCGGCTGGTGTGTGCTAAGTGTGTAAGCGACATATCTGAAAATATTAATGTTACGGGAATGAAATTTATATTTTCTGGTAGGTAATCTCCTTTAATACATCACATCACTGATTAAGGAAGACCCCGTACCTACTCGTTATAATTGTTACAATCTCATTGTGCTTAAAAATTAAATGAATACTAACTTCATAATTATGTATATTCTAGCAGTTGGGAAGTTGAATGGTTTCTTATTTTTCATATGGCCTATTAGGGCATAGGATTCCTAACAAGGCCAAAATGCACGTTTGGATTTTTTTAACAGAAGTGTGACCTTCGGTTCTGTACCATTTCATTTTGTTGTATCATAACGTTTATTAAATAAATACATGTAAGTATCCGAAATCATAAGTGTTAATTTTGTAAACTATTAGTTAAATAGTAGTGTTACTTCTAGGTGTGCCGTGATAAAATTATGGTAGGCCTTAATTGGTGACCTTATCTTTTTCGATAACGGCGGAAGGCTTGCGACGCAATTCGAACTTTGATTTGTAAATTAGTATCATCTGCTCTGGGAGAATATCTATTGGTGCGACGAAATGAAATTCCACACTATTATTTCTCCGTGTGTTAGAACAGAAAATGCAATGTTGCATAATCCAATATGGGGGAACCCTGTCAGCTGTCCCACACAGTAGATGTCGGGCAGAAGTAGGTTATTATTTCCCCTACGAGGCCAAAAAGGGGTATTTAATAATCCCTAAACAATGAGTTTTAGAATTGTAAATCAGCTTGCCTGTGCATTTGTTCCCACCAATCTCACGATCGACCAATCCAAATGGTTTCTGAGAATACTTAGTACGTACAAAACCACATGTAAACAGACAAACAAACAAAATATTTAAAAAGTCAACGTTTTGAGTTCTATTGCGTAAATGAAGGTCCCCAATAATGGGTTTTCATATGTATCGTTCATATACAGACAGCGATCAGTTACAGATTCTTATATGTATAGTGTTGTATAGATACATTTTGAATCATCATCATCACAACCCATAACTGTCCCATAATTTTTGAAAATTAGTGGTGCGTGCGGGGTTTGAACCCGGACCCTCCGGTTCGGCAGTCCAACGTTCAACCACACGGCTATCACTGCTTCCATTTCGAATAGATATATATATTGTATAGATACTGAAGAAATTAACTTCCCCAAACCTTGTACTCACAAAATCCTCGCAGTGCTACAAGCACTGCTACAAGCTTAAATTGTATTTGTGTGTGTTGTACTTTATTCCTGATTAAATGTTTTACTTACTTAATTAATTAACCTCTAAGTTCAAATGTCAATAGGAAACTGAGCTACCTTTCATTTCGTCGGAATCTTCTGAAGACCAGCAGATTTACTTTTAATAATCTAAAATTTCAATACGCAAATTGATGCTTGAAATTGAATTTACTATTTGAAGCGCTGATTACGGACAGGGGCTGGGTTTGACGTGTCTCCGATGAATAATAGCCGAGCCTTCATTTATGGACGTATTGAGTGAAAGTCTATAACAGAATTAAATGTAATACTGTATTATCGGTACATTTTCAGCCGCTTTGTAAACGGTTCGTTCAATTTCAGCCGAAATTGAAACCAAAACTGAATGTGCGGTCTTCGTTTCTCTGCCATTGAACTAATTTAGTACATATATGTATACTCGCACTTCAATGGTTGCGGCCATACCTAAACCAAATCTTATTTAGATATTGATTAGATTAGAATTTGTGTAGAAAATTAAAAGTAAAAAAACTAAAAAAATATAAAATGATGTGGTGTCGTGGGACACCAGGTAGGAACGAAGTTCCTTCGGCTAATGAAGGCAACGGCGAACGAAAAGAAAGAGGGAGAAAGAGAAAGGTATTATACACTACTCGCTTGTGTATGCGACTGTCGCGCCTGCGCACGTCTCATTTAACGCTTTTATTCCACGCATTTTTTCTTACGGTTTTACTATCACATATTTTTCAGTTCGGTCGCCGCAGCAAAACCTATCCCCTCCAAGCCTGCCGTAAGGAACTTCGTTCCAAAAACTTATTTTGAAATAATATTTTGCTTAAAAACTGTCATATTTATATGACATAAAAGATTGCTACGAGATTTAAGTCCTCGAAGTTGCTTGGTTTGAAGTTATTTAATTTACTTGTTTATTTACACAGGTCGCGCGACATTTAATTAATACTCAGAGAATAATTAGCCAAGTATCTCAATCACGAACAGCGTAAACCAGGTACAACCACTATTGTGTACTCTGTTATTAGGGTTTTCGGGCCCGGGTACCCGGGTCGGGTATACCCGGGTATTTAAGAGTTTTCGGACCCGGGTAATATATGACTTAAGACCCGGGTACCCGGGTATCAATAAAATTATTCTATATTTCAGCCCTTTCCGCAATAAAATAACGGCAAAAGTACTTTAGAGGGGAAGCATAAAGCTAGCAAAAAAACAAATTTCACCCGCGCTTCACGCGGACAATCGTGCCTAGTAGATGAAACAAAAGATGCCAAAAACTTTGAGCGAGTTGAAAAAGACGATAAGCACGGAATAGGAATGCAATAAGCGACAAATGCATTTTCTTTTGATTAGGTTAATATTTTTTGTTATATCTACTAAATATACTTATTTATTATAATACTACACTATTTTAGTATACTATACTAAATTATAGATTTAATTTTGAAATGGCTAGTCTAATCCCTTCGTGAATAACTACTAATAACTAACCAGCATTAACTATAATTTATATCAAAATATTTCGCTGAACAATAGACCTAACTTTGTGGTTTTTTGTCGAATAAAGTTTCTTCTTTTATATTTTTGCTCAGTTCAATTCCTCGGTAATATAATGTAGTATTACTATATTTTATTCAGGTTATAAAAACTTGATCTACTACTGTAAAAATTGAATCTCAGATTGCCTATTTTGCTTTATACCCTCTCTTAAATTCGAGATCTCATTTCTGTGTCATATTTAATAAGATAATTATGTGTTATTTTATTAGTAGATAAATATAAAAATAAATAAAATTAGATTGTCTGTTTGTAATATTAAAATAGCCGCTTTTTACTAAATGCATATTATTTACACGGTGCATATACCAAAATAACATTTTTTACAATTTTTGTCAGACACAGACAGCCTCTGTTTGTTTGAGCTAATCTCCTGAACCACTGGACCTTAGGCTACTTTATTTGTGATGTTTTTAGAAGTGGGTATCTTTATAAAAGGTTAATTTTGGTCGGTTTGTTGTGTTGTGTGATTTTGCATGGACAATTTTTAAGAGTATTCCTACTAAGAGTTGAAAATACGTAGTCCAAAATAAGAGTTTATGGAGAAGTGATTTATACTTTGTTTTTTTTTCTTGAAAATATTTTACTCAACTTTTAGAAACTCATAAATTATGTTAAGTTTTATTTAAATTGAAAATACCCGGGTACCCGGGTCTACCCGGGTATTTAAGAAAAAAATACCCGCTACCCGGGTATCAAAAAAGTCCGGGTACGCGAAAACCCTATCTGTTATATAAATATCTGTTCTGTCCGGGAATACCATCTGAAACCCTTTCCTCGACAGCCAGTTATTTTACTTTTAGATTTCTGGGAACCCAACATCTGAAATTTAATTTCACCCAGACAAGTCTTTTACTAATTGTCACTTAGAAAATTAATAAAATAAACAAAAATACATTATGATTGTACCTACTAATATAAGTAAATAATGTCCATAATTTAATTCGAGTATTCTAAATAAAAAGCATGAAATAACCTAATGACAGATTTGGTCTGATTAAATTGCCGAAGATTTAAATGAAGATGCTATAGCTTTCAGGAATCATTTTCCTTCCATTTACGTATAAAAGAAATGTTCGCTTTGTTTTCGTCAGAATCCAGTAAATTACATAAACATGAAGGCGATTTGCATGAGCCGAATGATTTGCATTGGGAAGATTGATCTGGAGAGATTTAATTTCGTCTATCAAGTCTCAACTCACTGCCTTTTTTGTATCGCAAGAGATACATTAAAAGGCATCCGACGACGAAGGATTACGGGTAACACAAAATATTAAACTTTTAAAATATTCCTTTATATATTTATTCATTCTTACTTGGCCGGTCGATGTGCCAACATCGCCTTTTTACTAAATATAAATTAATTAAATGATAAATAATTGTTAAATTAATCATCAAAGTAACTCGTGTAATGGTGAACATTCGTTGTCTAGAGATAGATGTCAAAGTCTTTTCCTATTGCAGTTTTTTACCATTATACAGCTTGTGATTTTTTTATTTGTTTAATAAAATTATTAAAATTTTTATGCTTGATACAATCCCACCTGAAAGTAAGCGGCGAAGTAGTCTTGAGTAATTAAGCGGACTCACTTAGTAGAAGCCTATCACTCTTGACCGAAAAACACAAAAGGTGGAATGTATTTAATTATAAAGATAATGACACTATGAAAGAATACTTTTCTATCCATCACGTAAACAAGATCGGATTTGTGACGATACAGTTATCACAATCTTATTAAGCTTAGAATGAATACTAACTTCATGGTCAACAGGTTTTTTTTTGGAATTAAGGTAGCAAACGAACATGCAGCAAATCAGCAATTCAATGATTCCTAATTAGACTTTATGTACATGGGTTTCCTAAACGCCAAATGACAGTTCCTTTTTTGACAAAGTTTTATTAATAACTAGCTGACCCGGCGAACTTCGTACCGCCTAACAGTTGATTCTATAATATTTTTTTTAATACTTATTCTGATATTTGGGACACCGGGTTAGCTAGTAAGATAAAAAAAAGTTGATAAGTCAACAATATAAGAAAGTTGATATGTCAAAAAATAAACATAAAACACTTAAATTTCTTTTAATACTTAGTCACTGAAAAATCACAATGAAAATAACAATTTCTGATTTTTTATTATGATACCTACTTATTATATTTCATTAATTTTATTGACCTACCAAATTGACCGCTAGTGGCAAAAATTTCTTGAGCGCTTCCGTGCTTCGGAGGGCACGTAAAGCCGTCGGTCCCGGTTGTTACCATATGGTAGCAGTCGTTAAGCCATGTCGGATACCTTCGGGCGGCTTAAAAATATCCGACACTTGGGTTGGCCACTAACCCCTCCACCAATCCGCACTGGAGCAGCGTGGTGGAGTATGCTCTAGGCCTCCTCAGGTATGAGGAGAGACCCGTGCTCAGTAGTGAGCCATCAATGGGTTGAAGCCATTATCCTACCAAATTAACCTAACATTAACCTGCACACCTGAGAGTTCTCCACAATGTTCTTAAAGATGTGTTAAATCCGCAAATCCGCACTTGGCCAACGTGACTATGGTCTATACCCCTCACATTGTGAGAGGAGACCCATGCCCAGCTGTGGGACAGTTATGGGTTGTGATGATGGTAAAATGTAAATTGTCTGAGGTAATTCTTTTAATAGTCACTAAAAAGCTTGCACCATTATTAATCGAATGTTGCACTTCACGGGTCTGTCTTAACCGAAATCTTTCATGTTCATTGCGATCGTCACGTTCCTCGGCAGTACGATTAGATTGATAATTAATTTGAGTCGTTGCGTTGACCACCCGGATGGCGCAATGGTTAACACGCCGGATCGCCTTTCCGAGAATCCTGGGTTCGATTCCCAGCGAGGCGGAAATTTGAATGATGAATTTAGATTTCCGTTCTTGGTCTGGGTGTGTGTGTTCTTGTCTTGTGTGTTGTCCATGGCACCCACGACACAGGGAAACCTAGTGTGGGGCTATGAGTGTGTAGCGTTAGTGCGGGTTCTTCTGCCTAAATTTGTCCGCCGCCTTATAGGAAGCATATTTAGTAAGTCACAAACACAACAATTTTTAATTTTATAGGAATTGTAATATTAAAGATGCACAGCAAAGAGACGTTTACGTTTCAAGTGACATTTTACCACAGACAATTTACATTTTACCATCATTACAACCCATAACTGTTCCAAAGCTGGGCACGGGTCTCCACTCACAATGTGAGGGGTATAGGCCATAGTCTACCACGTTGGCCAAGTGCGGATTTGCGGACTTCACACACCTTTGAGAACATTATGGATAACTCTCAGGTGTGCAGGTTTCCTCACGATGTTTTCCTTCACCAAAGCAAGTCATAATTAAATTGTAATACGAACACAATTTTTGAAAATTAAGACGTGCGTGCGGCGTTTGAACCCGGCCCCCCCGGTTCGGGAGTACAACGATTAACCACACGGCTATCTTGAAATTAATAATTTTTACGATACTAACGTCACTCGATTCTTTTGCCTTCCTGGAACTCCTCCACTAATACTGAAACTTGATGTTATGGTATTAAAGTTCTAATTGACTTTTAAGTATTATTACGAATCATTCGTATGGGAATATAGAAAAGTGTTGTTTTTAGACTTTTTCAGGCAATTTTTTAAAATGTTCTCTCCGTAACAACCATCTTCGTACTTTCAGGAATATCATAAAAAAAGAATTAACGCAATCGGTTCAGTTGTTCTCGAGATAGCTGTCCCGGCGAACTTCGTACCACCTAACAGTCGATTCTTTATTTTTTTTAAATACCTACTTATTCTGCTATTCGGGACACCGGGTCAGCTACAGTAGCGGCACGAAATGCCCCCTTTGACACATTATTTTAATGTGTTCTTGTCTATTTGTCTATTTGTTATTGTCTATTTTAGTGTCGTGATATAATTATGTTAATTTAGTATCGAAAAATATGTTCAAGTGCGAGTTGATCCATCGATAAATTTTTGGAGTAGTAAGTAGTAACTACCTAATTAAATCTTCATTAAAAGAATATATAAATGTATAGTTAATGTATTACAATGGTTAGATATATTTAAGGTCTCCTCGGCTTTGAGGGGAGACCCATGCTCAGTAGTGAGCCTTTTTGGGTTGATGATTTATTTTATAGGTTATTTAATTTATGTAATTGACTTACTTACTTTATTTAAGATGGCACTGTATTTTATTCATTGACACATTACTATGGACGTAGGGTCCGCGCTAAAAAATATCCGAGCCAACTCAGCAACAAAACGCAAGAAGAACAACAATGCCGCGTTAGTCACTTTTTGACCGTGCTGACAACTACACATCAACGATGCCGTATTGTGTTTTGAAATCGTGCAAAGACTACGCCAGTAAAGTGAATAAAGACGATGGTATATCATAATTTCGGTAGGTAGACTATTGTTTTATCTTTTAAATTATTGTATTGCTACTAAAACACGCTATTTTATTTTAAATTGAATTTATTTCAAAAACTAATTGCAGAATCAGTCAAAATAATCAAAAATATATCTTTGTCTTTGTCTTCTCACCATTTAGGCTATATAGTCAGAAAGAGACAAATATATCAGTTACTTTTGTTTAGATTATTTTGCACTATGTCATTATGGCGTGTAGTGTAAACGTTGTGTCATAAGGTGCCATTGACGTATGTGTTTGATGCAATCGAAAAAAAACGGTATTTAATGAATTTAGTGTTTAAATTACCTTGCTAACATTCCCATTCTTTCTTGTAATGTCAAACTGGGACATTATTTTCGCGATTTTAGTAGGAGACCCTATGTCTATAGTATTTATGTCAATGATTTTATTAGTAAAAACGTGACAGTTCTAATTTATATAGTTGTAGTGTTGTGAAATAAGTACCTAATGATATCGATCGCATATATTTATTATATTAAATTCATCAGATTTTGATTAAAGTAAATGAATAAAGATTATCTGTCATTATCATTATTTCGTTTCATTGTCGAGTGCCTACCTATACCTACTTATTTTACAACAGCTTCGAAAATTTTAAAGAATTTAGCATTATCAATCAAGAATAAATACGTGTAACATCTTGTAATGAAATATAATATAATATTAGTTAATACATTTGTACAAAAGTTTCCGGCAGTAGTTTAGTTTCTTACATTTTGTAAAAAAACGGGTCTATTATCGTGTTACGTTTATCGATATAGCTCCATCCCTATCAGTTTCTCCGAATCTGATATAACCTTGTACGTGTGTAAACGTCATATTTTTATCAAATAATGCATACATAATGTAAAAAAGACGCTCGTTCAAGTTTTCACAGGAGCTGTCATCGAGAAAATAAAGAAATGGAAATATTATAATGGTCTAAGAGCTAGCAACGTTTTCGAGAGACCATTTCAGGTAAGCTAGTTTTGAGATATGGTATCTCTCTCACTCTCCCGGACATCATACGGGAGGTCTGGCTGTCTAATTGTACAAAATAAATTATTATTTGGATACCATATTAATCCACAAAATAATTCAATGGTTTTTAGTAATTTCTCTGACATTTATTTGATAACTATTTCTAGACCAAGCAAAATGATACCACAACATTTTTCACTTTTGGATCGGTCTGGCTGAAGTTTAACAATTGATTTATTGTCTGGCAAATAAATTTTGGGGTTTCAGATAATTAAATAACAACATAGTATAATTTGAAAAAAATATTTTATGGCAATAATAGATTAATGTTGCAAAAAGTTCAATTAAAAAAAAGATAAGAAACCTTCTTAAAATGATTTGAAAATTGATATTTTACTTGTACAGATACGATGCGCACTGATGAACGCAACGTCTACCACCAGCCAGACCGTCCGTATGACGTCCAGGAGAGTGAGAGAGATAACATAATATCTAAAAACTGGCCTACCTCAAATTCTTGTTTTTCCAACGTTAGCTCTCGTACCATTCGTGTCTCGTGTATCGTGTCAGTCAATTGTTTTGCCTTCATGAAATAACTTCACTGACAATTAAACTTTATGCTATGGTATTAAAGTTCAAATTGACTTTTAAGTATTATTACGAATCTTTTGTATGGGAATATAGAAAAGTGTTGTTTTTTTACTTTTTTAGGCATTTTTTTAAATTTTTCTCTCCGTAATAACCATCTTCGTACTTTAAGGAATATCATAAAAAAAGAATTAGCGAAATCGGTTCAGCCGTTCTGGAGATCTGCTCTTAGCAACAAAATCAGCGATTCATTTTTATATATAAGACTAAATATAAGTATAAAAAAATTAGTACATTATTATTATGGACATTGTAGTGACATAAAATTAATGTAGGCCTTAATTAGTGACTTCACTATACATAAAATAAATAAATAACACTACACACTCATAGCCCCACACTAGGATACGCTGTATCGTGGGTGCCATGGACAACACACAAGACAAGAACACACAGCATTTCAAGCGTAACATTAATAAATACAAATATTATCGGACATTGAACTAATTTAGAAGTAACTGTATTACAGACAAAAGTCCCACCTGCGGATAAATCTCACAATTAGGACGCGAGGACAAGGGTTGATCAGGGTTCTCGACTGCGACCCTTATCAATATCTCGGGGGTAAGAGGTCGTTTTCATTACGTGTAATGCGGTAGGTTTTGATATGGTTTTGATAATAGTTTGTGATACGGGCATAGTCAAGATACGAATCAGTCTCTCGCGGCTCTTTTTATATTTTACTAGCAACCCGGTTCGGTTTGTAAAGATTTAGTTATGTATTTTGGATTTTTCACACTATATCTTTCTAATTTATAGCCTATGTGTTATTCTGATGTGTAAGCTATATTATTGTAAAGTTTCAGCAAAATCCATTTGATAGTTTTTGCATGAAAGAACAACAAACATTCATACATCCATACAAACTTTCGCATTTATAATATTAACAGGATTGTTTGATTAACTTTAGTAACATACATAATTATATCTACGTTAATTACCAATACACTTAACTTCGAATAATTATATCTTTAAAAAAATTGACGACTCCGTAGCATGTGGGTAGTAGGCCTGCCTTTGAAGCGAAGAATCCCAGGTTCGATTCCCGACCGGGACAGATATTTATGTGCCATAAATGTTTGTCCTTGGGTTGTGGATGTTAGTGATATGCCCAAGCCACCCGCGACACAGGGTATGGAGGGTAACATGAATCATGTTTGCAATTACGTACTGGATGGACATCTTCTAATATTTCTTTAAATTACGATTTCCATCTCCGATCGTGTGATGATAGAAACCCAATGTCAGTAAGACACTATCACTAAACCTTTGAGGTAAGCCGGTCGCCAAACTGGTCTACTTTGACAATCTTTCCGATGAGGTATGGTCTGATCTGATGAACGTCTGTCAGATCAACCTTGGTATTATTATACCAACTATATTAATTTTCAGTGTGGTCATTTCAAGAAGTTTAGCTATATCCACGATTTTATTTGCCTAACCTTTTTAAAATAATGCATTTGATGTAACATACCTATTGATAATGATGATAAACTTGTAATTGGCTTTCTTTTAATTAATACTTTCTACTTATATTAACTATGTAAAAATCTAGCTGTAAGTTTTCCATAAAACATAAATAAATAAATGATTATGTGCGACAGTAATCACCGACCAGGCCCTGTGCTCGTTATACTTACTTAATAATATTGCTAGAAGTGTTTGTTTAACACCTACAATATTTTTATGTTTCGCACTAGAAGATCGTTGAACCTGAATCCCTTTGCTCTAGAAGTGTCCCGG
Source organism: Ochlodes sylvanus (assembly GCA_905404295.2). NCBI lineage: Eukaryota > Metazoa > Arthropoda > Insecta > Lepidoptera > Hesperiidae > Ochlodes > Ochlodes sylvanus. The sequence continues at coordinate 12,695,664 of FR990134.1, read as the reverse complement.
CTAAGATTATAGAACATTGTTGAAAGATTTTCCGTAACAATAAGCACTGAGAGGGGTCCGTGTCGTTGCCGACCGTTTCCACTTGAGCGCTCGCTTTCAATGATTTTTCCTCGTTCAACTGAAGGATGACGTATTGTGTACATTAACCTCGCGGAACAAAATGAAGGGGACAGATGAATTGATAATCACTGAATATTATACACTCACTCCCACCCGTTCACTAAGATTCTCGAGCATTCCGATAGTCGAATAAAGGTAACAAAAGATGGCAGTCCATCATACCAGACTATCATTATAAAACCATAAACAACCAACCAAACAAACAACCAATAGTACTCATTTACTACTTTTTGACTCAGAACAACAGATTTTGTCGTTTTCTGACAATTTTAAAACGAACCCAAAGGAACGTATTAACAAAAAAATTTGTCGCAATCTAATAAGTATAATAATGCTAAGACTTACTTCTACTTCTACTTAAGAAAAATATTAAAAAAGCGGGTTCTCTGTTTCTTTTTTGACCGACAGCAAGTCGGTGACAGTTTTGGTGTTGCGGACGCCTATTGCCGGCGTTTGCGTACTACTTACCTAAACACGAAGACTAATTAAACTCTTATCCTACTCTCCACTTGGGACTTCTTTTAAAGGAATGCGCACATTACAACGACTCCACGACCGACCGACGCCAACGCGACTAAAACCTTGACAAAGCTAACATTCAATTATGAGCCTTATATCTTTGAAGGTAAGGTTGAATTTCGAACTTATACTTAAAAGCCCTGTACGGCTCGCCCTACACCCATAGCCGTTCCGTTTCGAGACCAACGCGTCGACGTTGCGTTGACGACTCACCGTAGACGAGTAGTCCACGCGTCGACCGACACAATGACGTAATGTAACTAGCGTCGGAGTTGAAACGGAGTGGAGACGGAGTCGAGTTGACGTCGATGAAGCGTTGATCGCGGAACGGAACGTCGGAGTTGAAACGGAGTGGAGTCGGAGTGGAGTTGACGTCGAGTTGGTGTAATGTGCGCACTCCTTAAGTCGGTCACAGTTGTCATGGGCGGCAGCGGAGTTTGCTACTTTCATTCCATAAAAAAACAAAATCTCGATTGATTAACTTATCTATGAAGAAGAATTTTGACAGGCAGATAGTTTTTTAGTAGAAGACAGGAGCTATTAACGGTGTGAAAATCGGTTTGAAAATCAATTGGAAAAACGTACCAAACAGCGGGAAGCAGCTACTTAATAAATGAAAATAAACTATTTTACCTCGTCTCAAAAACATGCGAGAAATTTAATTTCCGAGTCAAATTCATCCGAAACTAAATGCCAGGATCAGCTTCTCGTTTCTGACGAACATTGGCTGGGAATTTTCCAAATTAAGCAAAAGATTTACCTTTTACCCTTTATAATTACGCAATTAAAATTTCCTTAAATATAATCAACCCGGGCTCTCTTCGCCTCGAAAATATAATCCTTATATTAATATTGTGAATATTTTCAATCTTTTTGTAATTATTCTCCACGAACTGAGATACGACTATGTGAATAATGCGCCCGGTAAATTCTTAAAGCCTTTGTAAATGAAACTTTGTTTTCAAAATAGACGTACAAAAAACTAAATTGTTTCAGAATTGAAATATGTATTATAATAAACAAGAAAAGATTTGTATCATGGCTTAAATTGTTATTAAGTCCACTCAAATACATAGTTACTTGGGTATGGTCACATTAGATCTGATTTGTTTACCGAATCAGGTGAAAATAACACAAAACCGTTAAAGCTTAGTACTAAACCAATTCATAGCTTTCAGTCCAAACCTTTTCTAAGAAATTCTACGCTTTAATGGGTAAAAAACTGGTTAAGTGCGAGTCGGACTCCGTACAACAGGACAAGGATTGCGTACCACCGAGCGGAATTAACTCTAATTGTTTGGTCAATAACAAGATAATATAGAAAACCTCATTTTTTAAGGTTACTTGTTCCAATTGTCTTCCTTTGGGTACGGAACCCTAATACGTTGGTATCACAACTAGATGTTGCCCACAACTTGGCCCGCGCGCAAATTTTGACTGATTTTCAAATAAACTTTCATCCCTTGTTTTATCCCCTTGGGGGCTGATTGCGGAAAACATTGAAACAGGCAATTCATTATTTCAGATCAAAAAGCCAATTATTAACTTTCTTAGTATTTGCATTACATCGACGGGTTTTCTTACAAACTTTCAACCCCTATTCAAACCCTTAGGGGTGGAATACACGGAACTCTCTGATCTGTGGGTGGAATACCACAAAATCCGTTTTTAGCGGAAGTGTCCTACTATTAGGTAGATACCATTTCTGTAAAAACTCCTCAATTAGTTTTCGAGATTTCATGATAAACACCTACATACGTAGATTACGTAGACCTTCGAGCTACGAGGTATGTCGTTGGATTTTTTCCATACTATAGGTTACTTGACTACAACCTCAACTGGTGGCAAGTGGCTGTGTAGCCTTGAAAGATAAACCGCACTACCTTTGTGAAAGCCTTACTACTTTGATTTAAAACTTTTGTAATAGCGGACACTAAAAAAATTAACTGTAACGGCTACGGTTTAACCTATTTACTTACCGTTATCCTTAAGATTGTTGTAGGCACGATATACGTATACAAAATAGATATCGTGATTACCTGTATCATAATGAAATGTCTATATTAGTATTGTATGAAAGGGTTTCAAAGCCCTGATTTTGTGTTCCGTAGTGTAGTCATCGTTATATTATGTACTGCTCTATAAGTTGAAATTAAAACGTAAAATACCGCCCCGTTTTAATATCCTGGTTGCATAACCCCACTTAACCCTAACACTGCCATAAATTATACGCGCTGCGTCTGCTCGCGAAGGAAATCGTTATTTTCATAAGCCTAATTAACCGGAGAATGTAGCCCCGAGGCTTCTAAATCTGTATCAGAACCGTAATATATTGTCACAGGAGTGGGTAAGAGAGAGGAAAGGAATAAGGAGCTTTAATAGATAGCGTTTAATTTACACCACAGGGTAACACTCGCGAGTCGCGACACTGTGACTCGACACGATACTGTCACTTCACTGTTCACTTCACTTCGTTTCATTCGTTTCCTTATTTCATCTTCTTTCTTTTCCTCTTCTCGGGTCCTCTTCTCGGATTCGCTTTCGAAACTGAACTGCCCATGCCTTTTTTTAATTGATACATGGACAGACGATATTGTACGACAAGGACACTCGTCCGTGATCAATATCGTTAATATTCCGCGGCGGCACGAACCTTCAGCGATCCTGCGTTCTAATTACACTTGAAGTTCCATAATATCCAAGTTAACTGAAAGCAAAGTTATCTTACGAACAAAGATTTCTTACAATCGCTCCCTCTTCATTAAGGGAAATAATTAACTATGGAGAATATTCTTAAGGATAAAAATCATTATGAAATATCTATTACACCTACGAGTATGTGATGGAAGATGTTAATGATGTATCACATTTATTAATGATAGCCGTGGTTTGTACGTAGGACTCCCGAAGGACATGCAATACTCGTTTTGAAAAATTATGTGCGTATTAGAATTTAATTATCACTTGCTCTAAAAAAACAAAACATCGTGTGGGACCTGTATACCTAAGAGTTCTCCATAATGTTTTCAAATGTGTGTGCAGTCCGCCAATCCGGCCTTGGCCAGCGTGGTGGACTATGGCCGACTGTAGGTTCCCCTCACATTGGCTACTAAAAATGTGTCATGAGGCCATGGGGTAGGGGTCGTCTATACCATGATATAGAAAATTAGAAATAAATATAAATTATGTTTTCTATTATCAAAAATCACTTAAAAGGCAGCTTTTGAAATATCTTAATTTACCCCGTATCATCGCAACAACCATTACTTATGAATCGGACATAATAATATTAACTTGACAATACATTCGGCGTCAAATTTAAAATTGTGCTTATTGGTTTCGAAATGTTTAGCACCTAATGATTCGTGAGTATTATGTAGTAAAATGTATTCAGACAAATACATTTTACGCATATACCTACCGCGGCTTTTCTCGGAAAACAAGCGTAACTAGTCGCGGACGGCTTGAATAAAGGAACTCGAAATGGTTAGAAACTAGGCGAATCCGACAACACAACATTAATACGTGAGGTAAGCCCGTAGTAGGTATAATTTCAAAATTGGAACAACACGACTCATTATTTCGGGACTTGACACCGACCACCGTGAGTCTCACTTGTGATCTCACTCGAGTTGGATCAAGTGGCGACGTCGGCACGATTACAATGATCAATAGCAATATGGTCTGTCTGGCTCTGGGGTGACAGACGAAATGAAATCCCGGGAAACGGGCATGGTATTTTATGCGAGAATGTTGTAAACTTTAGAAAGTGATTTAAATGTATGTAACAGCATGTTGTCATTCAAAAAACGCAAAAAACGTACGTAAAAAGTGATAGAGAGGCTTCCGAGTACTAGACAGGCAGAGCCGCCGAGTTAGCCGCCAGCGATGAGCGATTGGCGAGCGATAGCTTTTTAGATGTTGCCGCCAAGGAGTTTACCTCTTTTTTAAGGCCCGACGCAAAAAGAGGGGTGATATATATAAGTTTGACGTGTCTATGTATGTCTTTGGCACCGTAATGTACAATTATGTAGTTCATACATTATTTGGCATTGAAAGGGTTAGCAGTTAACACACCATTCGGGGGTAAAGCGAACCTTCTTTGTGCTAATGTCAATGAAAAACTTATCCTTCGTCCCTCGTCAAAAAATCTTTCTGAAGATTTTCTTGAGGATACGTCGGACTGACCTTTTTGTTGAATACATCGTTGTAAGTTGCTAAGATTATTTAAAGTAGACCGGCGATGGAAAAGAGACGAATTATCCATGGCCCTAAGTCCGAATGAGACAGAAGAAACTTATTTATAAAGGTCACATCTAAACATTTTAGTCAAAACACTTGTGTTTGATGTCTTAAAAATAATGCAGGATGAAAGGGATTCTAAGTCCAAGCCAACTTTCATTCACTTAAATATCTGAGATAATACAAAGCTCTTAAAAGGTGAGGCCTCTTATATTTAAGACACGTCTTCAAAGTATACCTTAGAAATATTTTCTAATGTGCTGAAAAGGTGAAGCGCTCATAGACCGGTGGCTTGGGTCAATCCTCAGCGATTGGCCGAGTTAAGGAGTGCGCACATTACAACGACTCCACGACCGACCGACGCCAACGCGACTAAAACCTTGACAAAGCTAACATTCAATTATGAGCCTTATATCTTTGAAGGTAAGGTTGAATTTCGAACTTATACTTAAAAGCCCTGTACGGCTCGCCCTACACCCATAGCCATTCCGTTTCGAGACCAACGCGTCGACGTTGCGTTGACGACTCACCGTAGACGAGTAGTCCACGCGTCGACCGACACAATGACGTAATGTACCTAGAACGGAACGTCGGAGTTGAAACGGAGTGGAGACGGAGTCGAGTTGACGTCGATGAAGCGTTGATCGCGGAACGGAACGTCGGAGTTGAAACGGAGTGGAGTCGGAGTGGAGTTGACGTCGAGTTGGTGTAATGTGCGCACTCCTTTAAACAACTGCCGACGGTAGGCACGCGAGAGACTGCTATTGGTAAATTTGGTGGTAAAATGCTTCGGAGGGCATGTCAAGCCGTCGGTTCTGTGGATATTGTTATATAAGCCTACGTGAGGCTTAAAAACTTCCGACGCAGGTTGGCTGCTAACCCCTCCACCAATTCGTTGGAGCAATAGAGTATAGTACAGCCTTATAGCCTTTAATCTAGGTTTTGTAATGCAATTAAGGTAGTAAGAGCATGCATCACCACCCTTCCACTTCCGCCCATGACAACTGTGATCGACCTTTAACAAGTCTGAACTGGGGCCTAGGATACTAAGTCCGATTAGGCGATGGTATTAGAGCATTGGTTAGTAAGTTATTAGTATTGAAGCCAAGTTAAAAGTATTTTTAGGTTGAGCCGGCTACACTTTTTAGAGGCGACCATCTCAGTCCTCAAGGGTAGCAACACATCTGTGACCGAATTATAACGAGACTCTTACTAACATTTACTAACTGGACTATTACTAACAATAACTAACAGGACTAATATTCACTAACAGTCCCTGTCCCAGTCCTCATACTTACAAAAGTTACAAACTAACCAACTAATGTTCTAACACCGTCACCTGACCGGACTAACTTTCCCAGTCCCCATATATGAGTCTTGTTCTAAGTCGGTCACAGTTGTCATGGGCGGCAGCGGAAGGTGGTGTTGCATGCTCGTTTGCTGCCTTAAATCAATAAAAAAAAAGGTAATTATTATTTATAATATACTTCTAATGTGAGGCGGAAAAATAAAAATCCACAGGTAAAGCAAAATATAATATAGTAGATATATATGACTTAATTCCAAGGCTTGGTAACGTGAAAGTGAAAGTTTTTTGCACGAGGATAAAACTTTGGTATTGTTCCCCTACCCCAGGGAACTGAGGATGGAGGTAGGGGCGAAGTTCTTGTTATTTAGTTCATGTCTTTATTACTTCTGACACACCGTGACTATGTATAAAATTAAGAATATAGTCTCACTTAGGACATGCAACGGATTCATGTATAGGTAGGTACTTATTATTATCTATACCTATCTATCTATCTATCTATCTAGGTACACATTAATATTAATATCTGAAACCTATTTTACCCTTTTTTGATAATATTGTATACATGTGTAGGAGTGTCAGTATAGTTGAAAAGAGAGCAGGTTATAATTATGTTCGACGACTAAATTTTTTATATGTAGCGATTTTTTTTGTTGTCTTGCGATTTCTCTTGGTCTAAGATCCGAACCTACATCGACCTTCACCGGGTTGATAATAGAATCAAACTTATTTTATAATAAATTTTGTATATTAGAAAATATATTTAAAATGGGTTGACAAAAAAAATCCTGGACAGAATATTTTTAATTATTTAAAAAAAAATGATTTTTCATTAAATGTTGCAACATGAAGATAACACACAACAGATAACAGATAACAGTATAAAATTTTATTATTATCTTCATGTTGCAACATTTAATGTAAAAACAATTTTTTTTTAAATAATTAAAAATATTCAGTCCAGGATTTTTTTTTGTCAAACCATTGTTAATATATTTTCTTATATAATATGAAATTTATTATAAAGTAAGTTTGATTCTATTATCAACCCGGTGAAGGTCGATGTAGGTTCGGATCTTTACCTATCTGTTATTTGTGAACCGATTTCAATTTTTTTTATATTCAGAAGCTAGTGCTTGTCTTGTGGCCACGAGCGAGATCTGACGAGTAGTCTTTGACCTTATCTAATAATGCGTATTTAATTGACTTCGACTACGCTGATCATGTTCTAATTTTACAACTTGTTGATTTTAAAGTTGTTTTTTGTTTTGTTATTATTGCTATAATTGCTATTACATAGTTATAATTGAGGCATAAATTAACAATAACAACTAATGAATTTTGAACACAACTAGTTAAGTGGTTATAAAGGCTTTTGTTATTTAAATAGCCGACAAACTTACCATCACACGGATCGTCAAATATTAAAGATAGCGGACGTGGCCGCGGCGAAACCTGCACGACGAGATATAAATTTAACAAAACCCAATAAAACCAGCAATGGCCTGTAAATGTCTTAATTAACTAAAATCATTAATTAATTCACGCGCACGCGGTAAAGGAAATTAATCTAAGTTTAGTATCTCGCCCGGCAGACGATACGGTAGCGGCTCGGGCGTGGCCACATCACACTCTTTCACACTACAACAGACCCATAAATTTCCTTTACAGCGCTATATCCCGTGGTAGCATAAATGACGTGCATAAGCGTATCAGTGATACCTACATGGTTAAATGATTTTAAATTTGCGTGTGAATTGTGTTAATCGTATTGTGACTAAACCAGGTTAAATTCCTTTCCCTGTATTACGAAAGTGTAAACAAAAATGGCCGCTCGAATTTGGCATTTCAGTGAAAAAATGATTTTGATTGCATGAAACAGATTTTCATATTAAAATTTGTCGATTACTAAATGTTGAGTCATAAGCAATTGTTCTGTTGTAATAATTTATTATATAATTGTATCTGCAATATTATCGCTAATAAAGGATAAATAAAATGATTTATAATGATTTTTATCATGTTTATATTTTAACCAATATTTTTATTCCAATTTATCTTTATTTTTATAATAACATATTTTAATTTTAATATAAAGTAACCCAATAACAATAAACCGTAAAAGTAATTTAACAATTACTTAACCTTAGTTTCCAATATTACGGAGACTTCTCGGTGCTGAGGTCCGCTCGGCACGACGGCCGATTGCAAAGTGACTGGCTTGCCCGAGCGCTGGCCTTTATAGCAAGGTGTAAACAAGCCGATGGAAACACGTGATTATTCAGTGAACAATATTTCTACCCTTTATTTTTGGAGTAAGAAAAGATCGTGAATTTAATATTTTTAAGAATATAACATGAGTAATTGTATTATATTTCGCAATAATTTCATAATTAAAGTGTGATTTAAAACTTAAAATAATTAGTAATTTTAAGAATAATCTATCACATGCTTCCGATGCAGTCGAGTTTTTTATTTGAAAACGATCTCCATTTTTCGCTAATATTTCAGTTTCATGATATATTTTTTAGTTTTGTTCACACACACAACACCAAAAAGAGATTATGTGAATACTTAAGTGGTCTTATTAAAAACCTACTAACGAGCTGTCAAATCACCTGATTGTAATTAGCAACTTCCTCCCATGGCCATCAGTAACATCAAAGGCATCACCGATGCGTGGCCGACCAAGAAAGAAGAAAGAAAAAAGTACTGGCTCTCAGGCTCCCGGCCGGAACACGACAAGTCCTTTTGCGGCTGACTGAATCAAGAGGGCGGTCCAGCCAGCCACGCTTCAGCCCTACCACCGAACAGGGGTCGTCTTCTGTCGCCTCTCAGAACGCCACGTTCTGCCGGCTTCAGGTTAGGATCAGTATCCCAGGGTTTCCAGGTACTCCAGTACGGCCAAAAAAGTTTTTTCCGAAGAAAGAATGAAAGAAGAGAGAAAGAATGTTGAAGAGAGAAAGTTTTATGTAGTTAAAATAGCAGAAACAAAAAAATTTGCATACGCGTGAATCAGTGAAATGGATGAATGATTTTATTTTGAATCCACGTGTACAGTGACAGTATACACGACTCATGCATGTGAAAACGCTGCCTTTCTATTCGTATAAAACAAGAAAAAGCTTCAAATCCACATATTGCATACCGCTAACACGTTTCGCCCTGACACGAAGCGTCAAAGAGGACAGTCTTTGTTCTGTCATATACTCGTATATATTTCAGTGGCAACATCGCTCCAAACGTCGTACGGACATTTATAATAGAACATTTATAGAAGAAAGTGGTTTGATCTGCTGCTTCTGCTAAAAAGCAAATGGCTCGCAATATACTTTGTGTCTCACCAAGATTAGCCATTATTGAAGAAATATTGAATGACCACGCCAATATTGAAGAAATCTAACTTTTCTGTAACCCACGCCAGAAATAATTTATTATATTTAGGCCGATCACAGAGGTCTAAAGCATGTATAGCTTATGGCTATTGCGAAACATCCCGCATCACCTCGGAATAACGCGTACCCATTGGGATACCGCCGCCCCCCGCGGTAGATGATACCGCGCATGTTCGAACAGACCTTAACTGAAACAGGTAAGTTATCAGTTAAACTGATAACTTACCTGTTTATGACAAAATATATAGTGTGCCAGCGCCCTCCAGCCGGGCACCGCAAGCAGCACTAAACTGTGATTAATTACCGCTAATTACAGCTGTTACGGCGCTATAAACGACGCCCCCTATAAATCTAGTTTATCTAGCCTCAACTTACTACAGACATAAGATCTATATCGCTAAGCTTGTCCTGATGACACGGATATGTCGATTTGTTTTTATATTTGATGATGGTATGTGATTGTCACCTACTGGACATCTGCAGCTCCAATGACAACACCCATTTGCGAGGGCGACTATTTTTCACTCACTATATTTTTATTTGTTTTTTTTTTACACATTTTTCGACTTTAAAAGAGACTATCTCACTAGAAACCCCTACCACGGTACTACACTTGAAATCGTATAGGTATAATAAATAGTATAGGTATAAGCTATTATAAGCTATCTACTGGATTTTTATTATCGCTCAGTTACAAGTACAAAGTCTTTAATTCTATTTATTCAATATTTTACCATTTCCTTTTGTAGATTTCACCTATAAATAACTCCTTTATTTTCGTGGAAATCATCAAAAAGATAATCGAGACGAACGCGAGATAAACAACCATTCCGTCGTATCCGGAAGCACGATTACATATATTATTATAGTGTTATTTTTTCCTAGACGATGTGAAACATTTTTACAGAAAAGTGTTTTAATCTGCTACTTCTGTCGATTAGCAAATAGCCCGCAATATACATAACTCGTTTCAAAACTAAAAACTCTAGTCAAAGAATATTACCTACAGCTTTGACAGCCCCCACAATCCTACTGCTATCGATAAGTTACCCTACATACATACCCTAAATATATCATAATTTTTTATTTTTATTTTATTACTTTACACTTGCTACATATTTATTTTCGGTTTTTGTTAAAATTTCTTACCAGTACACCCTTTAGCGATAAGACCACTCTTTTTCCTTGTTGCTTTCTATGGCGTACAATAAAGAGTATCATTATTATTCTTTGCACGGAACACAAAAAAGCTCGAAATAAGAACTGAAGAATCGATTTACCTATATCCATACTTCTTGCATCTACACCTACCCTTCTAAAGTCTACCAAAACTCCTAAGTAAACCTTCGTACAGACAAGAAAACGATGTTATATTTTCTCATTCTTTTCATTCATTCTACCGACAAATGACGCGCCTGGTCGTTGAGGTAAAAATTTAATAAATCTCGTAATGCGTCCGCGGGGCGACGCGGACGTGAAATACGACCCGCATCCCCGGCTGAGTGCTCCATTGAACATTGTTACACCATGTGGATGGAAGACATAAGATCGATTACTACTGACAGGGACGAATTAAGCCGTGAGGGAACTGGTAGTCCTACTTTCTGATAACTAAAGCGAAAATAAACGTTTCATTCACATCACTGCTAGAATCATCTGTTGCTGGTGGCAAGCACGCAAATTAAAACATTTTAGATGGATGGGTCTTCATGTATCCTTGATTTAAGATAAGAGCCTGTTTATAAACATATGGTTTGCAAGGCAAGGACACAAATTGAAACATTTTAGATGGACGGACTTCATCTATCTTTGATTTAAACCAAGAGAGTGATTATACAGACCGATGTTTGACGAAGAGTTTGTCAGAATTTGTGGGGTTATTTATTTTATTACATGTCATATTCTATAATATTATGCTGGTCCATCGCTTTTTTTCGGTCAAAAACACGGCGGAGATGGCAATGGTATCCTGATATCCATGGGAGACGTTCATCACTTATCAAGAGATGTATTCTGCTCGGTTGGCAGTTGCATAAAAGGAGACACAAGCAATTTCTGAGAACAAATATTGACTAAAATATACGCTCCAACTGAAACTTGAAATTGGAAAATTTCACTCTGCAAAGTCACTTCCTACTGACTGAACTGAAAAGTCGTTTACTTAAGTTCACAAGTAACTATAAAGGTCAGTACAAAGCACAATTTTCGACTAAAGAGTGTTTCAGTGAAAAAACAAAATGTATAACGGAACAGGATTAGCGAAGTTCTGGAAAACTTTGGAACAACGAGCCGGCGCGGCGCAGCTGTAGTTGGAAACTTTTTAGAGGAGATGCAGTAAGGCGTGAAAGGGAAAAACTCCTTCTGGAATAAATAGCTGCTTCTTAAATCATCTTATCTATATATCTATCTATCACTACATAGTATAAAACAAAGTCGCTTTCTCTGTCCCTATATCCCTTTGTGTGCTTAGATCTTTAAAACTACGCAACGGATTTTGATGGGGTGTTTTTATAGATAGAATGATTCAAGAGGAAAGTTTATATGTATAATATATTAAAGTTTGGTGTAAATTGGTTGAAATATGACGATAACTTTTGAGAAAGTCGGAAAAAATCAGGCTGTCCGGGAGCTTTTAACGAAAACTCAGTCTAATCCCTTTGAAATGTAACAAAACATGTATTGGTTGAATATTCCTCTTTTATTGGTCTACAATAAAGTCAGCGATGGCATATGTCTATCTTTTAAGGATAGCTTATTATACCCATTCTAAGTTTTAAAAAAATGGTCACATACGATGCGGTAATTGGAAAGCTATTTAGAGGGATACAATATTACTCGTAAACATTATCGACTTAAATATGTTAGTCACCTTAAGCATTTCAGGCACATTATAATTAGCCTGTACAACATATAATTTAAATGAATATCTTAAGAGTTTTCGCAAAATGAAAAATAACGCGCGTGAAAATAAATTCGTGCGCTGGTTAGGTTTAACAATTTTGGACTTCGGTACTAAGGGACAGGTTTCCCGAAGCGAAGCGAGGGCGGGTTTACTAGTATCTATATATGTACATACCTTCTCTCTGTATTCCGTGGTACATACTATTATAAATAGGTAGGCGCTTTTTTCTGTAACTGACTCATCAACGCATGGTATTTGGTCTTTCAGTTAAGTTCAAAAAGGGAAATATTAGTAAACTTCCAGAAATTCATCCCAGGGGTGCGCAATAGGGGAGAAAAATTTATAAAAATTTGTTAAACCTTTATTAAAATGCGTGATATTTCGTAGAAATATTCTTTGTCAAAAATAATGATTTACGTGTTTCATAATTTTTCAAAATAATTCTGGGAGGGTGAGAAACAGGGGATGCTAATTTGTTAACTGACTGTGAATGATCGAACTCCTAGCCCGAGCTGTGGGATATCACGACTACCAACGCACTCGGATCAATCTCAGAAAACAATATGCCGTTTCGTTGACACTGAGCCAACACACTTTTTTAATAAAAGTTCGTGCGAAGGTTACAAGAATTGTTTTCAAATATCACGGGACTTCCCTCTCAGCCCGTACGATACTGAAACAAAGACTATGTACGTCACTTAAAAGCCATCTCTGTGGGATTCGTAACCAATATGTAATGTAAATACCTCAATGACAAAAGGAAATGGATTGCTTATTTGATCTCTGTAATGTAGGTGTAGTCCGTATACTAATATCACCACATAATACAATATTTGTCTGTCTGTCAGAAACTTACAAACTCATAAACTACCGTTTTAGTTTCGTACCAGTAAACGTATGAAGATAATACTATAAAGCTAAAGAATTTGATTGCTTGTTTGAACGAGCTAATCTCAGGAACTACTGGTTCGAATTGAAAAATTATTTCTGTGACGGATGGTCCATTTATCGAGGAAGGCTATATATAGGCTATATAACATCACGCTATGACCGATATGGGCGAAGCATTGACGAAAAATGTTTCAAAAAGGGGAAAATGTTTAATATTTAGGTATAAACGCAAAGTTGTAAGTTTCCCGAAGCAAAGCAAACATATGTAACAGTCGGAAAATATCTAGGTATACAGCTAAGAATAATTTTCCTCTCCATGTATCTACGTGCAAAATCAACAGTGCGTAACTCTCTTCGAACGACTTGACCGAAGCTACTCGTAGGTACGTATATTATGTATTCTCACCCTATGGGTTGACGCACACTTATCAACTCGGATACTTCATATTTTTATAAAACAACAAAAATAAAAATAAAATCATATTTATAAGCGTAATCAGCAAATATGCGAAAAATAGTTGGCGTATGATGGTTTTCAAATGGCATACTAACATATTATTTATGCAATAAATAGCAAATTTTAAGCGGCAATTTTTAATAACATCTTCGGATTATGCTGCTGGAACGGACTTTAAAGATAGGAGAGCGAATCATCCGACACGAGTACACGACGAAATAAGTTCTATGCAATAACTTGCCTTCACTTACTTACTTTATTGCCTATTAGGACTTTATTAGGAACTTAATTTTGACTATAGTCTTTTTTAAATACCTACCCTCACTCACTGATTAATTCTCGAAAACTATTTGACCTTTTACTTACCAAGAACACTTGTGTTTTTCCACCCTTGGAAGGAGGGTAAATAGAGTTGAAAGTTAAAAGTATCTCCTCACGGAATAACCCGCGAGCAACAGCTACGTGTGATTAATAAATTGGCCACCTGAAACAGTATCACGCGAGCACACAAGACCAAATTTAAATTTCAGTTTTGAGCTAACGCGAGCACAATAAATAAAACATTGCTTGCTTTCAAACCTCATTCGACTTAGTCCGATATCGACAGATATGTGAATAAATCATACCACTGTGACAGGCAGCGTAACGAACGGCCATGTTCCACTTTCGAAAGGGTTCGGGAGCCCTGAATTAGGGATTTTGTTTGTTTGTTTAGGAACACCCATGTTTGAACCTCACATTGTAACTGGAAATCAATCATCATCATAACTTGTTTGTATGTACCTAGTTATACGCTCGAGAGCTAAAAAAGTCATGTCATATCTTTTATAACCGCTACCGCTTCAATGGTCGTTCGAAATGACAGAACATAAAGATGATTTTCAAGTACTTACTTACTTATTGAACCCAAATTAACATAGTTTCTCGACTTTAATTTATGACTTTGCACAATATGGTGTCCAGTTTATGACTAGATTAAATATTGATTATGGTTGTATTAATGTTACTCGCAAGACAAATCGATTTACGTAAGAATAATCAATTCGGCCCACGCGTTTGGCCTTTAAAACACCTCAAAGGAAAACATACATAGACCGATAAAGACACTACCCTCCTTTGTGTCGCACAGTCTGGTAAAAACATCCGGCAATGGTTTTTCGCAATTTTTATTGTTTGCAGCAAAAGCTTCCTTTATGAACTCGTCGGATCAGTTTTATTAAACGAAACGTTGGAGATTTTGTCGCCCAGACGAATGGCGCTTTTAATTAACACTATGAACTCACTTTAAGCTGTGATATACTGAAGAAAGGCACTCGGAACTCCTGTAGTGTAGTGCATGACGTAATCCAATGTCGCATGTATTGTATAAATACAAAGAAAATGAATATTGTATTTTAAATTATAAACATAGAATATCGGATGATTGTAACTTGATCCATTACCAAATACGATTTCCAATGTATTCTGTTATCTGATCCAAGTAATTTTAAATAAGTAAAAATATATCTTTTCTATCTATCTATCTATCTATATATATAACAGGAGAAGCTGACTGACTGACTGACGGACATATCAACGCAGGGCCTAAACTATAAGGGTTAGAAACTTGAAATTTTGCACAGGGGTACCTTTTATAACGTAGGGGAGCACTAAGAAAGGATTTTTGAATATGCACCCCCTAAGGGGGTGAAACGGGGGTGAAAGTTAGTATGAAACTTTGCCGTTTTTGAAGTTATTCGAAGGAAATTCAGTACGAAGGTTTTTCATCGAAAGTCATGAAAAACGTATAAATTTTTTTTCGTAAATTTAAAACATTTAAAAAATTGTTGTACTAATTAAACAAAACCATCCAATCCTTTCGGGAAACTTGTCTCGTAAATAAATATTATTGTCGCGCGTTGCTGCCACTCGGTTGCAATCAATCTCAGTCCATTATCGTGCTCCCATTCATTTAATTGGAAATTGATCGTTCGCTTTCCATTCATCGAAAACAATAAACTTGTTCAAGTTAACCTTAATTATTATGAGCAATTTGCACGCACTTTCATTTTATTATTAACCTGGATTAATATGAATTCATTGCGCCGACGCCAGCGGCGGCGGCCTATGTCGCTACTGGCAAATTTTGTTGATCTTCCGTGCTTCACAGGGCACGAATAACGAAGACATGCAGGCGGCAAAAAAATTCCAACACTTGAGTTGGGCATTAACTCTAATCCGCGCTGGAGCAGCGTGAAGGATTTGGGGACTGCTGTAAAATTTAACACCGAGCTCCATAAAAGATCTCTGCACGTCATGTAGGCGATACGAAGACAACCAAATAATGGCTATTTCTTGTTAGGTTGGGTTACGCACACCCCAGACGGGTTACCCCCGCACCAGAATTCCCTGTCGTGGCATGGACGTACAATAAGGCATTGCAAACACCCACGACTCGAGAACATATATTTATCTGTTACATAAATAACTGTCGGAATCTCGCAGGATCACTACAAACTGAGCTACAGAGCAGTGTCCATTCAAAGATAATTTGTCAGCTTTAACGTTATTTTTGTAGTGAAACTTCTAAGTGGATTTCGGAGACGGTTATGTTAAATGTTTCACACTACTGTGGACACTGTGGTGGGCTATTGGGGAACGTGAGACTCGGGGATGAAAAGGAAGGGTACAGATATTAATAAAATTATGTAACTAAATTAAATTATAATAAAGTTTGTATAAAAAAGTATTATTGTAAAAATCAATTAAAATAACTTAAGCTTTTGGCATTCATAAGGATTAGTAGGATTAGTAGGGATTATTGACAGAATTACTGTAAATTAAAAACTCATGCCAAACGCATTACGACGAAGGGTCTTTGATTACAAACTGGATAATTATTTCAAAGATAAAACTGTTTGGACATGAGTTTGAAATGTAGCCTTAAGTAGTAATATGTGCTGTCTGTAACACTGAGTTAGAATATAAATCCTTGGGAGTTCTTAGCCGTTTCTTCTTCCAAGACCACTCACAGTAGGGATATTCGAAAATTGGCTGTTTTTCGAAAAACCAACATTGAAATAAATTTTATTGCATTTCAATTACATAAAATATATCTATAATTGAAAATAATACCCTTATCCCCGGAAGCCCTAAAACCAAGCGGGTTCCTTATTGTCTGTTGTTTTGTTCTGGTCCTTATCGACTTCTGTCTTACGACTCCCTAGTCTTACTTAGTTTAGTTATTAGTTAAGTAGCATTTTAAGGAATTAAGGTAGCAAAAGAGCATGCAGTCACCTCCCTTCCGCTACCATGACAACCCTAAAATGGGGACTAGGATAGTTAATCCGGTTTGGATACGGTATCAGACCATTAGTTGGTTAGTTTGTTTGCTTCGTATATTACTACAATAACAATAGTTCACGTCACACCTAGTTAGACCCTCGCGCACAACAGGAAGGTTTTAGATTACGGAATTCTTTACTGTCTCTCCGAGCCATGTCCCGGCGGTTATTTTATTTCCTTTTGAGAGCACATTTTCAACGGGCCAATTTATAAACCATTTCAAGATTGCACTACGTTGTGAGAGCTATTTGAATTTATAAACCATTTCGGACACTTCTTGAGTTGTGCAATAAAGTATATTAAAATATTTACTTGAATATTTCATGGGTTTCTGGAGATTTTAGGAGAGATAGCTGCTACCTGTTGCTGGTCAGTTATTTGCGTAAAAAATGTAACAATAATGAAAATACACAGTTCAATTTATTAAAGTATATTCAGGTTCGACAACGCATCATGCTTTGGTGCGTGTTACTGATGTCCATCGGCGACGGTGGCCACTTACCACCAGGTGGCGTATCATCATCATCATCATCATCACAACCCATAACTGTCCCACTGCTGGGCACGGGTCTCCTCACACAATGTGTGGTGTACAGGTCGTCGCCACGCCGGCCAAGTGCGGATTGGCGGCCTTCACACACCTTTGAGAACATTATGAACAACTCTCAGGTGTGCAGGTTAGCTCACGATGTTTTCCTTCACCGGCGGAAGTGATAATTAAGTTCTGAAAATTATAGGTGAGTGCGGGGTTTAAACCGGGACCCCCGGTTCGGGAGTCCAACCTTCAACCACACGGCTATCAAATAAGCAAGATACATAATATATACATCAATTTCATTCCGTGATTTAACAAGTCTTTCTCCTTCTAGTCCAGCCCCGAATCGTGTTATCAAATTTATTTATGAACGTAAACAAAACTTTGCTAATTTAATAAGATTGTTTGGAACAATAGCTTTGTTTTTCATAGATACAATTGTGTTGGCAACTACCTACTTTTTACAGTACCGTTGTCAACATAAAGGCCTGTTCAGATATACACAGTATCCACTATTTCACTACCGCTGTGGGTAGCGAAAAATATCGCGAGCGTTGACAAGTGGGTGTGCAGTTGTTGCTGTGTAAGGTACCGCAGGATCTTTGCCAGGAGACACAGCTGCTTAAGCTTTGAATACATAGAATGTCTAGTCGGAAACCAGCAATTAGGTAGGTACCCACACACCATTGAAGTTGAAGTCACCGCTTAACACTTTTAATAACTAAAAAAATGGATCGTCCACTATGAATGTAGTTAAGCAGACGAATTTATTGCTCGTATCAGAAGACAGCGGTTAAATCGTCACCTTCTGGCGCCTCCACTAAACTCCCATAAAACCTAACGACGCGGAGGCCATAAAAAGGAAATTTTCGCAACTTTCCACCTCGACAAATTCACTGACGCGAAGTATTTAAGGCGCTTGGCCTTCGCACGCACTAAGCAGTCTGTCCGAGTTTCCGGCGCTTACACTTAGAAAATAGAAGATTACAAATTATACACACATTGCAATGATAACTGATAAAGTGGGGAAGAAAGAGAAAAAAATATGTTGTTCTTATTATTTTACACTTAGTACCATTTCTACCGTGTAATAATTGTTTTAACAGCAATTGTGTTCCGGATAGAAAGGTGTGGAGCCGGCTACACTTTTTAGAGGCGACCATCTCAGTCCTCAAGGGTAGCAACACATCTGTGACCGAATTATAACGAGACTCTTACTAACATTTACTAACTGGACTATTACTAACAATAACTAACAGGACTAACATTCACTAACAGTCCCTGTCCCAGTCCTGATACTTACAAACTCACCAACTAATGTTCTAACACCGTCACCTAACCGGACTAACTATCCCAGTCCCCATATATGAGTCTTGTTCTAAGTCGGTCACAGTTGTCATGGGCGGCAGCGGAAGGTGGTGCTGCATGCTCGTTTGCTGCCTTATATCAATAAAAAAAAATTTACCTTACAACTTACCTAGAGATAATAAATATTATATATGAAAACGGTTGATAGACAATCATGTTTGCACGAGAAACGTGAAATTAAACTGTGTAGTATAAAACCCGGCCATCTCCAACACAATGAAAGAACACGTTTCCATTGCTTCGGCTTCCGCAGCTTTCATGAGCGGGGTGTTCCGTAAAATGCGGAAGTTGGATTAACAACATAAATGTGTATTTTTATCCCTCTAAAAGCTCTCAGCTTTATTCTTCACGACATAAAATTGAGCATTAAAAATTCTATCTCGTGCTGCCATCTCAGCCATGTTATATACAAAGATTTTACGTCTAACAAGGTCGTATGTCACATCTTTCATGACATGAAATCTTACTTTATTCTTATTAGCAGTTCGTTAAATTATTTTTATATAAGTAAGCATTTATTTTTGTGAAAAGTTTGTTACTTTTTTATTAAAGATTATGTTCGCATTTTAGAGTTGAATGAGAAAATTGTAGTATTTTTCAAATAAAACGGTGCTATAATGCGCTATGATGTTGTTCTCTTGTGTCATTCAGGCTCGTAAATACGATTTTATACACAGCACGAATGAGCTTATCTCTAACTTCACCAATAACACTTAGCGCTCGGAATATCAGGCAAAACATTATTTGAGCCACACAATAACTTGGATAACTCAATAATAATCGTATTCGTGTATCGTTTGGAACAATTTATGAAACTTGCGGCATGTTGGTGAGAGTTAATAGGAACAACTCGACACGGACGCGGATTATTGGTGATTGAAATAAAAATCATGACTGAAACCCACGTAAATACTTTTAAGCATGTTGACATGCCACGCTTTAGTTGTAGATCACAAGAGTTCTGTTCATGTTAAGATTCATATATTTACTTATGATTATTACGAGTACGATGGGCAAAGAAAACTTTGTAGTCCTCTTTAATAATAATGCACGCATGAGCGAGTGTGACATTTGGTGACACATACATAATAATTATATATGCAGAAGTACAGATTTTATTCCATTACAGCTTTTATTTTTTACTTACCTATAATTTGTGCTAGAAATACATTTCTTAAAGCAGATAAATCATTCATTAGAGTCAACGTGAAGTACCCAACAAAATGAATTTACGGTCGAAAATTGAACGTAGAACGGGAGCTATAATTTTTTTTCGTTGCAGATAAAAGTTGATAAATGGACCACAAGTTCAGAATAAAGTGGTTACAGATAACTCCAGGCCTCTTTAGTACTCATAAGGCTCATTTGAGGAGCATATTATGGACTGTAGTCAAAAGGTCTGCAACGTCCGCAAGTAGGTTGGACGTGTTCGTACAACAAATTAAGGATACCTACATCCATATGTATGTACTTTACAACTCGGTCACATCTGTTCCGGCTACGCCACATAGACGATCGATATATAAATATACGACATACTGTATCCGTGTGGTTTGAACATTGGAGTCTCGAACCGGGTCTGGGTTCAATTCCTGCACGCAACCCTTTATTTTCAAAAATTTATGAGCGTATGACACAAATGAATAATCACTTGCTTCTCTGAAGAAAAATATCGCGAGATCTGCACACCTGAAGTTCGCTAATTCGCACCTCTATGACCGTACCCTTTGAGTTGTTAAGAGCGATCCCAGCAGTGGGACAGTTACGAGTTGCAATGATGAAAAGGAGACGCAACTTACTCTCTATAAAATACTCTGTCACATTTAAAGCTTGACTTTGAGCGTTTATTATTCACAATAAAATATTCATTTCAACTAATTCACTAGTGAAAGGTCTGGAATATTTAAATTTAACGTCTAATCTACTCGTATGTTGAATCAAGCACCAGCTCTCGCTTTGTTTAATTTAACTAGAGAGAATTATTCAAATGGCGATGTAGAATGCAACTAGCTTGGTGCTGTGATATTCTAGTAACTTATATTGCAGTTGGGTGAACATAAAGCCATATGGCTACACCTACAATATGAATACTCACGAATATATTGAATGGAATCATCATCATCATCATCACAACCCATAACTGTCCCACTGCTGGGCACGGGTCTCCACTCACAGTGTGAGGGGTACAGGCCATAGTCCACCACGCTGGCCAAGTGCGGATTGGTGGACTTCACACACCTTTGAGAACATTATGGAGAATTCTCGGGTGTGCTGGTTTCCTCACGATGTCTTCCTTCACCGAAGCAAGTGATAAAAAAAATTGAATGGAATACTAATCCTTAAATTATGCCAGTCTCGTCATTTGTCCAATGGGAATTTGACTCATAATACGGATTTTTTATAATTGAAGCGGTTCAATAACCGAACTAAAAGGACCTGGTCCAATATCTGACTTCCTTAACGTCTGCTAGGTACCTAATAATGGCTTGAGAGCCAGTATATTCTTTATTTTCTCTCCTTTTTTTCTTGGCCAAAACGTTTCAGCGACACCTTTCGTTATTGATGTCCATGGGCGACAGAGACTACTTACCATCTGGTTCGTCTGCTCATCTGTTAGCTATAGTTACATATAGCATACCACACTCACTCATAAAGATTACGACACATTACCCAACTAGGGTAGTGAATCAGAGCCATGTTTTGGAGCCGCTGACATATATAATTTTCGGCTTCAAAGGAACCACGCTTCATACACAATCAATTTATTTTATCGTGATATAAGGGTGCTAGCACACCAGTAAAGGGGAACGGAAAGGGTTGAATGTACTAAAGTGTCATGCACAACAATATCAAGAGGATGCTAGTTGCATCAGTCCACAAAAGAGCTTGCTATTGACATGTTTCCTGACAAACGAGATGACACACTGTATGGTGTTTTTTTACTTTGTATAAGTCATGCTATGGACAATTCCAACAAGAACACACACGCAGTCCGAGAAAAGAAAAACTCATCATCTCCTCCTCGATGGAAATCACCCAGGGCCCTCAGAATGTCAGTCTGGCATAGTACCTAACCATTGCGTCGTAAGCTCGCGGTAATTCGTTGTCCATTAAGCACGTAATTTGATCAGCAAAATTGGATTGTGGATGTGGCGCCCTCCACAATAATTGTCGGGTTAACAAGAAGGTTACATCTACAACGCTGCTTACCATCAGGTGGGATTGTAGTCAATCAATAACTTATTGAAAGTAAAAAAAAAATGTCAACACCTAAATCATGATATTTAAGTTTTTACAACCCAAAAGCTCCAAGCTGGACGAGAGATCTTCGTTTGTTAAAAACTTAAAGATGAACAAATGTCACAGACCCCTTACAATAGAAATACCCTATAAAACCAAAATAATGAAAACGTAAAATAGTTAGGTCCCAAAGGGGGTCCCCTTATGTATCATCCATACAATATTTAATAACAACCTTTTAATTAATATTATTATATTCAAATTTATGCGCCAAAAATAATAAAATAAACTTTTTCTTTAGAACTTTTACTATCAACTTACAACGTCATTACACCAACGAGCGAGTCACTGAGTAATCAGTAACGTCTTCCGTTACTGAGTGTCTGACACTGACCTATACGAACGAATGATTTGGAATTAAAATTAATGTAAATCACGAAGTAACTCAATTGCAAAATATAGTCCGTTCGAATCAGTTCTCACCCGCATGGAAGCCGTAGCCAGACCCTCCTCACTGTCGGCTCCGAACTAGCCGCTAGCATCACGGCCGCGATCAGTTCCACTCGTGCTCAATAAAATGCAATTTAAACTGTTTGATGTAGCCACTGCCCCGTCCAGATCAAATAACTTCCACTTGAACCTAACTCGAAGTTTTAGTCATAATCAATGTACTGGTTCTTGCCTATCAAAGCCTTTCTATACAGGCAATTTTGAACTCAAATAGGTGTTAGTTGGCAACCAAACACGTGGTCCAATTTTGATAGTCCTTACATCAAGAGATTTGTCCAAATTTAAAGACATGACAATAATCAAAATTACAATCTTTACCTATTTACGATACTTTATTATTGCCATATAGAAATTCGATACCCGACACCATGCTGTAAAAAGAAAAGTGAAAGTCCACAAACTATTTTAAAGTAAATCATTAAATAAATATTTGAAAATTATGGGTTTTCCTTTAATTTTTTAACTTAGGTAAATGACCATTTAGGACCCATAACGATTAGGAACCATTCCCACTTTAAGTAGTCATATTTAGAGTTATAAACTTATATCTGACTAGCCAATTAGCCATCATTGCAAACTTATTCGAGGAGGTGCAATGCTCCTTTGACGCGATTCAGCCTTTATTAGCATTTATATTACCTAAGCCTTACTATAGCGTACAATGCGGTGCTTTAAGTATGTCGGTATTTCTTGTTCGACTGCGAATTTAATTACGATCGCATTGAATCTAGTCTAATAATGTTCATTATAGCGGTACTTACACATATATATAACAGGAGAAGCTGACTGACTGACTGACTGACTGACTGACTGACATATCAACGCAGGGCCTAAACTAAACTATAAGGGTTAGAAACTTGAAATTTTGCACGGGGGTTCCTTTTATAACGTAGTGGAGCACTAAGAAAGGATTTTTGAAAATTCACCCCTAAGGGGGTAAAACGGGGGTGCAAACTTAGTACGAAAGTTCTCTGATTTTATCAACTGTTATATCATAGATTAACTAGATGGAACATTCAATAGACATAACATAGGCCACTTTAGCATTTATGTGTGCGTGACAACGCTAATAGTATTATTCACACTAAGAAACTTACATTTTAATTGGTCGGTACTTGTCAACTTCAAATAGTCTATCAAACCGGCTGTTATTAGTTGAAAATGCACCTTAACACTTTATCTTAATTTTTATTTTTCCTTGCCATATTTGGTGTCTTCTTACCTTCATCAATTAAGTACATAATATTTATAAAGTTCGTCTATCCACCGCTAGATGGCAATGGAATTTTATGTAACGCTATTGAACGCTAGATGGCGTGACTGGTATCTATAACAGATTGACCTTACGCATATAGTCTTAAGTTACATTTTTGGTTAACAACTGCTTCAGGCATAGTACCATTATCGGTTTAGGCTTAGTGATGTGCCGGTGTTTTTGCCACGTTATCGACAATTATCGACAGTTTATTGTTGCATGGTCTAGAACTAGATCTACAATACATTATTATTATGTTGCTTTTTTATATGAAAACGATAGAAACTGGTACTGTATTGTTTACTCGTATAATATTTGTTAATCATAATTATAAAAGGCAGTAATAGCCTAGTGCTATTACTTATATTATTATAATATTATGTTATTTATTATAACATTCAATAGACAGAACATAGGCCACTTTAGCATTGATGTATGTATGCGTGACAACGAGGAATGCCACTGTAGGGACACGTGTATCTCTGTGTGAGTGTAATGTTGCTAGGTATTGAATAAGTTCCCGTTATTTAAAACTAAAATATTTTATTATTATAATTAAAATAAAAGATAAATAATATATTAATTCAATATAATATACATAATAAATAAATAAACTTTAATGAACGTTTTTTGAAAATATATTGTCCGTGGCGGGTTTTGAATCCGCCATCTTACATGTAGTGACATGTCACGTTATTACTACAACAGACGGCCGTGATTACATTTTATGATAATATTGTGATATAATTAATTTATCACACACAGGGGTAATAACATATTAAGGTGTTTTGAATTTGAGAGACATAAATACATAGGTAACTTAAAATATTTATTCAAATCACAGATAATTATAGGTATTAAATCTTAACCACCTTTATTTTGCATTTTCATCCCTTACGCATAACAACTAACCAAAATCTCATTACAATTGGATGAACAGCTTGGAGTGGTGTAGAGGGCAAAATATAATAATTATTTATTCCACACCATGTAGCAGAACTGTATACACATGTTTTTTTTATTGATTTAAGGCAGCAAACGAGCATGCAGCACCACCTTCCGCTGCCGCCCATGACAACTGTGACCGACTTAGAACAAGACTCATAATTATTCATTTGAAAATTATTAACTAGAAATAACATAATAAAATTGTCGATATCGATAAATTTTTACCCCATTCCTTCACGAGTAGCATAGAAAGTTCTGGAAGTAGCACTACTACTTAAAACTTAAAACGAACCTTATTGCCAAGTAACTGAGTAGCTTTTTGGTTATAAAATATTTATTTATTTTATTAATTTCTTTATTTATTTACATGGGTAAATATACAACAAAACAGTGAAATAAAAATAGTTATCTGTGAAAAGATATCCCATCTTCGTTTTTATGTGTTTGGGAACAACTTTTACAATGTTTAAATATACAAGACGGCATTTTTAAGTTGTAGTAATGCGTGACGCGTGATTACGCGTGACGTCTAAACAGTACGACGGTCTGAATAGCACTAATGCGAGTTTGTATTCGCTTTTGAATTTGTATTTGCTTTTGTGGCTTCACTTTTTTGTTCTGCACGCTCCATCTGCCTTTTTTTCTATATCGCTGTGTTATATATTTAGGGATTTTTGGCGGGCGAAGCCGCGGGTATAGGCTTGTATTACATATGGGAGAATGACCCTCCCTGTCTTTCTGTCTGTAACCTTTTCACGCTAACTACACTGAAACGATTTAGATAAAATTTTGTATGGTGATAGTTTGAAAGGTGTACGAAATTGCATGCTCGTTTGCTAACTTATTAACATTATAAAGTGCCTGAAATAAATGAGCAGCAATGTTCGAATGCGTGTACTTATACATGTTTATCAAAGCGAAACGAGGGCGAATAAGTAATTTATTTAAGTGGATTGATACAGAGAATCGATATAAATTAATGAGAAAATAAATTAGCACTTATTAATTACAATTAGTTATATTGTAATTGACGTGTACGCAGAGTAATTAACGTGTTCCCGAGAATTTCGTTTTCATTCTATTGCCGGTCGCAAATTACTTAAAGGAAGAATCGTTATGACTTCATGTATTCAGGCCATATTAATTTAATTTGAACAATATAATTATGTACCTACTTTAATTCATTGTTTTATTTCTGTCGACACATTTATTATTTCCTTATTGCGCTGTTAACGCATATTTTAAT
Source organism: Ochlodes sylvanus (assembly GCA_905404295.2). Taxonomy (NCBI): domain Eukaryota; kingdom Metazoa; phylum Arthropoda; class Insecta; order Lepidoptera; family Hesperiidae; genus Ochlodes; species Ochlodes sylvanus. The sequence goes on along the minus strand of FR990134.1, from coordinate 12,669,403 downwards.
GAAACTCAAAAGAATTCGTTTGTTCCTTGTTTCGGTGAAAACGTCTTCAGAATTAGCGTAATAGATAATTCTTTCGTATGTAGATATATAGATTATCTCTCTCACTGCCAAAGGAGGCCCAAACAATATAGTCATAATGTGATTCTCCTGCCACTTAACAACATTGTAAATAACGATAATATGAATATATTTCTTTAGCAAAATTGGATACCGTCTTACGTAGTAAGTAAGTATATTATACACTTCTTCATTCTTGGTGCCGGGAATGCACCAACATTTTGGCCCGTGTGACCATGTCCCGTGTCCAGTAATTAGTATATAATTGTCCCGAATCCCGAACACGTATTTGTTTTTACACAACGTGTCTTGATTTCTTACCAAAGGGTGCTTTTATAATAAGTATGATAATTCACAAAAAGGAAAAAGCCTCGTACGCACTATGCGGTTAGCCGGACTGCGGAATCAAAAATATGTATGAAAATATGGTTTCTATACACACTGCGATGCGGCTGCCGCCCAACCGCTCCGGTCGCTGGGAGCGCTGCGGCCCGATCGACGGCTAGCCGGACGGTCGCTATACGCACTATGCGGTTGGCCGGTTGCGGTTGGATGTTGTACGTGTTCACCGACGCTCGCGCATTTTATTGATGATAACAAATTATTTAACAATGAATTTCGAATTTCTTTTTTATACAATGACGTGAATAAATATAATATATAGCTGCGACTTCTTTAAATTCCATCTTGGAAATTAGTCGATCCAACCGCAAACGACGACGGTTACTCATACGCACTGTCCGGTTAACCGGCATACGGTCAGCCGTCCGGCTAACCGCTAGCACAACCGCATCATCCGGTCAGCCGGACGGCTGGCCGCAGTCCGGCTAACCGCTATAGTGCGTACGTGCGTACGTGTAAGGTGTTTATAATTATGATACGATAGCTATCGCGTCGTCAAACTGGGGCCTTAAAAATACGGGTTTTTCATTTTGAATTTAAATTTTTACAACCAATTCTGACCCTGGACCCGTGAAGCGTTGTATTATTTTTTATTTAATATATACAAGAGACTATCCAGCCAGCTTTTCACGGTAAAAGCTAAAAGATTTTTTGATAAAACTTCTGATAAAACTAGCGCGCCGCTGCCGTGCTGCGAAACATAACGGCAAAAACTATTTTAGTTTCCCAAACACTGCTTGCATATTTACTACTTAACTTTTTTACAACTATCTGGCTGATAATTTTCCGAAAATTCAACCGTGGTTTTTTAAAACTGTTTCGGTTGTTAGGTTTTTCGTTCCTTCCTGGCACCGCAACCCATAGTTGAGCAACCCGTCGCATTTGATGATGGTAATGATGATGATGATGATAACCACATACCAGATAGCTAGCCCCCTCGTTTGTGGACTAGTTACGTAAACATCAACTTGGATCGGATCATCTACATCTACATGTCAACCCAAATATCAATGTATCTACCCCTATTAACAAACTACCCCGCAGCGCAGCCCCTACAAGTGAAACCTACAAGTGTTTACTTAATACGTAGTAGGTACAGTAATAACAAACACTGCTTATCCCCGAATTCATTATACACCTATACAAGGTCGCAAGTCACTCACTAATTCATTTTGATTAAGGAACCACTCAAAAGTTAGCCGCAACGTTAACTGTGCTAAACTTCCACCTCAATTAACCGCCTCGGGTCTCGCGGCGACGTAAATGGCCCCAATACTCAACCATGACACCGTTGACAGATCATTTAATGAAATAATAATACTTTGTCATCAATCATTTTTTGATTTTTACATTAGATGCATAAGCACACGTTCGAATAATTACGTGCCTCTTCAAAAGTGGGACCCGACAATGACGCTACATAGACGCGACAGAGACGATGAACCGACAGACGTCAATATCTGCGACGTTCCACACCTGTGTAAATGAAACTATGCATTTTCTTCATTCATCCGCAACTCCCAAAGCGAGTGCTCGACAACGCTCAACTTTATAATAATGGTCACGAAATTGCGCCGCAAATTGTGGCGATACGAGTATTAATTGAATTTGTATGCGAATTGGCATCGATATGATCTCTTAAACAAGACCAGATATTTGAGATCATTTATAATTAACTTTTTTATATTTAATAAAATAAACAATGATAAAAAAAACCTATGTACCTACTGTATTCCTGTCTTAATTTGCTAAAAGTAAGTACTACATTTTTCACTAGTTTTTCAAAAGTGCTATTTTGCAACCGTGGCAAGTTGGCAACCGTTCTAGAGATTAGCCAGAACAAACAGACAGACAAAAATTGTAAAAAAAAATTGCTAAATGTACTGTATACGCGGTACTTTGAAACCCAAATTGCTCTTTGAAAACCAAATTCCCGATTATTTAACCTTCCGCACCAAAATTTGACACACCCGGCAACACTACTCTTAGCCCTTAAAGCAACACAACACGACCGTCCTAACTAAATATAGGCGCAGCGGAATCAACATAAGTTCATCAACCAACCACTTAGAAGTTTAATAGTTCTTCAAGGACAAAGAATCTTGTTCTGAAATAAATTAATATAATAAATAAAATAAATTATTATATAGGACGAGGTTTTAGGAAAATCTTATAAAATTACCTGCTTTTTAACCTTTTTCAAAAAATGATTAAAGTTTGGCAAAGGGAGATCTCCCGCCGGGCAAGACGACATGCCCGAGGAGCGGCCAAGCTCCAACTGATCTCGGTCGAAACTTGTATTTATGTACAGGCTTACCGTGACGTCACCGTATGTCGTGTGTGCGATGCCCCCACAAAAGTATTTAAAATCAGTTTGGAAGGACCATAATAAAAAGTGTGCAATTCGTTTTAAACAGTTTATTTTTAAATAGATTCGCTACCTTGGAGAAAAGTGTAACATAATCGTTTTAAAACCAATACCTACAATAATCACAACCTTATTTTGCATAGATAGGCACTACTTGAGCGGAACCTATTTCCAAGTGTCCTTACGCGCGGATATCTCGTTACTCATGCTTGGAGAGTACTCAAGCCCGCTGATCCAATATGAAGAGGTTAGTACCTACAGTGTCGGAAACGGATACCGATTGTTATAATCCCTTCGCCATCGTGTTATCCTTTGCTGTAGATCAACGTACCTCATAAGGGAACCAGCAAACAAATTTGTCCTTGACATTTTTCAAGTTAGCATGGTAGACATTTTATGTAAATAAACAATCCCCCTGAAGGTACATAACCAGCGTAGCTATGGACATTACCAACATCTTCACTGAAAGACCAAGATAATTTTGAATCATGTAATACCCACTTATAACAAACTATAGCATAACCTTCTGAAATTTTTAGAAAAAGCTCGAATCTTCCAGTGCAATAAAAAAACTGAGCCATGCCTTTAACACGACAAATGTTCTTTTGAGAAGTAAGTGCTATTTCAAAGCTCGTGGCGCGTAAGGAAGTTGGCACAAATCTTCAAAGTTATAACAGGTGCCGTATTTCTATTCAATTCAAAATAACTGCAACACTTAGCTTCTCTCGGAACAGCTGATTTTATTCACTTATCAAAACTTTTCTTGAAAACTACATGTAAGTACCTACATGTGTAGCAGGAGCTCTTCTCTTTTATAAATCAAGAATTTAACGTATCAAGAACGTTGTACTTGGGTAGGTACACCCATACAAGTAGTTTGAAGCAGTAATAGCCAGCTGGTTTGAACTTTACACTTCCAAACAGGGAGGGCCTGGGTTCGCATCCTGCACGCACCTATATTTTTTATATGTGCATATTAGAATTTAATTAACACTTGCTACGGTGAAGTGAACCGTCGTGAGGAAACCAGCACACCTGAGAGTTCTCCATATTGTTTTAAATTTCCGTGAAGTCTGTTAATTCGCACTTGGCCAGCGTGGTGGACTATGACCTCAAATTGTAAGAGTAGGCCCAAGCGAAGCAATAGTAGATAGTTAAGGGTTTCAACGATGAAGAACTCTGGGGCTAGTAAAGCCCAACCAATCCATCAAAGTAGGAAATGCCTTAATAAGCCGTAATATAGTACTTTCGTTGTAACCATGAATAAAACGCAATCCTCTAAACTCAACCACTAAAACATTCTCTCAGCCGAATATTAATGCTGGCGCAACCGAAAACTTCCGGCCAAATCCGACATTGTAAATCTTTCCCCCGCTTGTCTGTGACATATTGTCCGTACCTACTTATTTGCATTTTTACATTTATATCTGCGACCGGCTGAGAGGCGAACGATGGTCATTTTAAGTTTGAATTATTACCGTCAGAGCTGTAACCGCGGTAATAAAAAATTTAAATTTTCGAAACATTAGTAGATTGTAGCGTATTTTGAAAGTACTAATGGGAAGGGAAAGGAAATGTAGCAACATCTAGGTACACGGTAATTAAGCACGAGTCATCTGTTAATGTTTTATGAGTATTTTATAAGGTTTTGTCATTCTTTTAATGAAATAATCTTTTTTATTTAGGTTTAACTGGAAGTAAAACTAAAGACATCACGCGTTGGCGAAAACGAATCTGGAGATTTCTCCGACACTGCGGCTGCAATACGAATAAATAGCTCACGATTTTAGGGTGGCGGCTAGACAGACGGGTTAAATACCCTACCACCATGGAATCGTCTGGATTAATCTGGGTGGTACCGAGTCCAGGGCCCTGGTACCATACTCCGTAGCCATGTCCTCTGTTCAGGGTGTACCACGAGCAGGGGTGGTAGGTGCGGTGTGGTTATGACGTGGATGGGATCTCTTACAATCCAGTGTCAAAGCCCAACTGACAATAGAACTATCATGTTAGTTGAGACAGATTTATTAACACGTTCGCTGTGGCGATCGTAATTTTCTATGAAAAATCACCACGTATACGTGATCTGCAGCGAAAGTGTTAAAAGAAGGTGCCCTAAAAAAAGGTACAATAACTATATTTGACTATTATTCTACATTATATTTCACTAATTGTGACAAAGTATTTTTATAAGGTATGACTTACACAACATATACACACGATATTTAGTAGTTAGGTAGTACTCGTAGGTAGGTAAGTATATTCATGTCAAATACATTCTCCGCGGGGAACGGAAATTGCTCACTAGTCAATAAAATAAATATTTCATCTTGTGTTTGTGCAGATGTCGGATGCACTCCATGTTGCTTTGCGAAGTTTCGTCGTCGTCGACGTCGTATCGTGTCGCGTGTGAATATACACTGCTGCTCGCGAATGACACATTCCACATGTCAATATTATGTTAATATTTATGTATTTTTGTCATGTAGACGAGTACTCACGATTTTTGTATTGTTATACCGATATTTGATGCTATGTAACTGGGTTGAAATATCGTTATTTCGTCGTTACATGTATAGTAAGTACCCACTTTGATTTAACAGGTTCGCTGCAGCGATCGTAATTATCTATGGAAAAACACGACGTATACGTGCTCAGCAGCTAATATGTTAAATGTTTAGTACCCGCGATGATAGAATTTCAGTATAACTAGTTGGTGCACGCAAGCTCGTTTTATATTCACAATCTTTTACCCCCTTTTCTGCAGCAGCGACAACTCTATCTCCTGCACAAAGGTCCATGTTTAGTAGCTGTGCGTTGTCTTTCAGTCAGTAACGGTTAGTCTAAAGTGAATTTCGTCCTAGTGAAAAATGTTGTATTGAATAAACAAAAAAATTCGTCACTTTTCTTATGAAACGGAAATTGCGTCACTGCGTCTACATTTTCTTTTATATTTTACTAAAAACGGCGGAATTGTGTAGATAAACTACGTTCAAGGCCGTAACGTATTATTAGGGATTATGCTATTAATATACTAAGTCAGATAATCCGGCGTTCGTATGTCGCGAGTTCAGCGGTGATTGGGACTGATGAGGGTGGTTGCTAATCTACAACCTAAGCACGTCATTATCGCTAAGTTCTGTTGTTTGCCGAAAGGGATTTAGTAGTCGATACTCATGAATTTAACATTCAGGTGATTAACTAGGAATATTATTATTGTTTCATGTGGCTAATGTATGTACATTTAATTCATACAATTACTGGTATCTTTCCGTGAAGCCCGGATGGCTACCAACCAGTGCTACCACCCTCTCGTTTGAGTCATCCGCCAAGCGATTGTCGTGTTCCGACTGGGAGCTTGAAGCCGTTTACTGAACACACGTTTACAGTGCTGGAACTGGCTGCTGGTATTCCAGCCAGTTCCAGCATTGGTGCTGACTCGTCTGTTCAGCCTCACTTTCCGGACTGGAATAGTGCCCAAGTCCTGGAAGCTTGCCAATGTGCAGCCGGTGCTCATCTTGAAGGCCTTCGATAAGATCTGGCACGCTAGCCTTCTAAGCAAGCTTCCAGCTTACGGCATATCGCCTGGTCTTATTGGCTGGGTAAAGGACTTTCTGAGCGACCGGCGTCTCTGAGGCATCGATGGATGCACATCGCCTTGTATCGGCCATCGGCTTGTATCTTATATCAGTGTGTGTAATGTTTTATTTGAAGAGGATCCGAACTAGACACGACCTTCACTCATCTGTCTCAATCAATCTCATCATCTCATGTCAATGAGCTGGTTGACATATAAATTGAATAGGAGTGAAAAGCACAATCCCCCACCTCACACCGCATTCCAACCTGCTCCTACTCAATCGACAGGGAACCAGCCCACCTCACCTGGTTTCGAGTAGTTCTGGTTAGTGGTTAGTGGTTCTAGATTCGAGTAGACTCGAATCAGGTCAAGAGGTCGAGGTCAAATAGACAATGTATTGCCTAATGCATTTATTTGGGAGACAGAGATGTAAAATCGATGAAGTTATTATATAAGATGAAGTTATACCTCAACAAATTATTAATTATTGCAAGAAATAGATAGTCCCATCGGCCCGCCATTGAACAGTGATTATCCTCTTCGCATATTATTCACATTTTTTAGTTCTTGATTAAAAATGGATGGAATTTTATGTAAATCAAGCCGTTCTTCATCCAGCTCACCTTGACCACCACCACCAGCTAACCTTCACATTGGCATTGTACGTACCGTGTTGTCTTTTCTAAAAGCACAAGTTTCTTGAGCAAGGTCACATCTATTTATAATTATGGTCGAATAACGCTACACACTCATAGCCCCACACTAGGATTCCCTGTGTCGTGGGTGCCATGGACAACACACAAGACAAGAACACACACACCCAGTCCAAGAACGGAAATTTAAATTCATCATTCAAATTTCCGCCTCGCTGGGAATCGAACCCAGGACCCTCGGAACGGCGATCCGGCGTGTTAACCATTGCGCCATCCGGGTCGTCAATGTCACTTGCGGCGGCAACATTTCTAGCCTTTTTGCTACAAAAATCGGTAACTGATCAGGATCTGTTACTTTACAGAGATAACGTTATTGCCATTGTTCAAGTTTACAATGCCATAAACTGTAAACATTAATATGTCCTCTAAATATAGACATAGAGAACATAATATTGTCGCCTGGATTCATTTGTTGACAAATAACGACGCGTAGGTATGTCAGAGAAAATGTGCGAGCAGAATCAAATACATTTAAAGATCGAATTTCTAGTAAGTTCTCGACAGAATAGAAAGGAAAATACAATAAAGAAACAGAGCGAGCAGGATAGAAGAAATTTATAAATAGAATTTAATAAAGAGAATAAAGAATAACAATAATAGCTTTCTGCACTCCTTCTCCATATAAACTTTAACTGCTTTAACTTCAAATATACTCCTGCATCTGCAAAATTTTCGTATAAAGATGTACAATGTTTGTGGTAGATCAAGCTGAAGATGCTTATGTAATGAGATATTAATCGGTGTCTCTGAACTAAAATAATTGTGATGTGAACGTCATAAATTACAGGATGTGAACGAACTTGCTCAATTACCTTTTTTGCCATACATCTTTAAGTTCTGCGTGTTCATTTTGCCTTCTTGGAAAAAAATCTGATAACGTAGAACATCAATGACAGTTCACGTCACTGACAATGGAATGTACTAATGTGACCATAAGAACTTTGATTATATACACGTATATAATCATGTCAATCACGTATGTTCTTGACATTTTTCAAGTTTTAAGTCTTAACAATTAAAGAGAATGGTAGACATTTTATGTAAATAAACAATCCTCCTGAAGATGCACAACCAGCGCAGCTATGGACATTAGCAACATCTTCACTGAAAGACCAAGATAATTTTGAGTCATGTAATACCCACTTATAAAAAACTATAGCATAACCTTCTGACATTTTTAGAAAAAGCTCGAATCTTCCAGTGCAATAAAAAACTGAGCCATGCCTTTAACACGAGAAATGTTCTTTTGAGAAGTAAGTGCTATTTCCAAGCTCGCGGCGCGTAGGGAAGTTGGCACAAATCTTCAAAGTTATAACATGTGCCGTATTTCTATTAAATTCAAAATAACTGCAACACTTCTCTCGGAACAGCTGATTTTATTCACTTATCAAAACTTTTCTTGAAAACTAAGTACATGTAAGTGCCAATGCCATGTATCAAGAACGTTGTACTTGGGTAGGTACACCCATACAAGTAGTTTGAAGCAGTAATAGCCAGCTGTTTTGAACATTACACTTCCAAACAGGGAGGGTCTGGGTTCGCATCCTGCACGCACCTATATTTTTTATATGTGCATATTAGAATTTAATTAACACTTGCTACGGTGAAGTAAACCGTCGCGTCTTGAGGAAACCAGCACACCTGAGAGTTCTCAATAATGTTTTAAAATTTGTGTGAATTCTGCTAATTCGCACTTGGCCAGCGTGGTGGTAGGCCCAAGCGAAGCAATAGTAGATAGTTAACGGTTTCAACGATGAAGAACTCTGGGGCTATATAGTTACTAAAGCCCAACCAATCCATCATAGTAGGAAATGCCTTAATAAGCCGTAATATAGTACTTTCGTTCTAACCATGAATAAAACGCAATCCCCTAAACTCAACCACTAAAACATTCTCTCAGCCGAATATTAATGCTGGCGCAACCGAAAACTTCCGGCCAAATCCGACATTGTAAATCTTTCCCCCGCTTGTCTGTGACATATTGTCCGTACCTACTTATTTGCATTTTTACATTTATATCTGCGACCGGCTGAGAGGCGAACGATGGTCGTTTTAAGTTTGAATTATTACCGTCAGAGCTGTAACCGCGGTAATAAAAAATTTAAATTTTCGAAACATTAGTAGATTGTAGCGTATTTTGATTGGTATAAAAGTACCTACTAATGGGAAGGGAAAGGAAATGTAGCAACATCTAGGTACAGCACGAGTCATCTGTTAATGTTTTATGAGTATTTTATAACGTTTTATCATTCTTTTAATGAAATAATCTTTTTATTTAGGTTTAACTGGAAGTAAAACTAAAGAAATCACGCGTTGGCGAAAACGAATCTGGTGATTTCTCCGACACTGCGGCTGCAACACGAATAACGATTTTAGGGTGGCAGCTAGCCAGACGGGTTAAATAGCCTACCACCATGGAATCGTCTGGATTAATCTGGGTGGTACCGAGTCCAGGGCCCTGGTACCATACTCCGTAGCCATGTCCTCTGTTCAGGGTGTACAACGAGCAGGGGTGGTAGGTGCGGTGTGGATATGTCGTGGATGGGATCTCTTACAACCCAGTGTCAAAGCCCAACTGATAATAGAACTATCATGTTAATTGCGACAGATTTATTAACACGTTTGCTGTGGCGATCGTAATTTTCTATGAAAAATCACCACGTATACGTGATCTGCAGCGAAAGTGTTAAAAGAAGGTGCCCTAAAAAAAGGTACAATAACTATATTTGACTATTATTCTACATTATATTTCACTAATTGTGACAAAGTATTTTTATAAGGTATGACTTACACAACATATACACACGATATTTAGTAGTTAGGTAGTACTCGTAGGTAGGTAAGTATATTCATGTCAAATACATTCTCCGCGGGGAACGGAAATTGCTCACTAGTCAATAAAATAAATATTTCATCTTGTGTTTGTGCAGATGTCGGATGCACTCCATGTTGCTTTGCGAAGTTTCGTCGTCGTCGACGTCGTATCGTGTCGCGTGTGAATATACACTGCTGCTCGCGAATGACACATTCCACATGTCAATATTATGTTAATATTTATGTATTTTTGTCATGTAGACGAGTACTCACGATTTTTGTATTGTTATACCGATATTTGATGCTATGTAACTGGGTTGAAATATCGTTATTTCGTCGTTACATGTATAGTAAGTACCCACTTTGATTTAACAGGTTCGCTGCAGCGATCGTAATTATCTATGGAAAAACACGACGTATACGTGCTCAGCAGCTAATATGTTAAATGTTTAGTACCCGCGATGATAGAATTTCAGTATAACTAGTTGGTGCACGCAAGCTCGTTTTATATTCACAATCTTTTACCCCCTTTTCTGCAGCAGCGACAACTCTATCTCCTGCACAAAGGTCCATGTTTAGTAGCTGTGCGTTGTCTTTCAGTCAGTAACGGTTAGTCTAAAGTGAATTTCGTCCTAGTGAAAAATGTTGTATTGAATAAACAAAAAAATTCGTCACTTTTCTTATGAAACGGAAATTGCGTCACTGCGTCTACATTTTCTTTTATATTTTACTAAAAACGGCGGAATTGTCTAGATAAACTACGTTCAAGGCCGTAACGTATTATTAGGGATTATGCTATTAATATACTAAGTCAGATAATCCGGCGTTCGTATGTCGCGAGTTCAGCGGTGATTGGGACTGATGAGGGTGGTTGCTAATCTACAACCTAAGCACGTCATTATCGCTAAGTTCTGTTGTTTGCCGAAAGGGATTTAGTAGTCGATACTCATGAATTTAACATTCAGGTGATTATCTAGGAATATTATTATTGTTTCATGTGGCTAATGTATGTACATTTAATTCATACAATTACTGGTATCTTTCCGTGAAGCCCGGATGGCTACCAACCAGTGCTACCACCCTCTCGTTTGAGTCATCCGCCAAGCGATTGTCGTGTTCCGACTGGGAGCTTGAAGCCGTTTACTGAACACACGTTTACAGTGCTGGAACTGGCTGCTGGTATTCCAGCCAGTTCCAGCATTGGTGCTGACTCGTCTGTTCAGCCTCACTTTCCGGACTGGAATAGTGCCCAAGTCCTGGAAGCTTGCCAATGTGCAGCCGGTGCTCATCTTGAAGGCCTTCGATAAGATCTGGCACGCTAGCCTTCTAAGCAAGCTTCCAGCTTACGGCATATCGCCTGGTCTTATTGGCTGGGTAAAGGACTTTCTGAGCGACCGGCGTCTCTGAGGCATCGATGGATGCACATCGCCTTGTATCGGCCATCGGCTTGTATCTTATATCAGTGTGTGTAATGTTTTATTTGAAGAGGATCCGAACTAGACACGACCTTCACTCATCTGTCTCAATCAATCTCATCATCTCATGTCAATGAGCTGGTTGACATATAAATTGAATAGGAGTGAAAAGCACAATCCCCCACCTCACACCGCATTCCAACCTGCTCCTACTCAATCGACAGGGAACCAGCCCACCTCACCTGGTTTCGAGTAGTTCTGGTTAGTGGTTAGTGGTTCTAGATTCGAGTAGACTCGAATCAGGTCAAGAGGTCGAGGTCAAATAGACAATGTATTGCCTAATGCATTTATTTGGGAGACAGAGATGTAAAATCGATGAAGTTATTATATAAGATGAAGTTATACCTCAACAAATTATTAATTATTGCAAGAAATAGATAGTCCCATCGGCCCGCCATTGAACAGTGATTATCCTCTTCGCATATTATTCACATTTTTTAGTTCTTGATTAAAAATGGATGGAATTTTATGTAAATCAAGCCGTTCTTCATCCAGCTCACCTTGACCACCACCACCAGCTAACCTTCACATTGGCATTGTACGTACCGTGTTGTCTTTTCTAAAAGCACAAGTTTCTTGAGCAAGGTCACATCTATTTATAATTATGGTCGAATAACGCTACACACTCATAGCCCCACACTAGGATTCCCTGTGTCGTGGGTGCCATGGACAACACACAAGACAAGAACACACACACCCAGTCCAAGAACGGAAATTTAAATTCATCATTCAAATTTCCGCCTCGCTGGGAATCGAACCCAGGACCCTCGGAACGGCGATCCGGCGTGTTAACCATTGCGCCATCCGGGTCGTCAATGTCACTTGCGGCGGCAACATTTCTAGCCTTTTTGCTACAAAAATCGGTAACTGATCAGGATCTGTTACTTTACAGAGATAACGTTATTGCCATTGTTCAAGTTTACAATGCCATAAACTGTAAACATTAATATGTCCTCTAAATATAGACATAGAGAACATAATATTGTCGCCTGGATTCATTTGTTGACAAATAACGACGCGTAGGTATGTCAGAGAAAATGTGCGAGCAGAATCAAATACATTTAAAGATCGAATTTCTAGTAAGTTCTCGACAGAATAGAAAGGAAAATACAATAAAGAAACAGAGCGAGCAGGATAGAAGAAATTTATAAATAGAATTTAATAAAGAGAATAAAGAATAACAATAATAGCTTTCTGCACTCCTTCTCCATATAAACTTTAACTGCTTTAACTTCAAATATACTCCTGCATCTGCAAAATTTTCGTATAAAGATGTACAATGTTTGTGGTAGATCAAGCTGAAGATGCTTATGTAATGAGATATTAATCGGTGTCTCTGAACTAAAATAATTGTGATGTGAACGTCATAAATTACAGGATGTGAACGAACTTGCTCAATTACCTTTTTTGCCATACATCTTTAAGTTCTGCGTGTTCATTTTGCCTTCTTGGAAAAAAATCTGATAACGTGCAACATCAATGACAGTTCACGTCACTGACAATGGAATGTACTAATGTGACCATAAGAATATTATTATTACTAGAAATATTTATTACGATACTTCACGGTACGATATCATCAGTAGATGGTCACTTGGGACAGACCTTAAATCCTGATATTTGTTTAAATACTTAGCAAGTGAATTGATGGTAAATAGTCACCACCAGCCATGGTCATCAGGAATGTCGCCAGAATCACCGCCACAAACAGGGAGACGACACATTACTTTCGATACTGCAAATGAAATACGTAAAAACGGAACCTCGATAAATCCATCTAGGATTCCTCGTGTTCCTCGTATCTTGACTTTGCTCAGCTCGTACTCAGCCAAGTCAAAGATCGCTTTATAAATACGAACGCTGTCTTAAGTCAGAGTGAAGTCTGAGCTAAGTCTAGTATCGTCTATACATCTCAGCCTCAACTCATTTTACCTCAACAATATTTCCACCTCGAATGGGAATCGGACCCCAGACCTTTAGAACGGCAGTCCGGTATGGTAACCATGGCGCCACATGGTCGTTATAAACTGGTGTTAAATTTCAACTGGACCAAAACACGAACGGTTAATTAGATTTGCAGACGTGACAGGAAATAATGAGAATTGAACGTGTTAAGGGATAACATTAATCTGCCGCACAGTGTATCACGTGGAACGAGCTAGGTGGACTAAAATATTTTTTGGTATATTGGGCAAGTATCTAAGACTATATCAACATTTTTTTTTGCTAAATTTATAAATAAAACAAGAAAAATTGTATTAAGTGAAAGTTAAAACAAAAATAAAATAAAAAACAAGTAAAAACTAAAAAAATATATTATAACTAGTGGTCCCAGCGTACTTCGTACCGCTTTATAATTAAAAAATGTTTTAGTGATATATCGACAGCAACGCCACCTACCGGGTCCAATTGTGAATCTAAACCATTCTCGGATCCACCTGAAGACACACAAAAAATTTCAACCAAATCGGTCAAGCCGTTTAGGAGGAGTTCAGTCACATACACACGAACACAAGAAATATATATATTAAGATCGTCATGCATGCAATCAGCACTTGCAATATGAATAAATTACAATATGAATTTGGTCCACCTAGCTTGTTCTACATGAAACACTGCGTGCCATAACGATAAATTATGTCGACAGATGATGACGCACGACGACTGTAATTTATCTAAACTAAGCTGGGACTGATTAAGGTTCGGACTGGTTTGGACGCCGGCGTGAGAGTATGTCTACTGTGCAGAAATGTTTTTATAGATACGGTAAAAATGAAGCCTAGTTGGGCGTGGCTATGCCTGTGAAGCAAGGGATCCCGGGTTCGATTCTCGGCTAAGGCAGATATTTATGTGACAGATTGTTGTTCGCGGGTACTGGGTGTAAGTGTTATTGGTGTTTTCCATAAACACGCGAAACACGGAAACCTTGTGCGTTGGGTATGGGTGTGTTAGCGTTCATTTTTTATGCAGTTAGCCCGACAATTAACATTTTATCTGTCACATAAATGTCTATCTCGGCCGGAAATCGAACCCGGGACCTCTCGTTTCGCTGGCAGATTCACTGAAATAATTATTGTAATTTTGACGGAACTGCATTTGCCATTGTCATTAAATAGTTAATTAATTGTGCTTGTGAGCACTTGAGACTGTCTCTGCCCATCCTCTGGCATCTCTGTTTCTCCGGTCAAACATGTATGAGAGGCAAAGATCCATCTAACTAAGTACCCTTGGCAACTTAGCATGCCCATACTACATGAATCATGTATTTTATGATTTTAATCACGATAGCGTGAAAGGAAAGTAAACGACCCGAAAATAGCAATTTATTCAAAGTTATGAAGGTTTTCAAATTTATATTATGCACAATCTGTCTTTACATAACATCTTTGGTTTGGTACTAAAAAAACTACAACTTAACACATATTTTGTAAAAAATAGAGAATTAAAATAAAACAAAATGTTGATAATACTTGTCTTTAAAAATTATTTAATAATCTATTTATTTTAATATCATACTAAGAAAATACGCGACATTAAAATTAATCAAGTCTAAATATATGTCTCTCTTCTAGTCTATTCTGGAAAACTACGTCGTAGAGAATATGCTTCCACACGTAAAGATTGAGGACTTTGGTTCGTCACGTGCCATCCTCCAAGAGGATATACCCTGCTACTGAACACTACCTCGCCTTCCCCGCAGAACAGTTCCACAGAACTGGCATCTAGGAAAATTCTCCAAGACTTAGACTTAATAGGAGACCACAGCATCTGTCTGACATCTCCTGAGCCACGATCCAAAACCACTTTCTGAACATCTGGATCCCATCGGATCCAAGCCTTGCCCCCGCCTTCGCTACCTTCTAGAAGTAACTCGATTTTCTCATCGAGGCTGCCCTCAACAATCAATTCTACAGCTTTCTCTAACTCTAACTTCTCATTTGTTTCTAAATTAATGCCTTTACCGGCTCCGACTCTCAAACTCTTTTGGGCCTCAATTGGTTTCTGAATAATAATATTTCCAACAATCTCAATTTCTCTGACAAGCGTCATCGCCCCCGCCCAGCCGTCAACATCCTCTGGAAGTGGAACGTCCCACATACTAAACCAGGAAATTAAATACCTCTTTCCTCCTTGTTCCATTGTAGTCGCAGCGTAAAAATCATGGCCAAAATCAATTTCTTGAAACTCCACCTCGGGCACAAATTCAAAAGTATCATAACTAAAATTACCAATTATGTAGCCGGTCTGGTGCGTGTTTTTGTATCTATCTCCCTCAGGTTCGAGACCTTGTGGTGACATAAGAAGGACAAACTTGCCATTTAACTCGAAGAAGTCAGGACACTCCCACATGTAGCCCATCTCGCTATTAGCTTCTGCCAATACTTTTAAGAACTCCCAACTTTTCATATCTTCGGATCTATACAAAAGGACACGTCCCCTGGCGTCCTCAGTTTTGCTACCGATGATCACGTACCAATGGTCACCATGTCTCCAAGCCTTTGGATCCCGAAAATCATGCGCGCCACTTGGATTCGTGGCCAAAACCGGGTTCCCCTCGTATTTGTAGAAGTTAATCCCGTCATCACTGAAAGCCAAATACTGCGTCTCATTGAAAAAGGGATCAGTGTCTGTAATCTCATGCCCTGTATACATCAATACCATAGTGTCTCCATCCACGACGGCACTGCCGGAGAAACACATCTCGTTGCCAGGGATCAAGGCTGTCGGAAGTTGGTTCCATGTGACTAAGTCTTCACTCGACACATGACCCCAATACATCGGACCCCACACGCTATCGTACGGGTAGAACTGATAAAAGAGGTGGAATTCGCCTCTGTAGTACGAAAATCCGTTGGGGTCGTTCATCCAGCCCACTGGTGCCATCACGTGGTAATGAAGCCGCCACTTTGGGTTAATTTCTCCTTTCTTCTCCAAAATATACTTTTCCAAATCTGCCTTATCTTCATCATTTTGCCGCACTGATTTAGAATGTGCCAAGGACACAAATGCCAAAATCGCGAGATACTTCAATCTGTTCATCGTTATCGACTGGCGAAAAAAGTGCACGCGAACTTTATATAGCGTTGTCGTAATCTCACGATACGATTATCATCTGAGTGGTTTGTTTAGTAATCACTTGAGTGGAGAGACGATGAACCCTGTTATTTTAGAAAAAACTTGTCTCCACACTGACTTCGTCCTGTCGTGTTGTCGATAGGGTAAACGAAAATGGACTGTTTCCGTTGCGTGGAATTGCGACTGAATGACCTGAATACACGCTTCGTGCCCACGTATATTAGTTGTGACCTAATAACATCCAGGAAAGATAACATCACATGTTACGTCTTACCATATTATTTCATTTTAAACTTACAATAATATCACTGATAGCGATAACGCAGACGTCACATACGTCGCTTCGTCACTAAAGGTCATGTTAATATTTAAAAACACTATTTATAACATCATATAATTAACATTGTTATTAAAATTTTGTGAAGTAGGAACCTTTTAAATCAAGTACGACGTAATAATATTAAACAATGATAGCTGAAGCCAACTCGGATTTCAAATAAAATGAACGTCAACAAACATAATATTTATTGTCTGGCAAATAATAATGTCAAATTAACGAAAAGTAATCCTCTGTCGCTAACCGTCTCACACCGAACGGGAATCGACAAGAGATAAAATCGCTTCAATGTTTGCTATGCTTTAAGAAGTCTCACAACTCACATGCTTTTATGTTGATTTTTAGTAGGTACTTCTTTTAAATAGGTAATAAGTTAATAATATTGAAAGACAGCGCTTATATTTCATCAAATGAAACGTCAATTAAATTGTTCTTATAACGATAAAAAAATTTACAAAGACGAGACGGAGAGCAT
Organism: Ochlodes sylvanus; assembly: GCA_905404295.2. NCBI lineage: Eukaryota > Metazoa > Arthropoda > Insecta > Lepidoptera > Hesperiidae > Ochlodes > Ochlodes sylvanus. The sequence goes on along the minus strand of FR990134.1, from coordinate 12,652,106 downwards.
TATAGAGAAAAGAATTAAAAAGTGAAATCGGGGGAGATAATTCATTCTCATTGAATAGCGCCAACATACAATTCAATAGAGCAATTTACTTTAAAGTTAATTCAATAAATTATTCTTGTCCACTCAAATATACTTTTTGAAATAGTTATACTCTGGTAGCGATAAAAACCTAGCTCACTTATCGCTTCTAGGCATCGGTACAGCAACCTCGGTGTATCAGATTAAAAATGAATGGTAATAAAAGAATTCAAGTACCTACTTTCTAGGAAGCTTTCGTAATATAACTTTTAATCCTCTGTTCTGCGATTACTTCATGCCTTGGGGTACGATTTGGAGCAAGATAGCGCAAATTACCAAATGGAAAAAATACAATCATCTCAATGATACTAATTGTTTTGTCTCTAAATCTTTGTTATTAAATATTATTTTATCTCGTTCCGCGTGCTTCATTTATCTGATTTTCTAATGAGAGCCAGAGGTTTTTGTGTAAATAGCTGGTAAACGAGCAGACGAGCCATCTGATTGTAAGTGGTCATCGCTGTCCACGGATGTCAGTAACACCAAGAGGTATCCTCACGCTTTGCCAGCCAGAAAAATGTGGGAGTTCGGAAAAAAAGTGTGTGTGTACTTATGTACACGCGTTAGAAGTTATACTTCTTTGGCGTAACAAGATAAAAATCTTTTGAAAAATTTTATCTTTCGCCTTATTCTACGTTTGTAGAAATTATTCAAATTAAAGAAGTATAACTTCAATAAAAATATTTCTTGATAGACTCCAGAAGGAGGCTTCCTACAGCTATAAATACAGCGACCTACAGTTAAAATACCGGAGGTACCACTGTTCATGAGTTCCGCCCAGATGAATCTGAATGAGGAGCACAATGTTCTTCAGAAGCTTGCATTACTGAGTGACTGACAGACAACGCACAGTCGAACCTATTGAACGCAAGAAGCTGAAATTTGGCATGTATGTTCCTTGGAGAGTGTACGGGAGCACTAAGAAAGGTTCTTTGGAAATTGGCGGGCGAAGCCGCGGCGAAAAGCTAGGAAAATATTACCATGCATAAAATTCAAGTGCGCTTTATAAACTGACCATTAAAATGGTGGGAACACATTATCGCTATCATTATGGGTAAAATGACGTTATTAAGTATGGTTTGACCGAGATCATTATGTTTATGATTACATCAGATAAATGGTTGTCTATTGTCACCGAGAAATACAAAGGTCTGTGGACCTAGACACATTAAACTTGGCACTGGGGTTCCTTATTGTGTGGAGGAGCACTAGCATTACGAAAGGATTTTTAAATTCACCCCTAATGGAGTAAAACGAGTAAAAACTTTATATTGATTTACTTGAAATTTGAAATTTACTCCTCACTCTTTAAAGGTGAAATTTACTCTCAATAACTGTATTCATCAAAAACCTATTACAGATAGCATGAAGCACGTGTCATTGTCGGGTTAGCTTGCTAGTGTCCTGTGAGCCCTTTCCTTTCATAACCCTGAGTGCGATTTGTTTGCGGGGAATAGACGGAATTGTTGTCAGTATGCTTGTATTGTGCGACGTATAAACGAGTTGTCTTTAATTAATGTAATTTGTGTAGGTATATTCCGCTTTAATTAAGGTCAAAAAAAAGGATTTATTCAAGATAAGTACCTACACCTACACATGAAACCTAAATTAAACTTAAATGTTATCACAACTTTGAGTAGACAGCAATTATCACGAAAAGGGTTCTAGCTTAGCAATATACTAACTAGCTGTCCGAGAGCAAACGCTCATAGCCCCGCATAAGATTGCGATTTTTACGTTAAGTCTTATTTACGTCATATACTTGCATTAGATGCATTATCATTACAGATTAAAGATTTCCGTCTTCGTTCTGATCTTGAAATTTTTTTCCATCTCAGTGGTGACATTATCATAATCGTGGAGCAATTCACAAAGCCTGCGTATCTTATAGATAGATATCTATTACTAGTGGACCCGCTCTCGCTTTGCTTCGGAAATAATGTCCCTTAGTACTCACATTCTTTAAACGGACATAACTTTTTTAATTCTCTACCGATTCAAATAATACAAACACTAAATGTTATGTGAAGCTTACCACAAAAAATATAAGTGAAAACCGCACCGCGGTTAAGCCGTTTATGAAATTAGCGCGTATAAAACCACAGACAAACAGATAAACAGACAAGCAGGCAAAAAATCATGGTTTTGGGTTCTATTGCGTTAATGAAGGTCTCCAATAATATTTTTCCTGATATTTTTTAATGTACAAACAGTGATCAGTTACAGATTTATTGTATGTATAGATTCTTTATCTAGCTGTGCCCCCAGCAATACTCTACGATAATGTTATTATATTAAAATTTTGTTCATTCATCACTTTAACAGCTGTCATCGTATCTGTAGTGTTCCTGTTATGATAACATGATGCTTATAGGCATTTTATTTGTGTTTTTTATCGCGGGGGAACTATGAGTACACTTCGCTTTAAGGTAAAAGCAGCTATTACCGTGGTAGATTTCATTGGTATGGCATTAGAGTAAAATATTATGAAATCATAATTTTCCTCAATATCCTAAGATTTTATACGCTACATAGAAATTATATTATTTGTTTTCTTGTTTTTATTCTTAATAATTTTAAAGCGTTTTATTTGTTTGATTTTTTTAAACAGGAATGCGACGTTCCAATTATTTTCGAGGGTTTTAAATTTTAATCTTTTACCGCGGCATAATTTCCCATACAATATACATTCCCATACAAAAGATTCGTAATAATACCTAAAAGTCAATTTGAACTTTAATACCATACCATAAAGTTTAAGTGTTAGTGTAGGGGTTCTGGGAAGGTGACCCAAATAGCAGAATAAGTATTAAAAAAAAAATAAAGAATCGACTGTTAGGCGGTACGAAGTTCGCCGGGTCAGCTAGTTAGGAATAAATAATATAAGGCGAATTATAATTATTGATTATTTAAGATGTAGTGTAAAGTGTGATGGTTAAATTGATTTGCACCTATAACCTATTATTTAATCGTTATTTTTCTACCGTTTATCACACATCACTACAACACGAGCGGGTTTAGTTGACTTGGATCGAAACAGACAGACAGAAGGATCGACAAGGCACCAAACCGTACTGACATATTTCCCCGCAATGTTTCACATAACTTAACGCCTATTTGGAAAACCTTTTATAAAAGGGGCCGATAAAATAATCGCCAGCCACACAGAAGTTGAGAAGTGGCGGAAACATTATGCTGAAAGTCGATATTTATTTTTATATGAAGAACATTCTTCAGTGTTTTTCTTGATATCTACGTTATAATATTTCGAGAAGGCATATTGATATATTACTCCACTGGAAGTACCTGCTAGCCTAATAATAAAAATGAAAAACTTTTTTTAAATTCTAAAGTAAGTAGACCTTTGAAATGAAGCGCTCGTAGCCTTGGTTGGGTCGTTAAGCGCTGCTGGTTACGTGGATTAGTGATCGCTAGAGTCAAAAAGATTGTGTTACGGAGGGCACGTTAAGCCATAGGTCCCGGTTGTTATCATTAGATTGCAGACGTAAAGCCATGTCGGAGGCCTTAGGCGGCATTAAAACTTCAGACTTAGAAGTTGGCCACTTACACCACCGCGCTGGAGCAGCGTGGTGGAGTATGGGGATACCCGCGCCCTGTTTTGGGCCATTAATGCGTCGGAACTAACACTTGTGCAAGTGACAAAAAATGTTATTAAATTGTCTAAATCACTTCCTTAATCTCAATGAATCCCCTAAAAGTTAGAAGTAATAATTTCAGGAATGGACATAGTAACTCGCCCTCGCTTCGCTTCGATAAACCTGTGCCTAACAAAACACGCAGCCTGATTAAAAATATAAAAAGTTTACCTACTTTTATCGATTTAGGGGACAATTTTTGTTGTTCTTTATTTAATATGCCACTATCTAAACCTGTTCAGTAGTTTCCGCGTGATGCTTAGACAGACGATAATTCCAAAGAATATGTTTAATTTCCAAAAATATCCACTATCCTACATATTTGCCCCGTTACAGTTTTATTATTAGTACCTATAGATAACACAAGACAGCAATTAGCTAAACTGAATTCGGCGTAAGCACAAAGTAGCTCTTAGTGTGACATGACATCAGTTCACGCCCGCCCCATCCCCGTGACCTATTAGGGGCTATGTTAAATCACCGTGGTTATATCTCCATCTCGTAATCCAAATATTGGCATGAAATTGCCACTTTCATTGGTCTGTTGATTCGTGTAAATGTGTGTGGTAGACAGATAAACAGTCACGCAACTCACGCAAAAAATTCTATGAAGCTTTCTTTTTTCCATAGAATTACTTTTACGCCCGGGAAATTAGGTCATTGAACATTGAGAATCTACAGGTAAACCCACTCAGGAAAGTTATCGAGTCAGAAAATCTCAGACCGAAGAAACATTTTGTGCTATTTCAGATTTTTTTTTCTTCTATCTCAAAATTTCCTTGTGTGAGTCGCCAACCCAAGTAGGGTCACAACATACGAATTTCAAGCGCGTCACGTGCAGTATGAACATCACGTGCCGGTGAAATTGACAAGTGGTCACGTTTAGCGCGACAATAGAATTAGGAAATATGTATACTTATACTTATTTACTTTTTCCAAAGAATTTGTTTAGCAATACAGCGGCGCAATGCTGTCAGCAATGTGGTTACATTGCCCCAATCAGGATTTTTTGATGATAGGCACTCATTAATTATAATTATATTACAGAGATACTGATTAATGATGATGATATTGATTAATGATTACTATGCCGCATCGCCGTTCGAAGGGTCCTGGGTCAATTCCCAGCGAGGCAGAAATTTGTATGATTTTTTCTCGGTGTGGGTGTGTATCTTTGTGTGTTTTGTATGACACCCACAATTCAGGGAATCCTATTGTGGAGCTATGAATGTGTAACGTTATTTATTTATTGCATACTTATAAGACAACACTACCACCATTAACTTATCACCCAGGGCCGGAGAATAAATATTTATATGTTCCATATCTGGGAATCGAACCTCGCACTTCACACGTAAGATCACAGCCACCTCATCTACGCGGTCGTCATTTATAGACACATGCCGTGCAGTAGTATTACTTGAGATCGCTTGTAAAATAGTACCAGCGTCATCTTAATTCCATTATCTTTATCCTTCATGAGGAATTCCACATTCCGGCAGCAGCGGCTTAACAGCTTTAACACCACTAAGTATTCCAGAAAAATGTAAAACTTTTTCCATTAAATTCCACATAAGCTCGTAATGGATAAGGTTCTCGTAAGCCAGTAAAAGCGAAACAGGGGCTTTAGATATTAGTTCAATAATAATAATTTATTACGTTAAAATCCAATTAATGAAGTCAAATTACCCAGTTACCTAATGGAGGGATTTTATAACTACTAAAAACAACAGCGAATCACGGGATTAGCAGGCAAAGGTGAGGTGAGGTGAGATGCGGTGAGGCTAGGAGAGATGAGATGAGGATAGAATCTTCTAAATGTTTCTGCTCAGTGACCAACAAAAGCTTACTGACCAGCGAGTGGGCCATCTTCGACAGTATACAGATGATTTATAAAAACAATGGAAGAAAGGTTGCTGTCGCCAATGTTGCCATTGACGATTTTCTTCAAGACGATGCACGAATACTTTATTTCCCTTCACAGATATTTATGTCAGTGATAACATATCTCGGTTCGTGAGTGTTCGTTATCTCATTTATATATTATATTCAGGGTACTGGTAACGCGGGGAATCCTAGAATGGCTGTGTAATGAATACAACAAACATGAACGTGTAAAACTAACACCCTACCCTAACAAAATAAAAGTAAAGTTCTAACAATGTCATAAACAACGATCTATCGATTCTAACAACGAGCATAAGCTTTAGGGCAAAGTGAAAGCTTATCTTTCAGTGTAGCGCTACTCAGAGATAATTTCTTTATTCAAGTTTGAAATATGGTCAGAACTAGTTTTACGAGCTCGTTTGTCGGCCGTTAGCTTAAGGAAACTGGTTCAGACTAGCTGCAACTGGTATTTGAAACTAGCACGATGGCTTCTTGGCATATGAATATCATATTATCATAATCCAGCGTTACCTCAGTTTATAAACCCTAAATCGTACATACATACATCGTACGTACGATATATTATGTACACGAAAGATAATTGAGAAAACAGGTATTTTAATACAATAGATCCCATTTGATTTGATTTGATTTGAATATATCCCATATCAAATTGTCAAAACTCAAAAACTTAACGTTGATTTGTTGACTGTGGTTTCTACTGATGTATTGTGGTACCTACCTATTGCTTGAGAAAACATTTTAATATTTTTTTTTACCTCAATCGCTTCACATAATATTTAAATGAAAATTAAAAAATCCCGTTTACACTAAACTTTGGTTAAATTGTTTTGGATGCTGGAGCAACTTGCAATCGTAAGGAATAAGTTACCCTAACCAATAAAATTAGTTATACAAGTTTCATTTAATGTATACCTATTGAATACAACAACGTATTTATTATACAATCAACGTGGTTTGGTTTAATATTTCCTTACAAAGTTGATGTAGCCAGCCAACCTGATATAGCCTTTGTAACATATTTGGAAGTTAGCGCCGACCGCAACTGCGCCCCCGAGCCACAATCACAAAGTACTTACATACCAGTGGTTGAAGCCAGAGATGGAGCAAAATGTAATCATTATTACAGATTACAATTACACCTGCAGCCACAAAAATGACCCCCGCCAAGAACTCCTAACTACGTTTTCTGGAAAGGCGCTTTTCCACATGGGGACTTTTCCATGCCTCCAGGTGTTAATTGTTCTGGTCTGTAATCATGAACACATTTTGCCATCTCTGTCTAATAAAAGTACAATTTTTTAGGAAAAACCTACTAATTTAGTTTAGAAAAATGTGGCACCCAGTGGTATAGGGACTTGATCAGTGAGGAGCAATACTACCCCCTTGATGGTCAGAGGAGACCCGAATCCAATAGGCACAGGGCTTAGTTATGGGAGGCGATGATTTCATTATCTATTCAGACAATATCATCCTTACAGGCAATAATTTAATTACAACAGCCAATTAATGTTTTAATAACTGCGGATTAGACGGCCGTCTAGTGCCTGGGAAGGTTTACTCGATAAACTTCAATCTAAATTAGCCCGGCGCGTGGCCGCGTAGGTGCTCGCTAGTGTTCGTTTCACGATGTTGCCTGCTGTTCGCTATATAGTTCACTACTTACAACGTAGGCAGCAAAGAGTATAGACCGAGAGTATCATCTATCGCACTCACACATGAAAAGGAGCAACTTACGCCAATGACAGGAAAACAAACGAGACAGAATGATACTATGTTTTGTTTCGCATTGCGTGCCGGTTTTTCAAGTAAAGCACAGTTACTTACAAGCAAAGACAGCTGACATGCTACGTACAATCGTACTTTCTCGTGATATCTTACGTTGGTCACGCTCACCAGGTAGGTATCTATTAGTTCTCTGTCTACGACTCACAAGCTGTACCTAATTGTCGTGTCGTCAGTCGGTGTAACGAGCCATAGCACCTGGCTATTATTATACAATCATGTCTATATTCATCACAGAACAGAGACACAAGGTCTTTCGTGGTATTCATGTCCTTTCTATAGGTACATAATGATTCAAATGTAACTGATCGCTGTGAGCACATGGAAGATATGCGAGGGCGGATTTATTAAATAAAAAATAATAATAATATTTGTAAATTACTATCGGAAGCTGTAGTCATCTATGATGATCAGCGGTTTGATGGATGCGTTCCTGTGAAGACCGACGTTAAAACCAGTCACTTCGTTATGACTACTTTCAATTACCGGCATCCATTATATATCCAGTGCTCAGTGGCGTAGCTAGGCGTGGGCAAAGTGGGCCCTCGCCCACGGCCTCGCACCTGAAGGGGCCTCGCGAGGCCTCTTTATGCGATGCCAGATTTTGGGAACGAAAGAAATGGAGCCTCGCTGATGAGCTTTGCCCACGTCTATATTACTCCACGCTACGCCACTGCCAGTGCTTATTACTATGTTAGTGGTGTTAGTATAAAGTATAACTACATAATTTATTCATTTATTTAGGACAACCAACAAAACTTGGTACACTAATACCTACATGTACATTGGAAAAATCATTAACATAATTATTAATGTGTAGTCTTAATAATAGGTTGCCGCAGCATGCATCGTGGACGAGTGTGTTTTATCAAAAACTTAAAGTTAATAATTTAGGTTACCATCTTATTTTTTAAGGCCTAAGACCAACTCCACCCAATGTCTTTGCATGAAGTCATCCGGCCTGGGCGCCTGGCAGCTATATACACAACAAGGTATGTTTAATATGTTTAAACAAAACTTTTATTTCAAATTACTTATGCTCCAAGAGAAATATCAAGACACAAAATGTACCAATTACATTAAAAAACCTTTTACTTGTTCTTCTACAGAGAATTACACGAATTTCTCCTAAAACGCTTCCAGCAACAAAATGTAGAAGTACGCACAAAATAAAGTAGGTACCTACTTGTTTGACTTTCTGTCTGTCTGTGCAAGTGTGCAGGCATCATAGATGGGAAAACAGATTTATAATTATGGTAAGTAGTGTATTTATAATGTGTATTATGAATACGGGCGCTGTGGACTTCGACTAGAACGTAGAATATCTACTTTTCAACCCAGGCAATGGATTTGTTCCCGCGTGAACAGCATTTGATATTGCTATAAGTTAATATGTTTCTAATTTATAGAACAAAAAAATGTAACCTAAATCGATAGAATGAGTTAGACATAAAATTTATATTATGCCTGAATTAATTGATTAGCAATGTTTCCCGCGCGTGCACTTACAGGCGCAGGTTTGCGGAAGTGCAGTGAGGGCGAGTTACTTTGGCACTTTGTGCTTATACTAAGGCTTATAGGCTTCACAGCTGGGAACTTGTCACAATCATGTTCATGCTAATGGGCTAATGCTAATGGTCGTAAGCAGGCTCGGCTGTAGTAGGTACATATAGCGCCCGTGTGCAAGCAATAGATACCCTGGCGCCCTTTTGTATCAAAGTACGCGGTCGAAATGGAATTAGTACCTACTTACAAGGCGCTCTCTCCAATATTACCGAAACAAGATTTCAACTAGTTTGAAGAACAAAGTGAAGAGCCGGGGCGACCACAAAGTTGGTACCAAAGTTAACCCTAGCCGCGTCCAACATTTTAATTCATCTCCAGAAACGAAAAATCTATTTCCTTCGGGGTGAATTGTCAGAGGAATAATCAGTGGTAACCAAGTGATTTGAACGTTGAATTGACGAACTGCCCACTGATTCTCATATTGTTTTTCTTGATTGGTTAATAGTGATGTTTAGTTACATGTCAACGAGCTCTTCGTCCTTCGGCCACCCTCGGGCGTTTGTCAATTAAAAAAGACCTGAGACAGTAATTCTATCCGTATCTATTAAAACCGTTACAAAACATTTTTATGTTAAAGTATAAAACTTTGTTTCATCTCTAAGGCAAAAGCCTTGGGTAGCAAAAACTGACATTCATTTTGTCAGGCGCTTCGTGGTTACCTCATTATAAGTATGGTTTTAAAATTACAGCCATATATTTTTTTACTGAAGTAGCTACAAATAATATTACAGCGTTCCACATAATTATGCTTATCTGCAGTGGTTATTTTTTTTGTATAGAGACCATTTCTAGGATTCATCGAAATTCTAAACGAAACATAAGTACCTAATACCTAATATGCCAGCCAAATTCAGTAGGTTGTCATTATTTTTTCATAAAATCTCCCAAACCTCTACATTTTATGTTACTGTATCTACTAGGTGAATATAATTATATAAAATATAGGTAAGTATAGACCTACTATAGACAGATAGCAAAAACAAGCCATTTTTAGATTAATTTTCAATATAATGCTTAGAAAAGAAATGTCACTAACCACTAAACACTAACTACTAAACACTAACACTAACCTAAATAATAAATGAAATGTACCTACCTATACAGGCTATCTATACTTACAAAATATTCACTTTATATATCGCCTACAAACGCAAATGGAATCTAACTAGTATCCGCTTATCATGACTGGATTGTGGCTACAAAAAAAAACCTACCTGTTGAATACCTACCTACCTACGTGAATACCTACCTACACTATCAATATTCTTTAGTAATACTTTACATGAATAAAAATAATAAGACAACGTGATGTAATAATAATAATAATGTAAATAAATGAACTTGTTATGCAAAATAAAATCACAATAGACAATAAATAATTAATACAAAAAATGTAAGTAATTTATTTCATGACGTATTATAAAATTACTTTTATAATTAAATTTAACTTTAACAATTTAAAATGATAAACATCTAAATACTGTACACTCCTCATTATCATACACAAGTAGACTGTTCATTTGTTTCGGGAAATCAAGACTCCCTCATTAGTTCATTACATTCACTTTCCGAATTTAAAATTAAAAGGAAACCCCACAGTCTGTGGCTTATAGTACACCTTGTCTAAAACTTCCAGAATCTTTTCGTTTAATAGAGTATCCGCGTTAAGGGCCCACAGATAATCAATATGATTGAATTCCGGATCGGGAACTAAATACGTCTCCGGTCTGGAGCCCAACTTCTCGCTAAGTAATTTAACGTCTGTTTCACTGGATAGCAGGTCATTATTCGCCCAGATCAGAGTTAACGGCAGGGTCACTTTACTCAAATCGTATTCGGGAGGTGTATCCGAACCGTACATCTTTTGGTTATGAGTCCCGTAATCAAACTGCCTGAACGTCCCATCAGATGCTACTTCTTGAGCGAAGTGCACCACCGTCTTCCAAGACGTGCCCGTCCCCAAATTTGACAAGAACACCGGTAACACCTTTTCATTAAACTGCTTCTCGTTGTACCCACAGATGTAGAAAACCACGTTCTTACAAATGAATGTATCGATGTTCTCTACGTTACAACCGTTGGATATTTTTCCCAGAGCTGAATTCTTCGGCATGAACTCATGAGAACCGTATAACATTTCCATGTAGGAAACGTTGCTCGCCACAGATGCCAGGTTTTTAATCGGCGATTTGAAGTCCGTAAAGAATGCTATAGGTGCGAGGGCGATTCCGGCAGCCAAAATATTATTATACTCTGGTCTGAGGGCCAACATTGCAAAGAGAATGGTGGTTCCCATCGAATGTCCTATGTAAGTGATCTTGGTTTCTTCCCCTTTCAGTTTTATTATGTAATCGATGATGTTTGGAAGGTCATATTGCGCCGCTTCGTGCCAAGAGAAATTCCAATACGCTTTAGAGTTTGTTTTCAGTGTCGCATGCTCCCTTGAATACTGATTCCCTCTCACGTTAGACATCCACACGTCAAAGCCAGCATTGGAGAGAACATACGCTAGTGCTTTCTCAGGGCCATTGAGAATCCAGTCGGCAGAACTAGCGAAGAGGCCATGTTGAAGGAGAACAGTCTTAGAGGGAATGACGCCGTTTTTAGGATGTGGTATTCTATGAACATTAAGAAGGTAACCTTCGGAAATAATCGTGTGGGTCTCACAACGATAACCATTGCGTGTTATTATACCTGGCACAGAGAGACTGCTGTCGGGATTGCTCATTCGTGATCCTGCATCGTCGCCAGGTACAAAAGACCAGGAATCGGTTACTTTTCTACCGCTTTCCTTAACTTTTTCGACATAGTTGGTAACATCTGCGGAGATCTTCTTTTGCTGGCTGTCGAAATAACTATTGACAGCGTCCTTCATTTTCACCGCTTCTTCGTAGCTACTGTTGATGGCTTTCCCCATTCGGTTCTTCTGTTCATCAAAAAAGGACTTCATACTTTCCGTTTGTGTGTTGAAGAAGTTTTGGATATCGTTAAATTCGTCCATGAGGGACCAACTCGGCTCAAGCGGATGAGCGCTTGCGCACGCAACTAATATGCCGGCGAGTAATACGTTCATAGCTCGTAATACTTAATCTAGACTGGCCTCGAGACGGCCCGCATGTTGAAACATTATTTCTACTTCACCCGGGGTCATCTCTGAACGACGTCACACACCGAATACCTAAACACTGAGCGGGTTATCTCCCAGGTCGCTCAAAAAACCCTTGTTGTTTATATTCGATCCAACTGGCTAGCGAATTCCCAGGAATGTTTTATCTCAAAATAGGTAGGTACTCGTCCAGTAATAACAGAGAAAATGGGTCGTAATTATTTGTTCACTTAATTTTCCTGTGTGGTTATATTAAAACAAACTTCTGTATGATTATCGTCCACTTAACATTATATAATTTTAAAGATCTTCACAGCGACGATTTAGCTTATTTTCGTATAAAACACCCGCATGTAACATGCGTCACCGCACCGCACGCGACTCGTGGAACTGTCAAACTGATGCTCCATTCGACAATTGTTTGCCTTCCCATACGATTCGTTACGCAAACAGCAAAGTGCACTACTTTTTGTAGACATTCCATTTTGAGCACGTATCGGCACACGGTATACTTACGTTACTAATTAGTATCATTATTTAATCGTCCATAGTCGAACCATCCATATGGTAGGGAGGTACTATAATAATAATACGTAACAGTGAGTAATAAACAACTATGATTCAGAGCAGAACAGTAGGTGTAGTGTAGATAGATATAAAAGCGTCCTACTGATAAACTGAATTGCTCATACAAGTCGAACACTGTAGAATAATCAATTTTAGATGTGATGATATTCCTTTTTAAAATATTTTATTTAACATGCAATGTTTTATGTAACTATGTTTGTTCGGGTGGAATCTTGCAACTCAATTTTGAAGCAGATATTTTCAACCGATTGAGCTGAAACTTTGTATATCTACAGGTTTAGTTTGGACTTTGAATGAATAAATTTAATAGTTGGCGGTAAAAAGAATAAAATAAGCTTTTTACACAATTTATAATCACTACATAGTATAAAACACTCTGTCCCTATGTATGCTTAGATCTTCAAAACTACGCAACGGATTTTGATGGTTTTTTTTTAAATAGATATACCTAATGATTCAAGAGGAATGTTTATATGTATAATATATTAAAGTTTTGTGTAAATTGGTTTTGCCGAAGCGAAGCGAGGGCGGGTTTAGGTACTAGTTATGATATAAAATTTTGTCGCGAGATTTAAGTAGGTACCTACACGTTGGTATTTACCTACTTTTATATAATAATAAATTTTTAAAATCCATCAGTGTAGGTTTTTTAATTTTGTTCACTAAAAATACTAAAAATACCTACCTAATTATGTTTGGCAGCAAAATATTTTAATGGATGCCAAAAAACCCATTGCAATTGGCACGATAAAACTAGATTCCTACATGTGTTACGGGTATTATAAGTATTAGTTTTACTAATAGTATTAACTAATAGTAAAACTAATAGTAGGTATTAACTATAATAGGTACTAATAGTTTTACCCAAAATCAGTTTTCTTTAATAAATATTAAGCAATTTACCTACAACTACCAACTACTTACGTTGCTTAAATTGGGTAAATGTCATAAAAGTAGCTGCTGCAATAAAGATTTTCAGTAATTTGTGTCTTGATATAAGTAGGTACCTACAGAGTGCAGATTTTTTAAGGCTAGGTTACCGCAGTTCTGCGTGGTGCCACAAAAGTAATTTGTTAATACTTATCAATAAGTTTAGTAATAACAAATGTATTGTTTACAATTAAGTACCTAATCTGTTTACGATTATGGTAATGAAGTAATCCTCATTATCATAATGGTGAAGTAATTTATTTACGCTTGTCTTTCTATTGTCACATTCTTTGGATTTTATTTTTCTTAGTCCGCAAATTATTAATTTAAAAAACAATCGTAGGATCTAAATTATTGCTAAAAATTGTGTGATTGGGGTCAATTATTTAAGTATAAAATAGGCGCTAATTCCAGTTATCGGGCGCAATCTGAATAAATACAATTGAACAGCCGATTGTGCTGCCTCAATGACGCACGTGCTGTCAGTTTGTGATGCATAAATTGCCCGTTTTACCTACCTACATGCTACACGTGTAACAGCGAACTGTCGATAGCGATACACCGAGTACCCCTTCTTAGGTAAACGATAAAGCCCCCCTTGAGATCGCTTGAAACCTTCAGAGACAATAAGCCAAGAATACATTAGATAGCGTTAAAGCGAATGTTTTCCTGATAGTGAAGGCAAAAATTGTACTTAGGATGGATATCAATGCGCCAGGTGGCATCAACAAGTCACACCACGACCTACGTACGACTTAGCATAACGGTCAAGAGATGGATGGGCGCTCGGACGGTCGCTAATGGCAACTTCAAAGTCGTTCAAAGGGCACAACCATAGGCCGTGTCTTAACCCAAGTAGGTAAAATGCTAGTTTTTTTCTCTTACTTATATCCGAAACTAGCTACCAGCCTCATAATAAATGTTGGTACTCAGATAAAGAATATATTATATAAACCTTAGAGTATGTATTAAAACGCATTCTATAAATTGATTCAGACGTGTAACGTGTCCCAATTTCCAATTCCGAATCATACAATCAAACGTCAAAAATTGATATGGGTCGCAGTAAAATCTCATTATTCACATCGTTTTTCGTTCTTTTCGTCCATGGTCTGTGTAATTCGCCCTTTGAACTATTATCGCGGTCTATCGCCCATACCACACCACATATAAAAATATCAATTTATTGGATTAAATTCCTCTTCACTCACAATGGATAGATAACATTAAACATTTTCGTGTTAGGTCGTACGATATATTAATTTTTTGCTCGCTAAACTAAGTACGCTACGAACTTTCTAAAATTAGTAAACCTACTAATGGTGACTCTTACTTCTCCAAATTACTAAGAAGACATACCAAATCAATTAGCTACAGTTGTTCATAATCATACAAATAGTAAACATGAGTGCGATGACCAATTAACGATTCTTATAATTGTTTATAAGTAATGAGCATGTGTCAGTAGTTATTGATAATTTTATCTCTAGAAAATCCTTCAATGTAAGATCCGTTTCATATGTTTAGGTACATTATATCTAGTAGATACACGGAAAAACCCATTTTGTATTTACGAATTTTGTACAGATTGGTTGGAACAGCGAATTACCTACGTACATTGTGGGACGGTACTATTGTATACAGAAAGTAGGTACTTTTCCGATATAAAATAAAATTGGCAAGTCGTAGTATCGGCTAAATATATATTTTGCGCCGTTATTTCGGCGAAACACGCTGTCTGTAAATAATGATAGCGGCAATTTTTTCGTAATACCATTTACAGTTGAGCCGTGCTTTCTGTGTAAGTACAGCTGTTGTTTTTTATTTTCGTTGTTTTCGATTTAATGAATGAATAAATAAACTCTCTTAAACTTGCAAAGCACCTAAATTTTCATTAGAACAAGTGCTAAAACAGGGTCACCAACAACCTTCATCGATAACGTCACAAATGCCTCGCTCGGGAGTCAAATCTGAGGCCTCTCACCCGGCAACTAGGGCGACCAAACGTATCAACTAGCTACAAGGTCTTAAATTATTGTCTTACCTTAGTTCATATTAACTTCGTCTTCTTTGTAATCCATATCTGTCTCACTGCTCGATTTCCACTCACATTGTGAGCCCACCACGATGTGCCAGTGCGGATTGGGGAATTTAACACACCTTTGAGAACATTATGAAGAACTCTCAGGTGTGCAGGTTCTCACGATGTATTCTTTCATCGAAGCAAATGATAATTGTTGTTCTTGTTTTAAAGCGTTATGTAAAAACACAACTCTTTATAATTGAAATTGGTTTTTACAAACACTTCAAAATCCAACCACACCATCACTTCAACAAATCCCGGAGACCCCAGAAGCGGCAAGATACTCCAAAGGAGTTTTTTCCTATTTACAGTTACAAATTTGGTGTCCGTAATATACGGCGACGGTTAAGCATATCGTAGATTTTTTTTATATTAGGTACGGGCGCGTTTTTATACACATAGAAGATGGCCACTAAGAGCTCGAGCGCCACAAAGGGCACAAGCCTCAAATTCCACTAGATATCACTAAACACTAGTCCGTATGCCAAAAGGATTCGAACCTCATCTGCCTGCCTAATTTCAGGTGTCCTCCGTTTCACCGCTTTGCACTGGAGCAGCGTGGTGGAGAATGCCGAGACAAAGTATAGGTGGGGAACAAATTATACCAAACACCAAAGGAGATAAAATACGTTTATTTCTTAAAATTTGTCAATAATGAATCGAACACGGATACAACCATCTCGCGCCGGGAGTCAAATCCCGAACCGTTCACCGTGGGTATACAATAAAATATACACAACAATTTTATACTTATTCGCGTACAAACTACATGCATTTACCGCCTACAGGCAACCCCACTCAACCTTAACCCACCGCCACTGCAAACTCAACGTAAACACTCCATCCATAAGGTCCATATTCAATACTTTATACACTTAAGGTCGAGTAGGGGTGCCAATGGGCCAAGATACCTAGGTAGCATTTTAAATGCGTTAATTAATATTAAATGTGTTACGTCACGGACCGGAACACAGCCCTCGACCGCCACCGACCGTCGCGGTACACAACGTGCCAACTAAAGTCGAAGTCGCACAACATAAACACCAACAAATCGACCAGTATTTTACATATTTTCGTCATACTTGTGATTAAAATAATTGCATTTAATTATAACGTCGACTCCAGTGCGAACGAGACAGCCGGTACACCCCGTCCCTCTCTAACGTATAACTTATCCGTCTATGTACAAAAGCGCGGTCGCAGCCACTAATACCATTCACACGCTCACTATTCGAAGCCCGATGTGTTGAGACACGAGCCATCGTGGCTATTGCCTCGGCCACGCCCACCGCGCCTGCAACCATTGCAAACCTGTAACCAACCTCGAATGACCTGTTATATACAATAGGGATTTACGATACAAGCTAACTCCGAGTGAATCGTATCACTTACCTAACAAAAATGGTAATTTAAGCGTAAAACGTACAAGATTAACATTTTATACCATTCGAATCGATTAAAACTAAACTACCTTAATTATTAAGGTTTTACCACAAGGTTTGTCAAGCTCACTGGGGGAACTATCAGTTAAAAGACTACTGATATTAATTGAAAAAAAAACATTTAATCTACGTAGTGACTCGAGGCTAAGCCGATTCCGAGCAAACTTTGAACCGCACCCAACACATCGGGAGTGACGTCCACAATACACACACCCATAACTAAAGCCTCTCACTAAAGTATAGTTCACAAGTATATCTTTAAATGCTAAGATTATCCATATTAAACTACGTGCACATCCATGGTCTTTACGCTAACTAATTTTAATAATATTCTGTATATGAATGTATAATAACATAGTGGTAAAATTATAATTACTTTACAATTTCAATTGTATTATTATTTAATGTTTTTTTATTCATTTCTATTACATATAACGTATATATGTATTATGTATTTATATATATTATACACCTAAACCGAGAACTGTTAATACGAGAAATGTACTAGTCTAAATCACAAGGGATAGATAATCCTGCTAGCGCGCCGAAACCGTGGGCATGCGGCATACCAGAGCGGTGGTCCACTGCTGGGCAAAGGTCCTAACGAACGTCGAGGTGTTGAAATTTGGACCATCATAGACAATATATACAAGCCAATCGACTCAACCCACTTGGAATATTAATCATTACCTAAGTTGAAAAATAAAAATAAGTGACAAAATTTATAAAATGAATGTAATTTATGCAATTATTGTAAAATTTTTTGAAGAAATGACTTTTCTCGATGTATATCATAGGCATGAGCATTTTAATTACTTTTTCTAGAAGTATATGTGCAGAATTGTGGTACCACGTTGCTCCAGTAAAGATTACAATCGAGGATAGTAACCGTCTCAAATGAGTGTTCAGTTCAAGAAAACCTTCAGAAGTTAACGACTGCTATCAAAAAATTAATAACAGCTTAAGCGAGTTATGTGTCATCATTTCGGTGAACCGATATATCGAGAAATCTTCTATATGATATATAAAACTCTTGCAAAACTACTGAACGCAAGAAGCTGAAATATGGCATGTATGTTCGTTGGGGAGTGTACGGGAGCACTAAGAGAGGATTTTTGGAAATTCCCCCTTAAGGGGATAAAACCGGGGATAAACTGTTTTTTTTTAATTTGCGGGCGTAGCCGCGGGGGAATGCTTGTCATAGATATACGCGCTTTCAGCACGGAATAGTTTGGTTAACTTACAAAGTGCATCCGTGAGCCAGAGCGCACTTAAAGAGGATAGCAATCAACAAACTTAATAGAAAACTTCGACTGGCCACGAGTGAAGAAATGGGGGATGTCTCACACCACCGACCACACAGCCAATAGACTCCTAATGTTTGATTGATTTGATTAATTTAAGCAACGGGAAAGAATGGGACGGCACGAATTTATATCAGTACTATAAACCAGATGTGTTGATTGAAACCATTCGCCTGTTATTAGGAGTCTAGTGGCTGTGTGGTCGGTGTCTCACACACATCTGCCGACTGACACGCGTTACATAAGGTCCTTTGTTGTTAGCAGCAGTCATTTTACCACCAGTATGACACGTACAACTATAAATAGGTTTTTTCTAATAGTATTAGTAACCGCCCCGGCTTCGCTTCGGGAAACACAATATATGCTGTTGTTACTCACACTCTAAAACATGTTCCAACGAGACTCTTTAAATAGATAATCATTTACATTTGTGAAGGGATAAAACTTAAACTAACAATAGACAAATGCACGAACAAACAGACAGAAATTCTAAAAATCACTGTTATGGGGTCGATTGCGTGAATAATTACCCTCAATAATAGTTTTTCTCAAATTCCAGGTACAGATATAAATCAGTTACAGTTACAGATATTATTTTATATTCTTGTGACGTCACATCTACAAGTCAGTGACGTCACAGGTCAGTTACACAGAGTAGGCAACCACCAGAAACTACCCTCTTCTATGCAGTCGACAGATGTCGCCACTTTTCTGCCTGCTTCATGCCACTATGACGGACAAATGGTATTGAAAACATTTGGTTTTCTTCACAGATAAACTTTAACAAATTGTATATTATAAACCTGAATGTTTCGTTTTGCATTCCAGTATATCAGATTATTCAAGATTATCATCGCTATTACAATAAATAAAACTAATATTCCTCGTCTGCCCAACCGCTATACCTACAACGGGAGAGAAACGATATTTCAGACGTTTGGCAGGTCAACTAGTTTCGTGTTAAACGAATTTGATCGATATTTCATTATATAAATAAAGCTTACAATCGAACTTAAACCCTAATGCGACGACTGTCCACCTTGACAAGTAAGCGTTTAATTATTACGCCTTAATATTGCAATAATCGTAAAGCTATTACAGTTATGTAACGACACTGTGTACAGTGACATGAGTTAACTCCTCGAACTGTCTAATATTATTTAACATCATTCAGTAATAACTCGTACATTACTCACAGTTCCATTAAAATAAACACCCCCTGTATTCTCAACCAATACTTCCAATCCACTTCACTGTGTTCGTCCAAATAGTAGTACGTAAAGCTATGTGTGTACATAATGTGAATAGCTTTTTATATATAGAATATAATTAATTTTGCGTCGATTTTGACGAATGATGTGTAAAGTTTTGTTTGTGAATATGCCCCTTTTGCGCCTCTAGGACAGCCAATCGAGATAATATATTGTGACAAATAATTCAAATGTTTTTACAATGATATAATATATAATGTGAACATAATGTTATTGTAACACATCCATGTATAACATTGTCTTAATTGTAATTAGACTGTGTTGTTATATTCATACATTTTATCAACAAATACAATGAAATTTTAGTGTCAATAACGTATTACGACGAATGCCTATGAACTGTATACAAAACAGAATTTAAAAACTTAAAAAATTATAACCTGACTTGCATAATAAAAATTAAATAAAGGGTAACAAAATAATGAATGAGAATTGTTTAAATGTACAGAATATATTGAAATTATTAATATACCTATTAGCAACTTCTAACCCATTTTAATATATTTTATTATCTACCTTTACTAGTAAAGTCGTAACACGACCAGTAGTTAATTTTTTTTTTGTATTTTAATGTCAAATATTCTGACCAATGTTTTCAAATATTTATTTATTGGTTGACCTGAGTGAAGGCAACGAAAACCAAGACAGGAATTTTGGTAAAACTCGGCAGATTTATTGAACCTCAGTAAATGAGCGGTGCTTTGGGAACCAAACATGAAATATTGGAACTAAAAAAAATTAAAACAAGCATCAATGCAAAGGTTTCCCAAACATAAACAGAATTTTAAAATCTACTTTGAGTGTTTAAAATTTTTAAAGTTTCAGAAACGAATCCTTAGAAGGATAAAAATTATAGAAACCAAATGTGAAATTGTACTGTATTACAAAATCGGTTTCGGGAGCGTCAACTGGATTCTCTATATACAAAAACACAGGTAAATACCACCTAGTTGTCTAACATATCCCATACATTCGTACACTACTAATTCAATATAATTTTGTCTTGTTTGTGGACAACACTTCAATACCGCTATGTTTGCTAAACATTCAATAACATTTGAATACAATTTTCTACATAATGTATAATATGAGAGCACGGACAACATCAATACAAGTTGGTACAAATTATGAATGTTCCCCATAACATCATTCCATTGAAGAAGTTAATGATACATATTAAAAACTGGAGAAGTGATTTATCGTAATCATAATTTTGCAATTAATAGTGACATAAAAATAAATTTTGTAATTATATTTTAATAACAAAATTCTGAATATAATTGTGCACAGGTCGTCATGATAATTATTACA
This sequence comes from Ochlodes sylvanus, assembly GCA_905404295.2. NCBI lineage: Eukaryota > Metazoa > Arthropoda > Insecta > Lepidoptera > Hesperiidae > Ochlodes > Ochlodes sylvanus. The sequence continues at coordinate 12,631,078 of FR990134.1, read as the reverse complement.
TTATCCTTATTTAATTTTATGGTCAGTCTACGGCTCGTGTCATGGGGAACGAGCAAGATACTACGTACCCATAATGCAAGGAGAAATTTTGCTATACTTGCATATTCAAACACTATCTAAAAAAAACTGGAAACCTGTTAAAATTTAGGTACAATTGTTTACACCATTATCATAATATTATCATATTGTATTTTCATTGTAATCAACTCGTTAACATTTGAAAAAATTTCACTACACACAGCGGATAGATTAAATGTTTCAAAGAGGTCTATAATTTATAATAAAACTGTTGTAAATTTACCTAGAACGAGAAAGCACCCCGTAATAGTACGAGACATTTTAAAAAGTTGTACTCGGTTAATTCGTTTTTTTTTTTATTTCAGGTATACTTCGATCTCCGGAGTATAATAAGTGTGTGGGGGCACATTTTTTCTGACAATGACATCAATTTCACCCCACCAATGACACCAAAAACCTTGATTCTGTGTTGAGCAGGTAGCAAAGATGTCGGAAAGTATTTCTAGAGTGGACGTCGTTACACCTCACACACTCATTATATTTCCAAGTCATCATTTTACAAACGGCATACGACACTGTACCTATCCTGACGTCACCCTCGATCACTTCAGTGCACTTGTACAAAAAACAGCTTAATATTCCGATCAGATACATCGAAACATATAATATAAAAAATTTCACATCCATTATTCAGTACCCAAAGTTTTTAATGAATAATAGTACTAAGGTTATTGTTCATTCACACAATTTGAGGGTTTATTCGGGTATGGACCTTAATAATGCAATCGAAATTAGACTCTAAAACAATTCTAACTGTACCATTTGTGAACTTTATTTTAATGAAAAAAAGGTTGATTCCAGGATAATGAAAAGAAAATGTTACTCCTCATTTTAGTAGTAATTTGTAATTTAAAATAAATATATTATATCCATGACCGTAAATTATAGTCAATTAACATTATAATATTCATATCGCAATATTGTTTGGTTTGGTCCATTATCGAAACTGATTTTTGTAATCGGCAACAAAAGAAGATTGTTAGACCTCAATCAAAATAAATATGAAACATTAATATCTTAAGAATATAATATATTATTATATAATAATCATATCATTTCTTCGTAACGGTGTCATACATAATATTGTGTTAAGCGTTTTAAGAAAATCAACATTAATTTCTTCTATTTCCGGCGACACCTAACATAAACCTTTTGATATAAATCCGCTCAAACAGCACTCCCAAGTAGGTGCACTCTCCACTTACTACTTAACGTGTTAAGCATTTAATTCTACGACTAAACTTTATAAATTATAAATCTTCCGTACATTGCACTTGGTACATATCTCGAGGCGCGCAGTCAGCGTACTAAAAGTCCTCTCATTGTAAATAACTCAACGCTACTCAAACTTATGCTAATTAAAACCATCTACAACTTATAAAACTCGCGTTACATTTTGAAAGACCATACATGCTGATTGATATTCATACAACAATAAACTCAACATAATATCCCCTTTAAACTGAAATACATACAATTTCTATACACGGTCCGACCTACCGACGCTGACTGTGACGCCGCTAACGCAAAATAGAAAAAAAACTGTCAACTTGACATTTCAAACGTCAGAAATGAGTCCGTTCGACGTCGGAGCTCAGCCAACAAAATAGAACACCGCACTTAGCCCTAGTTAAAGACACTCGAAATAACACTTTATCCTTAACACTTTAAGTTCGATTTCCGATCGGCGACATCCATCATCTTCGTCAGAATCACTGTCAATTTATTGCTATCGCCACTTGACGTTCCGAACGGACCAATGGGAGGGCGCCGCGTTCGCGCGCTCTGATTGGCTGTTTACACCGCGCTCCGATTGGTCAAGGCAAAACGTGCAGTCTTTGTTTATTTACCTCCTCTGTAGAAACTCAACAAATATTTGTTTTATGTAGAGGTGACGGCGACACGGCGTCAATACGCGCGCCGGTCCTCCATATCAGAGATCTGGAATTGTAAAGTCATTACGTTACGGTCATTCTTTGTAAGTCGGCTTGTGGGTTACATATATTCCGATACTCGAGTAACATGCTTTACGACCATTGTCCGATCTTAATAAAAATGATTTTAATTTATTACACATATCGCCAGGGCATCATTAAACCCAACCATTGTAATGGATATTATTTAAGATTTTTGTATTTTATAATTATTAATATTGAACAGTATGCGTACAGCTAATATTTAATTATCCTTTATTGTACAATATTTCTAATAACTAGTCAATAGTCAGATATTGTCTATAAAACTAGTCTACCATATCATATGTAGTACCATATGTCTAGTGTATGTTGCGAGGCATTGTATGTCAAGAGCACACTCACGTGGTGGTGCTTCGCCCGCTTGTGCGGGGGCTGCGCGGGCGCTTCGGCCGGCGCCTCCTCGATCACCAGCTCGCCGCCCAGCGACGAGCAGCCCTCCTCGCCGCCGCCGTAGCCCCTGCGGCACAACGACACACACATTATTATGAGTATAAGAGTACTTTATGTTCATCATCACAACCCATAACTGTCCCACTTCTGGGTACGGGTCTCCTCTCACAATGTGAGGGGTATAGGCCATAGTCCACCACGCTGGCCAAGTGCGGATTGGTGGACTTCACACACCTTTGAGAACATTATGGAGAATTCTCGGGTGTGCAGGTTTCCTCACGATGTTTTCCTTCACCGAAGCAAGTGATAATTAAATTTTAATACGCACATAATTTTTGAAAATTTGTGGTGCGTGCGGGGTTTGAGAACCCGGAACCTCCGGTTCGGCAGTCCAACGTTCAACCACACCGCTATCACTGCTTTATGTTAGTAATGATTATTTATATTTCTTATTTAAGATAAATAGGTTAGGTATTCTTGGTTAGCCTAATGGTGAGTATCACCACAAGCAGTACCACCCGAACTCAGGGTCGCCCTGAAAACCAGCGGTCGTAGTTTTACTGCGGCCGTTGCTGTGTGCGGTCCGTTTACATTAGATTCACTGCAAATTCATGTTGTGTTAGTTTTATAAGTTCTTCTTATTTTTTTTTTCTTATTTGTATTGTATTGCAGTTTTCTAGTAAATTAAAAATATATTCTATTGTATATAACGCCACTCCGAGTAACCCGAGCGAAAATATTATAGAGGCACGCGGCCGACGGGTACTCACGCGTAGTACGGCGAGTGCTGCACGACGACGCTGGCCGCCTGCGCGTCCTCCTCCCGCAGCGACAGCAGCCCGCCGCCGCTCGTCGCGCCCACCACGTACTTCTCTATTATGTTATAACACTTGCTTCAGCACATTGCACAACCCTACACTTCATTAATTCTCTGTATTTTATCGACATAATTTACGCTATGAACTGTTCACACCTCTACACGCACGCGCACGCACGCACGCTCGCACGCACGCAAGCACGCACTCACACACGCGCGTATGCAAATAAGCTTATACATATTATTGACCACATAGCCTTTAAATGCGGTTTTGCTCGTTAAAATTGGACTGATGAATAGTACTCTGTCAGTCTATGCTCTTGACAATAATAATTCAGACCGATCGGGTAAGTTATTCGTTGGGAAGACAATAAATAAACAAATTCACTTTATTATTATCACATTAGAGATAGTGTGTTGTCAACTAACAACCTAGAACAAATCTAGATTAGTCTAGAACAAATCTAGATCAGTTCAGTAGCTAGCAATAACTGCAGAAGTCCATCGGACAACATAAAAACATCCAGCGCCTGAGTTTGCCACTAAACTGGTGAAAGAGACTAGTGGAATGTTGTGCAGAGCCATTTTAATCTGTTTTGTGTTCATTTATAAAAGATTAAAATGACGTCCCTGTTACACTAATGAGCTCCAACCACGGTGGTGGCAACGCTGTACACTCACCCTCCCGCTCGCCGCCGGCACCGTTGGTGACCACCGTGATCTGGTGGCCCGCCATCACCAGCCCGCTGCCGCCCGCGTTGTACGGCAGCCCGTGACCTGCCGACGGCAATGCACCCGCGTTGTAACACAACGACACGACAACTCACGTCGCAGACAGAAAAGGTAAGAGAAGCGATGTATGTATACATCGATTGGACGACAGTTTTATTGTTATATATTATTATAATTTATCAGATATGATTAAAGCTTACTTTACTCTTGTGAGAGCCTGATGTGTTTATAGTATATCTATCAAAGATATAATGGACAGACAAATAGAAAATTATTATATCAATTGATGAATAAATGTTAAAAAGGATTGCTTAAGCCTTCGCAGAGAGATAGCGGAACAGTTAACGTCCGTTCCCAGTATACTATCTATCCACAATCTTTAAGCAAGTCGCCCAGCAACTGTTGAATGAATAGTCACCACGGTTTAGTGTTAGCTGTTATTACTCTATGGTGTCGACAGACTATGGATATACAGATCGTCGGTAGGACCTGGCGAGCCGGGCGCGCTCTGGCTGACGCCGCTGCGCTGCGGGAACAAGTACTGCGCCGACTGCGAGTTGCCGCCGCTGTTCAGCCGCTGCTGCGCGCCCTGCGGACACACACACACACGCGAGCGTGCTCATACACTGACTTTTAAATAAATGTTATATAATTATTATGATATTACATAACGGACACCCTAATGTGTAATTCAAGTTAGTATTGACAAATTATAACATTGTCATACATTTATGCATTAACCTTCTAATAACCCCGCCAAACGACGATTAGCCGAGCCGCGGCTGAGGGCTTAGGAACTATTACATCCGTTCTTCTCTCTGTCTTGGCCGACATTGCATCCTTTGGTGACCGCTTACCATCAGGGGGCTCGTCTGAATTCGATTACATTTGTTTCTCAACATCCCGAGCGAACTGCGCCGGCGATAAACAAAGTCGAAAGCTATATATCTCATCGCAGCCCAGTCTATCTGGGGGCGCGTGAGGTGAGCGTGAGGTGAGGACCTGGTGGTCGGGCTCCTCGCCGGTGAACAGGTCCGGCGTGGGCTCGCGCGACAGCTCCTCCGGCGTCACCAGCCCGGACACGCCCACCTGCGACGGCGACGTCGGCGCGCTCCTGGATAATACACACACAACGATAAACTACAGTAATCAAATTAATATCTACACATGTAATAAATCTATTTCATATGCAGAACCTTTGTGGTGTGATGGTTTATAAACCAATACGTAAAAATGTTCCTAACTGAACACATGGACGTATTATAGTAAGGACACGACATATTTTTCTATACATACTACTACTACTACTACTACATAATGAGGCCGAAAATCCGCCATCTTTACCGACCCACATTTCATTGTCAGTCAGTTAAGCCGGTACTTGTCTTGTCAAAAAGTCGTGGTGAAAGTCAAATCAGCCATCTTTAACCATACACAGGTACGCTATAGTTAACATTAAAAATATTGGTTATTGTTAATGTTGCCGGGAAAATAAAGGAAGATTTACATTATAATTAGCAAGGTTCTTATGTGCTGTTATAGGTCATGAGTAGTTGATGTCATGAGTAGTTGATGTCATGAGTTATAGGTCAGCACTAAAGCCGCCATGTTTGGTAGCCAGATGACATAACAGTGGCACGCATTTTTTGTTGACATGTCATTTCCATAGGTTTCATACTTCCATGACCTGACACTAAACAAAACACTATTGACGGATATTGTAATTCGGAACAATATTGAAGCACACAGTATCACAGTCTACATCGCGTGTTCCCGCCTACGTATGATGTAGGAGCCTTTAAGAACAAAGTGAATGTGGTGGTATATGGTGGTGGACGGTGGTGGTAGTACCGCGAGGAGAGTCCGAAGGGCGCGCGGAACTGCACGCCGCGCGGCCGCCGCGGGCGGAAGGCCAACTCGATGAGCTTGCCCTCGCTCTGCGGGTCGATCCGCCAGAAGCTGCCCTTGCCCGGCTCCTCCTGGCTGCGCGGCACCTTGATGAAGTATCTGGAACGGGACAACGTTCGTGTGTTAACGGGAGGTATTGACAATCGTCACAGTCAATCATATTTATATCTGTTAGAAGGTTACCAAGATAACACAATAATAAACGTTTTTTGCGCTCCTAACGATGTGCAAATTTTGAATGACAATTTTCAATCAATCAATCAATCTTATCAATCCATCAATCAATCCAATCCAACTTCATTTTCTTCGAGTTTTTAGAGACAGTTAAATGGAAAAGTAGCAGTTATTGGAAAGAGACACGAAGGCAATAACAACGCACCTGTGGCCGAATTAGAACAAGACTTACTAACTGAACTATTAATAACAACAACTAACACGACTAACTTATTACTGACAGTCCCTGTCCTAGTCCTCGTACTTTTTAACAAACTATATAATGTTCTAACACCGTTTAACAGGACTAATCATCCCCGTTTGAGTCTTGTTCTAGGTCGGTCACAGTTGTCATGGGCGGCAGCGGAATGGTGGTGCTGCATCAGCTGCATGCTCGCTTGCTACTTTAATACCCTATAAAAAACTTTAGACAAAAGTAGCAACTCCAACACCAGGCTCAGACCTACCAAGAGCCTTATCCACCGACCTCGCTAACAAAAAGCCCAGCACTTTCGCATACAACAACAGTGACACAAACGCGCCGCTACCGAATATGGCGGTAATGGCGGTGACAAGCCGCCGCGTGGCGCGCTGCCAACCCGCCCCCGCCGTGACGTCACCCCGGGTACGTTTACGATACACAATAAAACATGTACCTACCACCGTTTGATTGGGATGTCCATACTACATCTGTAGCGATGGCCACGTGATAAGACATTCCGATGTATATGAATGAATTGTATTCTGTCATTGGGTATTATGTAAAACTAAAGAGTAACGCACGCATTGCTGATATAATAATAAATATTGGTTTGTTTTGTTTTGTTTTTGTTTTCTGTGTGCGTAACAACACTAACAAGTGAAAACTATATTTTAAAATCGGTTTTTACTATCATATAAAATCCGTTATAAATATGCATTAATTATAAATTTTAAGACAATAAACAATTTGTCTTCTACTGGCAAAAAATCTCGGGGGCTTCCGTGCTTCGGAGGGCACGTAAAGCCGTCGGTCCTACCGATCCGCACTTGGCCAGCGTGGTGGACTATGGCTTGTACCCCTCACACTGTCAGAGGAGACCCATGCCCAGCAGTGGGACAGTTTCGGATTGCGATGATGAACCCAAACAAAACCCACCTATTGAGCGAGAGATTGTGACGTATCGAGTTCTGCCAGCCCTTGTCCGCGGTGCGGTAGTACGGGTAGTGCTTGGTGATGTAGCTGTAGATGCCGCTCAGCGTGAGCTGCTTGTCCGGCGCGCTCGCCACCGCCTGCACGATCAGCTGCGCGTAGCTGTACGGCGGCTTGGCGTCGTCGCGCGCCTCGCGGTGCTCGCGCACGTCGCGCGCGTCGCGCACGTCGCGCACGTCCCGCGACGCGTAGCCCTCGCCCGTCGTCGACGACGCCTGGAGAACCCACGGGGAACGATGGTCAGATGGGTCGAACAGCTCATGCATAAATTACGTCACGTGGATACGATCATTATGATGCATCATGGGGATAGCAAACATGATGTAAAAACAGAATCGGTACAAGATATTTTTTTGCTATATTCTCATTTTACTTGTACGCATTAATAAAATTATAATTTCGATGTTTTAAGCAACCATTTTGATGATAGGGTTATCATTTCAGTTCACAGTTCTGTGTTGTATTTCTAGGCAATTGTGTATTGTATTCTAATTTACATCGTTACATCACATGTGTAAATCTGTTGTCAATGTCAAATAAACAATCAGGAATGAGGTCGGCCGGAGATATAACGCTACCGCTCACGATCGACGGGGCGTGAAGACATCTCATATGATACTGCCACCCGCCAGCCCCGACCGTCCCTACACCCTCCGAGCCGAAACTCGAGGTTGCGTCAAGCAATTTGTATCACAGTAATAGGATTACAAAACATGACGGGTACAGCGATAATAGGATTCAGCAAAATACATACTCAAGTAGGTACATATTCGCATTGAAAATCTTCTATAAAGGACTGAATTAAATAACAATATTATTGAAACAAAAATCCCCAAGAATTCTTGCTCCGCGCATAAATTATAATCAACACTGGCGTACTAAGCTACTAAGTCTCTTACAAATACATAGCTGCTCCTTGTAAAAGATGTGGTAGTCTTCAAGAAATTTGCGTGCTTACCATCGTTAATATCACCGCCACTTACCATTAGGGGGGATTGTTGTCAAGCATTATCTTAAAAAGGTTACTTAACAATAGATCGGGAGCAGACTGAACATCCTGAAATATACATACTACAGCAATATCAGGCTGTAGGATTATACAAAATTAAGGCACAACAGTTGCATGATTTTTGGACTCCTCCCCTCCTCCAGTTCCTCATTACACGTGTGACGTGTGTGTGACGTCCATATTTTGCAATTTCAAGTTCTACGTTGGAGGCGACGTACGTAAGGAGCCACTAACCGCAGTGCCGTTGGAGTTCGGCCGCTGATGCTCAGTGAGCACCGCATACTGCGCCACCAGCCCCAAGTCGGGGTGCCGCCGGCCGGACGAGCCCGCGCCCCGCGGCGACGTGGGACAGCTGTTCGTCGCGCTTATCGTGCCTGAAAACATACACACGGCAATGACAATACGATACCATCTTATGGTAAGTGGCCTTCGGACATCAGAACATTAAAGGCATTACTGATGCGTTGTTGTTGTTGACAAAAAATATATCGGGAATCCGATCCGCATTATTTCTAGCTCTCCGACGCTGTGACGCTCGTTTGATATCAAACATTAGACACGCTTGTTCTGACAATGTTATGACTCGACGCACGTGCGTTTGAACGCGACTTCAGATTCTCATCAAAATGTTTATAGCGTCCACCGCAGCCATTTAATGTGATGCTATACGAATGTATCAGCTCATACGAGCTACAGTATATTTTCAGACTTCGGACTACTAGCAGAGTTATGGACCTAAGATTGATGACATTCTGACACAAATGGGAATGCTAAGGGAATGGTGATCGGAATGTTATGATGTGATCGATGTTTCGCTCCTAAGATCCGTTTCGGTATGCAGATAAACTGATAAGAGTTTTCAATTTATAGATTACCCACAAATACAACAATACACACAACCAGACCGAGAACAGAAACATAAAATAATCATTCAAAAATTACCGCCTCGCTGCGAATTGAACCCAGGATCCATCGAATGGTTCCGAAACCATTCCGCCATACGCGTCGTCAACTATTGCATAGACGGAATCGCAAAACTGCAACTATAGCTACTTAGCCATGATCTCCTACAATGGAATGGAGAAGGCAAAAGGGTCAAAATATTACTATCAAATACACCTAAAATCCGAGCTTAGGTCATATACATTACATAACTTTTTATTTCACTTCAATACATGCAGTATTTCCGAAGTTATAAAGACGAGAAGTTCAAGCCCTTTTTTGAATTTCCGCGCTTACGCTATGACGTCACGACGTGGCTCGGCCGCGAGCGAGCGACGGCGCAACTATAGAAAATATGGGTCTATGCAGTTCAAAAATCTATAACTTTCTTATTTCTATAGATACAGACTTGAAATTTTGCATAGATGTAGTAGATAGTATGTGAATTATATATGTTATTTTATTATTGATAACTAAGGTTTGCTCGCGGCTTTACTTGAGTTTAAATTAACATTTCGGTCAAAAATCCCTATCAACTACGCGCGACTACTGAGAGATGACGTCATCGAGCAGTGACCGCCCGCCTGCGTTTTTAAAAAAACCAACGGCCGTAAATACGCACTTTGATCGTTAATATCTCAGCCATTTATTGAGATATGGAAAAAGTAAAAACACAGTTTTTCTTGTAATTTTTTATAGATTTATTTGACGTGTAAAAAAAAATTCGTTTGCCTGGTCCATTCAGGAAACCGACATCTATCCGAAGTTGATAAAGCGTGAACCTCACCAGTGGGCGAGGGCGCCGGGCTGCGGCCGTCGTTGTCCATGGGGATGGTGATCCGCAGCGGCGGCAGCGGCGGGCCCGAGCCGCCCGCGCCGCCGCCGCCCTCCTCCACCAGCGACTGGAACTCCAGCCGGATGTTCGTCGACGGGAAACGGAGCGTGCATCTGGAAGCAAACGGATTGTGATCAGGATGTGGGCGTCATAAAAGATGTTATGGCATTTAGACGGCCCCGTGGATCCTGCCTGTGAATTCTTGAAGAAATGAATGAAGGCTTTCGGATTCGATTCCCGGTCAGGGCAGACATATAAATATATGTTTTCGGGTCATGCGTCTTAGGAATACCATATTAGCCATCCCACACAGGAAATCCTAGTGCAGTGGGTATGAGATTTACTGATTTTTACTGATGACGGATTACTATAAATTACAAAGCAGAATATCGGTAAAGAGTAGAATTAGTCTCGTAACGGTTACTCCTTTGAAGAGCCCATACAGCTTGTTTGGATATGGGCATACAAGCAAACAGGGAAGCTCAAATGAGTCCCTTTCCTTGAATGAGTCTACAAGCTAAGTACGAAGACACTGTCAACCCCAAACGCGTCACACGCAGCAACAGAGCAGACAAGGCGGACGTCGGCGGCTTCCCGTTTTCGTTATTCAACTAACGTCGGAAGTTTCAGCTCTGAAGGTGCAAGTACAAGTTAAAACAATCCTGCCCGTCAAAACTTTAGGAGATATCTGGTCTCGACGTATTCAATTAGTGAGATGCGCCCGAAGCCATGTCTATGTTATAGAGATAGTTATCGCCGCTCACTCACTAAATTGTATCTAGAGATTTTTGCCAGATACCATTTTTTTTAACTAGGAAGAATGTAAGAAGCAAATTACAGTTTTTTTTATTACTATTTAATTTTCGAAAACACTAAGCATGCCTGAAAAAAATAACAATAGTTTCGAGTGCAAGCTGCACCTAAAATAGTTTTCCCGAAGAAATGCGGTAACACACTTCACAGACTGACTGACAGGTAACGCACTGATTCAATCGTAAAGTCAGGACAGTTGTATACAAACACGAAATTTTACATAGCAACTTCGTGAGTAGGTATACCACTCACGAGAGCAGTTAGAAATTAATTTGAGAAATATTTATTCTTTTTCTCTAGTACTTTTTTCTTCTTTCGGCAACGCATCGGTGATGCTTTTGGTGTTACTGACATGAGGTGACGGTGACCATTTGCCATCAGATGGCTCGTTTGGACATTCGTGGGCATAGGTATAAGTAAAACCACATACCAATTAAAAAATCTACCACATGAATATAATAGATGAATACAAAACTAGTTCACCAACTAAGTTATCAGTTGACCGAAGAAGACAACTCGTCCGGACCAGCCTCGGTTTTGGCATTCGGATTTCTCGGGAAGTTTGGACGCTCACAGCCACGGACGCCAGTTGGTATAAGTTTAAACTAAAGCGAAGTTACACTAGACTTCGTGGAAGTTTCGTTGCAATACCGAAGTATGTATTAGTAAACTAAAATCCGGTCAAACCTACTTTAGCAGGTGCATAAGTTAATACATAACATACCATGCTACCATATTCCATAGACGAACACAGATTGTCATGGTTTGGTCTGAGCTAACGAGGACATTTTTCTACATGAAAATCATGAAACCGGTAGTCTACAAACTCGTGGCAATAACTTGTAAAAACATTTTAAATTTTTTATAAATAACGCACGTAATACAAGCCGTGCAATGTTTATCTATCCGTCGAATAAAATATTTTCTTCTTTATATTCCGCCATAGCAGAAAAGCGCAAAACACACAGTCGAAAGAGTTTGTTGTATCATTGTGATCCAACTTCGACAATACAAATCCTATTACCCTTAAACGACCCTTCTAGCCCATGTACCGTCGCATACGACTCACCCACCTACCGTTACACCTGACGAAGGTTACGCGAATGCCTTGAATAATTCCAGTTACCACGCTCGCCTTACATAACGGCACTGCGGCGTTCACTTCAAACAACAGTCCTGTATCGCACATTATCGACGGTGGTGAAGAACTTCACGTCGCTTGATTGATCGCAGCCGTTGAACCGCGCCACGGTCCGCGGACGGCCTTCGCGGGGCACAATGAGCGATGGCTCATGCTACTACGGGGACGGATCGATATGTCGAGTTGCTATTGTTCATTGTTACTGGCGATAATACGCTGAGTAGTTCAATCTGTTATTCGGACTGGTGCGGTACAAAAATATATCTAACGTATTCGTTTCATACCTATTACCTATATGCATAATATCTAATTGTATAGGTGAGTAGCAAAAAAGGTAATAACTGTCATTTAACAACTTTGTAATACAATGGGATCAGCTAAGTGGGGATCATCTGTTGGTTACTAAGGCATCCACACTTGGCTTCAATCCATCAACTTCCACTACTGGGCACAGGTCAGTCCTCATCATTAGACAGGACTAGAGACATACTCCACCAACCTGCTCCAGTGGAGAGGTTAGTAGACAACCCAAGTATCGGAAGTTTATATGCCACCCCAAGGCCTCCAGCAAGGCTTAACGACTGCTATCTAACGATAACAACCGGGACCAGGGGCTTTACATGCCCACTGAAGCAAGGATACGCTCAAGTTTCTGTCAATCACACTTAATGTTCAGTAATACGGTCTGCAACCAACCTGTACGGTTACGAGTATCAGTAGTCGGGCACAGATTTTTTGAAAATAATATAATTTTTGATAACAATGCCACCTGATGTTAAGTGCCGCTATATTAAGGCAGTTGTCCCACCGTCGGCGTCGGCGAGTAGCGAGTAGAGACTAAAAAGGGGTTGGCGAGCAGCGGGCGGGCGATTACTTGCGTAACTGTACGTTTCTTAAGCGCGAAAATAACCGATAAGTACTCGCTTACCGCTGGCGGGGGAACAAATGCCTAAGACGTGAACGTAAGTCTTCGATTTATCGCTTATGTCATTCACATTCATCTAAAATACTTGGAATTTCGTCATCCGTTACAGTTTTAGACTTCTAAAGGCTCAAAACTAAAATATCCACACGTTAAGCCATGTCGAAAGTATTCCGACCTGTGACGCTGGAGTTGGAACTATAATCCGCACTCAAAAGTCTGCTCCGAACCCCGCCCACAAACTAAAGCTAACCCAACGCGCTACAGTGCACCTGACAGGTTTGCCTGTGCGGTTGAACTTATCAGGTAACCATAGCGTAGACCCATGGCGTACAATGGGCCGCTAAGATCAATTAAATCGGAACGCGTTTATCACATACCGTGCGTAGTGTGATGTCCGGTCCGTCCGGTATCAATGTACTCGTGGACAATAACGTAAACAAACAATACTCTTAAGCCGGTTATCTTATCACCCCGCTGCTCCGCTCCCCCGCCCCTGGCCTGGAGGCGGAGTTTTTAATTCTGTGTTCATCGTACTGTAAAAATATCGACAGTAATTGCTATTAACTGGTAACGTGGTTACTCCACGTTTGCTTCTGTTAAGCAATCGCTTATGAGTAACCTTTCGTCCAGTTGTTATCGAATGCCTGCCGAGTCAATAGGAACCAGAAAGGATCAGGAACTATCAGCGTATTTTATTATTTTATAAAACCCTGATTAGTTAAGATGATTAGACAAGACGAATGCTTCCCCGAATACTTGTTCAACTTCCAAATTTTTTTTTTCCTTTTTTTCAAAATCCAGATAAATTAAAAAAACCACTTTTCCACTTTTCAAAAGTCAAATAGAAGGCCAATAGTCCCGACATGTCTGGACACAGCAAGACGGATGGTAACCCTACACACAGTCCACTCACACCGCCCGGCGCCCGCGGGTGACTCCGCGGTCAGTCGATCGCGACCTCAAAACTTATCACACTATTATAACTTCAATGAATTGAACCAATTAACTGATAATGATTACACTAATCATGTCACATTACAGAATCATTACCGAGCCTAACAGACTGTTCTTTATAATTACGCTAGAGAATTCTATAGGAATACATTTTTGCACGGACATCGGTAACAACAAAAGGAATCACCGATGTGTTGTGGTTAAGATGGAAAGAAAAGAAAGAAATCTATTGGTATGGAAATGATAAAGCAAAAACTTCTTTCATTAGCATGTTTGCCTGCAATGGCTTTTGCTGTGAAAAATGTTAAATATCAAAGGGTATTGAAAAAACCTGTCGTCAACTAACATTTTGTTAGTAATTACAACCTTCAAATATATCATAATAATGATACGTGAACGAGGTGTATGAGGTTGTGGTAACATACGAATCAATGTAATACTAATATGGTCCTACAGTGTTTCGTGTATTTCATATAAGGTCACCCGGGGCAAATGCAACTGTGGGGCTAAAGTAACTAATGAAATTTTCTCTAAATGTAGTGGTTTTTTATAAAACGTATCATCTTTTGAGTATATCCACTACATTTAAAGAAAATTTCATTAGTTACTTTAGCCCCACAGTTGCATTTGCCCCGGGTGACCTTATTTAAAAGTTTTCGAATATAATAGTTATAAACAAACCACTGTGTAGAACGTATAACCCCGGAAAGTTTCCAAATCCAACGTATACCACTGTCTCGTTCAGGTTATCGCACCAATTTATCGAAGAGCGTCCCATGCTCCTCTGAATTAATGCGTGGTCGCCTCTCAAAGGCCTATCTTCCCCAACAGCTATCGATCCTTCGACTACGGATAGTTCGTAGTGACAGCAATTGTCCCATGCGGGGTCCAATCTTTATTTGAAAGAAAAATAGTACCATTCCAAAAAGTTGTAAGAGATGTAGGAAATACCTACTCACATTTTTATTGTAATAAAATAATAAACATTCTATGTTTATAATTTTTTGTTTATACTCCTTTGTTTATAGTTTTTAAGTGTAAATAACGACTTAACGACGTTCATTACCAAGTAACCATGAAAACGTGACGTCTTGACAAAATTTTCCATACGGTGCTGCGGTGTACTATAAAAAAGAGCTATAGTTAAATCAGCGATGAGAATGTAGTATTTTGGTCCTCCATTACATTTTATAATGTATGGTACGTTTGATTAAAATATAAGTAGTACGATACTATACTATAACTTACGGGTTGTAGGTAACCCTTATACCATCGCCGCCCCACTGCACCTCCTAATCGACGGAGCGTCTGTGTCGACGGGTTTCGTCATTACAATCACATAGAATACTACATTTCTTAACGTAAACATTTAAATGATAATCATACCGTTTTACTACACTAGTATTTGCAAATAGCACAGTGCATGTTGTACCACGCAGCCACGTACATTGCAATATTCCATAAACAAGGACCACTTATTACATGTATTTACACAAATGATTACTGATCAATCATTGCTGATGTTCATTACGCATATTTTACTATACTTAGTCTATGTAGTAGTTTATGTAGTAAGTTGAAAGTTAGTACTTACGTAGTAATTAATGTTAATAAAACAAAACCAGTTATTTCAAGCTATTCCATCATAAACTATTTTTGAATCTGTATTATTCCGTGTTGATTAGACGTTATAATCAAGATAAAGCATGTAAACACTAAGGTTCAATAATGTATGTCATACTATTTATTTAATATATTTTACGATAACGACTTTATATGCAAATAATATTGGCAACGTTATTGTCATTGCCTGCGCACTCAACGACGTTGCCAAATCTTCAGAAAAATCATAATAATAATTTAATTAAAAATATTACAATTAATTTAATTGAATGAAACAAAAAACTGGTAGAAATTATAATGTATTGCGGTTTTTAATTACGAAATTGCAATTATGAATGCACACCACTGGCAAACGTGCCCCGTCTACACGATTCCAGGGACCTGTGTGCTAATTTAAACCTAATTTATAATATTGTAATGTAAAAAACACATTTTGTATTCGAAATTCGTCAAACTATTCAAATTCTAACACGTCGCAATTGAAGCATTTATAAATTAGCAGACTTATACCTTAGCTGTGGTTTAAAATAAGGGTCCATATCAGTCGCCAGCCAAAGTAACAATCGCTAGCAGGGTTACCATCTTAAAATTTTGAAAAGTCCGCCATCTTAGATGGAAAACATTTCTAAAAAGTCCGGACATTTAAGTCACAACATTAAATTATACAATTTTTTGTTTGAAATTAAGTATACTTCTCGTATATAGAGGTTACGAGTAACTTGTTTTTCGAGTTACCACCGTTTTATAGTTTAATAAAAAGACTACCTTATCAAATGTTTAATTTTACGTTTTTTATAAAGTTTTTTCTAATAACCGGACAAATTCAAAGGCCGGACAGAAGGCTAAAAGTTCGGATAACTAACTTTAACTATGTGGTCACCCTAATCGTGAGGTAATTGTGTACGAGATTCCAAGAAATCTAGGACCCGACGCTTATATCAATCGATACCGTTCTAGGTTACAGCACGGTCGTATTGACTCGCGAATATTGAATGCTTGCGATAAACGTTATTATGAGAGATGTGCCGACTAGTCGGTAAAGCCGACTATCCGGCCACTATCTAAGTCGGCGACTATCCGACTTCTTACTTTGTATTTATTTGAGGGAATAACAAATTAAATAAACATCTTACACATTATGAAATATGCAATGCAAAGAAACCTTTCCTTTGGTAATCTAAATCAGTTTTTAAAATAACTTGTTTGTAAAGAAAACATGATACATATCTAATACATTTATCAAAAAAAAAATAGATACATCTTCTTATCTTCAATACACATTTATAATTATTTCTTCTTATTTCAATAAAAGTGTAGAAATTTAGAGTAGAAATAACTATGATCGGCTTAACCGACCTCTTTACAACCGACTAATTGGCTAGTCGACCAGTAGTAAAGTAGTGATCGGCGCATCTCTAATTACTTATTACGTATGGCTCAAGTTAATATTTTATTGGCTGCTCATTATTCGTCACTTAGTCCTAATTAACTCATTATGTGGGAGGCTTTATACAGCGTTAGTTATGTATGTACAATTGTACATACATTTGAAACACGACGGTTCCATAAAATTCGCTAACTACGTCATTAGTCCGACCCACAGACCACGAATGATACATTTCTTTGCATTAGAAGTTGCGCGCAAGTGCAACTAATCAATTATTTGTCGCGACAATTTATTGTCAGTGGACTTAATATCAGTTAATTTACTCCACTCCTAAGTTAAGGCCCTGGCTAGTTGTCACCCCACTTGTAAAATCTAGAGAGACATCTTTACGTATTTCGGTCGCAATTTCGAAGCCAGGGACAATGAGGTCACCCCGTTGCCTTTTTGGCTGGCAAAAGATTGGTAAGGATTGGTTTGGTAGTGTTACTGATGTAGGCACATGAGAGACGGTAACCTCTTTATCATCGTGCTCATTTTGTTTATAAAAACGGCTCTTTATGTTAAGTGTTACTTGCAACCCTTGTAAGATGGGAACCGTGTTGAAACAGAAAGATGTATAATATCTCTATACATATATATCATCAAGTACTGAACATGAATTATTGATATTCTAACCATAGAAATTATTATCAATCAGAAATGTTTTCAAAATATATTTAATTCAGCCCGGTAAAATATGTTAAGATCCTCCTTCAGACTCTCCCCAAACATGATAAATACGGATAAATACATCCCCGCACAGCGACCGGGAGACTAGCTTACAAGCTTGGCTAACCTTGTAACTAGCCGCATACACGAAGTAATGCTGACAAATACCCTGTGTGTGGCTGTATTCTTGTACTAAAGAACAGTATTGTCAATAATATTGACGATTGTATTGACAATAATATTATAGGTGTGCGGCTAGTCTAACGGTATAAGAGAGCGCAGTACATAGAGGAGTGTGTAGGTAGATAGGTAGCTAGTCTGTGTGTAGCCGGCTTCGCGGCTTGTGAGTAAACAAACAACTTTATCAACAGCGATGCCGCAGCGTGGCGGGCTGGCCCGCTGGCCGGGCGTACGTCTCGAGTCTACGCCTGCGCACTGCGCGACAGCCCGAGCCATATTGGAATACAGTAGTACTAGACTACTAGGTACAACCTTGCTCGTATCTCAAGTTAATTTCATTTGTCTCCAACCTCAGATCGGCTGTTAAACTTCTGATGGCCATGGACATTTTCACTTCTTCAGAATATTATACAGATCCTTGTCGGTGAAAATTGTTGAAAAAAGACAACGCTTTATAAACATACCTATACCATTTTGTAAACAGAAATATATGGCCATGTAGGTTGTCATACATTATTTTTACGAAAGGCACTCGAACTTAGTCAAAATTATTGTTTTATCAAATGTCATGCTAAAAGTTGATGTTGCGGTCATTTATTCCAAAAAAAGTATAATATATTTCGTCTGTGAGAAAAAAGATAATACCAAAAATGCAACAAATTTCATTAATATCAACATCATCATCATTTTGCCACAAGCGGCCACCCATCCAACTACAGCCGAGTCTGCTGTTACTTCACTCGGATCACTTAGTATCGACGTAACGCGGGGTTAAAATATTACAGTTACG
The DNA here is from genome assembly GCA_905404295.2 of Ochlodes sylvanus. Lineage (NCBI taxonomy): Eukaryota > Metazoa > Arthropoda > Insecta > Lepidoptera > Hesperiidae > Ochlodes > Ochlodes sylvanus. The sequence continues at coordinate 12,612,465 of FR990134.1, read as the reverse complement.
TAATCCAAGTAATCATGCCGTTGTTTACTACTACGAATAGTGAAAATTACAATACAGTTATCGGCTCACACATCGCACATTAATGTATTCTCTATATGGGTAATAGCCGCTCCGCTTCGAGAAACAATCGTTTCATTTATAAAGCGTTGTTCATTTTTATCGGGAAATCCATTTCGGTTCGATTACGTTTTGCTCGGTATTGGTTTTTCGATCCTTTAAAATTATAAGGAAACAATATTTGGAATCGAAAACAAACGAATAGCATAACATAGATGATTTTTAATTGCCTTGACACAACCTCGTCAGTTTTATGATTTTATAATAGTAACCTGACCGCGTGTCGCTCCGGGAAACCCTTGACCAGCACCTGAATAGGGTTGGCAACAAGTCTGGAAATTGATATATTAGAAAATAAATGTCCTTTATTGAACAAAATTACGCTTTACTAAACAGCTTAATTAAAAAAACTATAAATAGCGGGATCCCGTTATTAGACATTTCAATGCCGGTATTTAACATAATAGCAAGCATGTAACGAGAAAATTAATATACCACATGCGACGAGTTTAGTATCAGTACATTCTCTCGCACAGAACTAATAATAAATTACAATAAACTTTGACAAAATAATGGAGAAGGCAAAAGGGTCAAAATATTACTATCAAATACACCTAAAATCCGAGCTTAGGTCATATACATTACATAACTTTTTATTTCACTTCAATACATGCAGTATTTCCGAAGTTATAAAGACGAGAAGTTCAAGCTCTTTTTTGAATTTCCGCGCTTACGCTATGACGTCACGTATTAGTTCGGCCGCGAGCACGATACGGCGCAAGTATAGAAAATATGGGTCTATGCAGTTCAAAAATCTATAACTTTCTTATTTCTATAGATACAGACTTGAATATAATAACATATATAATTCACATACTATCTACTACATTTTTGCATAGATGTAGTAGATAGTATGTGAATTATATATGTTATTTTATTATTGATAACTAAGGTTTGCTCGCGGCTTTACTTGAGTTTAAATTAACATTTCGGTCAAAAATCCCTATCAACTACGCGCGACTACTGAGAGATGACGTCATCGAGTAGTGACCGCCCGCCTGCGTTTTTAAAAAAACCAACGGCCGTAAATACGCACTTTGATCGTTAATATCTCAGCCATTTATTGAGATATGGAAAAAGTAAAAACACAGTTTTTCTTGTAATTTTTTATAGATTTATTTGACGTGTAAAAAAAATTCGTTTGCCTGGTCCATTGTCCTATTTGGCTATGAATCTACTCGAATGCCTTCGGTGAAAATCTTTGTGTGCGTACTATGTCGCTCGTTACCTTTGTTAGAAGATAATGTAATGTTTTTATGTACGTTGCTATAGCTAATTTCCGGATATCTTGTATTAAATTTAATAAAAACTAATCTCTCTCTGTTATATATAATGTATGTCAGTAGTCGGTACTTATCAACAAGATGAGCCCGCTAATGCCGCAATGATTAGGGTTGACATCCGGCCGAGTTTCCCCGGATTATCTCTAGTCTCATGAGCATCCCAAAAACTTCAAAACGCAACACTACATAAGTCTATTATGGAAACGCGGCGTTCACGGGTAGGTCAGGAAGCTATTCCAGCGAATCGAATCGAGTCTTACGACATGGTGTTACGGTGGAAATTGGTCCGGAGCCGGCACAGACGGCGTATCGATCGTATTTCGCAGTAAACGCAAACGCGCGCGTCCTTCACCTCGTGCCCTTTCGAAGCTAACCGACCATTTCGAAAAGCACCGAATCCCAACGTTATTTATAATATTCGTGTATGTATTAACCACGGCGAGGATATTCGTTAAGGTGCGCGTATTAACCAGACTACACACGTCAATCCAAATAAACTATAGTACATTATGTATGTATGTACTTATATTTAACATTGTTTGTTTGTCTCGAAAACCAAGTGCCATGATGTCATATATTTATTCGTGTCCTGTATTTTGGACCGATACTGTATGCACAATATACAGTATGGAGGTAATTTATGTTTAACAACTGCAAAGGCCTAGTTCCTATTTGTATTGTAATAAATATCTATTGGAACCAAGTTTTTTAGGAAAACATCTATTGTCTAGGAATGTGGGGAAATAGCGGAACACATCTTACACATCATTAAAGTTGATGATCTGTTATATTATTGTATCGGTCTTCATGTTTATAATAACAACTATACCTGAAATAATTATCATTCACATTATCAGGCGTTTTGTAAATTTTTCATGTTTATTACTTGCACTTAAATACGTCTAACGTGTTTAACTTATATCATTGCTGACTGTTATATGAAACATAATGTCTACCATTTACCCAACCGGGTATCCCGTGACACGTCTCTGTTTAACTTATATCAATAATAATAACTCTGTTATCTACAACACCCTGTACAAGAGCAAACAGGAATTATTTAATTTTAAATAATACACCTATTTCTGGGAACCTATACAGCAAATTGTAATTCAATTCAATGTACGTAAATAAATGTATTCCGACGATAATAACATTGTGTGGGTTGGGATCGCTTGTTCATATTAAGTACTAACAATTATTTCCTCCTACATAATAATTTAATTTTTTTTCCTTAATTTACCACATTACTACTTACATGTTGTTTGTCAAATTGAAAATTGTGCATTTGAAAGGACGCTTTACCGAAAGAACAACGTTAATTAATAAATTAAATGTTGACGAAAAATGTTGATTCAAAGTCGGTACAATATTTTTTTTTTACGAATATCTAACTAAGACCACCGATTTAATCAATCCCATGAATGTTGACGGAAGAAGCTGAAAGAAACTTCTGAGGATTTTTTCCTACTCATAGTTACAAAGAACACGTAGGTACTATTACGTATTGTTATACTTATACAAAACTCATATTAATAGCCTTGTCTTAGAAATCTAGTTTGAAATAAGCCTTCGGCATAATCATAACCGCCAGGAATCTTGCTTTCAAAACACTTTGAAATTTATTATACCGCATTTCCGTCACCTGTAACGATATTTACAAATTTTACCACATAATTTTACGAGCCACCAGTTTTTCAATGTACCAAGATGAAATTGGAACAATCAAGCCTTATTATCTTGTGAATATCACTTCTAACTACCAGAGCCAAAAATAATTTACCATTGGAGTTTCAAAAGGCCAAGAAAGTTCTTTCATGGCGAATTTTCTGTCTATTTCCATAATATCTATGTATCCATCACACAAATCCGTCTCAGGGTCACGCGACTCACGGGAGACTCCACCCAGGAGCCGACCCCCGACCCCCGAGGCCCCGACCTCGGCAGCGCTATGAAAACATCGTAAACAATCCTCGCGTCCCGTTCCGCAACAAGGGTATTGTTTGTCCAAAATATTGTTTCATCATCAAGGACTTGCTACGTTCTATCCGTCGATCACCTTGTTTTTCGTTTAATGTTCATTATGTAACGACATTTTTCCTTTATTAATATTTATGTAGGTACTCATTAATACGCGAAGTAAAACCTTTGTATCCCTTTTACGATATTACGTGGGCAAAGGAGTACTCGAGTTTAAAATTAGGCACAGGTAAATTTTATACGGAGATAGAGCGTAAAAAGTTAAGGTGTTTGAGTGTCTATGTAATTTGAAAATTATTAGCATTACCTCTCATTTAGTGGATCTTTTTATAGGTACCATTGTACAGAGACAGCTGAAATGTTCCGGCGAGATGGTAGTAAATTGCCTCCTCAATTCAATTTATCAATGTAAAATTAATGCCACAGCGTCACGCTCGGGTCGGTGACGCTGAATCGCGTGTACCTAGTCGGTTCCAGTGCAGCACTGCTGCAGTGCCTGCAGTCATCCTCAGCTATATAAGTTTACCATCAAAAATGGAGGTTGCGGTCTACATGAACATTGTTCACTACATATAGTCAAAAACAAATGTAAGTCTGGAAATAAAATATTGACGAATACGATAAAACCTTGGTGGCTTCTTTATAAAAAAAACAATTAATCAATCAAAATGTTATAAATTATACTGGACCAGTGTATAAAATATTGGAAACCTTGTAGTGGGCGTTGGTTTAATTAACTTAGTTTGTATTTTAGAGACCAATCATATTTGGTGGAAATTATATTTGTTTCCTTACTCTACCTGATATTTGGTTTGTGTTTTTGTTGATTATTTGATGTAAATCAATGATTATGAAGTCAATTGTGTAAGCCAATGATCATCACCACAATTCACAAGACAAACACTCGGGTCTCCTCTCACAATATGAGGGGTACAGGCCATAGTCCACCACGCTGGCCTAGTGCGGATTGGCGGACTACACACACCACCTCACGATGTTTTCCTTAACCGAAGCAAGCGATAATTAATTTGTATTAGAGGTGCGTGCAAGATTCGAACCCAGGTGTCCATGCTCGGGGGTCCAACGTTCAAACCACTGGCCATCAGTGTTCTTTTTTGGCCTGTCGAAAAAATAAATAGCTTTTAATACCTATTAACCTTTGAGTTAAAACGAAATGGGGAAAAGTATCTTCGTTTCGCAACGGACAACGGTTTTTAATGTTGCACATACAGTGCACTAATAATGTATCGACGGGACTCATTCTTTGCCCTCACCTCACTGCTCCCAGATACCTTATGTTTAAATAGAAAACAGGTATCAGTGTTAACATTGACAAATTATCTAATTACAATCAATACGTTACGTTACATAGCTTGTAAACAACTAGCGGTTATAACTGCGCATAATCTTTTATACATAATATATATAAAAGATCTTTTATACATAATATGTATAAAAGATTATATATCTAAGCCATTGTCATGCTCGAGTCTCACCAAGAGGCAACAAAGGAGGGCGATGTAACCGCATATAGAACTCCGTTCAGCGTTCATATAGTATGCACTAACACAATTTAAAACTAAGCCAACGCAAAGTGGTCATTCAGGTCGACCTAGCGCACACGAAGGGCCGAGAATAGATTTAAAAGGTTGCAAGGTCCGCTCCGCTACCAACTACCTACTGTAGTATTAGTGTATAGTATAACTACCTCAGCAAACTACATAGACGTGTAGGGAGGGATTGATTTGGAACCCTTTCAATATTACCGGACACAATGGGTCGTCGATCGGTCCCGCACATGTAAAGTTTTGACCCCAATGTGAAACCTTGTAAAACCCCACTTGTGACTGTCGGTAAGGGGCTGTTGGAAAATGATTTGCATTTTGCATGTTACGTATTTTAAATTAAGCCAGAGGGTTTAAACACATACAAAGGATACATTTCATGACAATGATGGTTCAATGCTGATAGATATAACGTGAAGAATAAACTTCGTACCATCTTTTAAGCATACGACACGCACGTAGGAGACTAGAATTCTCAATATTTCATAATAATAAAGAGTAATAAATACATTTAATAAATAAAATAAAACATTCATTGTTTACTGTGATAGTGTCAATGTGCATGAACCCTTTAAAACAAGAATTACAGTCGAATTTCGATCGTAGATCGCTCACCATTATGAATTATGACAAATATATAACGCTACACATTCATAATCCCATATACTAGGATTCCATAAATGTCGTGGGCTCGTGGGTGCCATGGAAATTATGGAAATACACAAAATAAGAACAATTTCCGTCTCGCTACAGGAGTCGAGCCTAGGACATTTCTAATGGCACCCCCGCCCCGCATGGTAACCAATGTGCCGTCTGCTCGTCACATATTCAAATACACAAAAACAGCATAATAATTGTTGGAAAATACTCTCAAGTTATTTTTAACCTGTTTTTCTTACTGCTGTCTGCCGTCTGACGCAAGAACTCGTTGCAACCGCTCAAAGAAAATGAATATTACCTGAAACAACAAAATACATAATTATAATATTAAAGGCATGGCCAAAATATGTAGGATTATTCGTAGTTAGGTACAAGTGGGGTTTACATTTATCACAATTTAAAAGTCCGGACAATAACTGGCCGCATCGCAAAGATATACCGGCCGTATATCGCGCGACATTACCCCATATATCTGAACAGGCCTCAACTCGTATCAAAGTTCATCATGTACCGCTGCAGTGTAATTAACGATACACCGAACAACCCCACACAACAGTCACACCACACATGCAAGGCTCACCAGTTTGCACCCTCGTTACACGTAGTGTACTACATGTAAGTGAACATTCGTCGGAACGAAATCCGCACCACACGATTTTTATTTAATAAACCTTTTTCAAGTTCCGTAACCCCCTCCTTAGTAGGGTTGTCACCAATATGAAATACAATAACGTAAAATTACATATATTTATTATAACTATTAATACCGTCTTCTTATTCTGAATCACAACTCGTACAAATGTTTTAATCGTAATACTTTTTAACATATTAAACAATCAAAACGATATCCTACAGGTCCTACACCGTCTAGGTAAGCTGTACTTTTTTCCTTTTAATAAAGGTAATATATACCTACAAGTTGTCCCGGCGTACTTCATACCGCTTTATAATTAAAAAATGTTTTGGTGATATATCGACAGCAACGCCACCTATCGGGTCCAATTGTGAATCTAAACCATTCCCAGATCCCCTTGAACACACACAAAAAATTTCATCCAAATCGGTCCAGTCGTTAAAAAATGTTTTGGTGATATATCGACAGCAACGCCACCTACCGGGTCCAATTGTGAATCTAAACCATTCTCGGATCCACCTGAAGACACACAAAAAATTTCAACCAAATCGGTCAAGCCGTTTAGGAGGAGTTCACTCTCATACACACTCACACTCGAATTATATATATATACACCTATATTCCTATACAAAATAGGTATTTGCATCTTGCCCGTTATAGCTTCAGTTATGTAGTAAAACCAAGTACCTACCTACATTGTTTATTTTTATTATCACGAACTCTGTCGCTACTCAAGGTGACAGCCCTAGTACCGGCGGGTGCGACGCATGAAAGCCACAAACCCCCCACCGTCGGCCACCCCCGCCACCCCCGCCCCGTCGCCAGGACAGGCAACCATTTTGAGCACTGAATTTCTGTCCTATATCACGTTCATAGACTATATTTCATTATTATGTTGAGCTAGGAAACGAGGATTCTGCTGTACAAGGGCTTCATACATGGACAAGTATAATAAACGTCAGCGTAAAGATCTGTGAACAGCTCCATGTATTCTATACTAATAAATTATTTCATTTATTATCATATTATATGGTGAAACTAATTGTAATTAAAATATGGTAGCTCGGTATGCTCGGCCCGAATTGTAAAGCTAAATTATTATCTTTACATAGATCTGATCACAGTACCTATTTTTACCTTTGCACGATTCCATGATATCCTAATAAGAGATACCTACCTTCTGGTCAAAATACGGTATTATGTGTTACAATATTATTACGTGTTACAATGCAGCTGTTGTGCTAAATAGCTATAAATTAAAAGTAAAAAACTTTTTAATAACAAGCTTTTATTTAAATGCGCTAAAAAGAATGAAATAAACTTTTCCTTCAAATCTTTTACTATCAAATTATAACGTCATTACACAAAAAGCTTTTCGCGGTTACAATTTCTAGAGGCGACCATCTCAGTCCTCAAGGGTAGCAACACATCTGTGACCGAATTAGAACGAGTCTCTTACTAACAACAACTACCAGAACTAATTATCACTAACAGTCCCTATCAGTCCTCATACTTACTAATAAAGTAACCAATGTTCTAACACCGTCTAATAATGAGAACAGGACTAACCATCCTAGTCCCTATTTGAGTCTGGTTCTCGGTCACAGTTGTCATAGGCGGCAGCGGAAGGGTGGTGCTGCATGGTCGTTTGCTTCCCGAATATCATAAAATTAGGGTAAATACAGTCCTATCAGCACAATCACAGACGTCTCTCAAAGGTAAGGAAATTTCTGACGAAGGTAAGGAATATTCCGACACAGCTTTACAAAACATGAGTAAGCTCTGTAGTCTATACAGACGGGGTCCATTTAAAAGATTACCCAAGCACATTGATAAGGAAGCGGAGCGTTGGAGACGGACCGTCTGCGCAAACACATTATGCAACTGAAAGTAAACACGGGACCCGCCTCGCCCGGGCACCCCGCGCTCCGTGCACAGACGAGAGCAGATAGTAAACAGACGACGACTATTTGGCAAAGCACTACAAGCACTGAAAGAAATCGCCGTTAAAACATTCAATCTATCTTTACTATTGCAAGGGAAGGGATGAATAGTGCTTAGAAAGTGACCTTTGCGTAGTAGCACACTCCTCTTGCGCATAAATATTCGCAGACACTCACCAAATTGCCTAACCATACTGAATTACCTTTGAGCGAGGCTGCAAGGCTTTTTACGGCTGCTACGAGCTACGCGAGTAACTATGGAGAATTTTGGGCATAGATTGCGTAACACATCCTACTTGATTTATCGATCACTGACATCTGACACAAACTATTAACTTAAATATGGAAGCCCTTAAAATTTTGTTCATTCACGGTTTGGTAAACAAAATCAAACCACTGCATAGAAGCAGTGCATCGATAACACGACGAGCTGATGATTAATATAAAAAGTCCAAAGTTGTAGGAAAGGAGAACCTAAAATTAATTATTGTATCTTAAAGTAGTTAATACATCCTCCTTCCCCTTCCTTCCTCAAATTGATATGTAACAATGTATAGATAAAACACAAACAAACTACCAGGAAAACATAAATACTTCAATGCATTATCCAATAAATAACGGTCGCGAACAACGAGAAATAAGGACGGCGAAGCGCAGACCGAGCGACTGTGCAAACACATTATGAAACTGGGGAGTAAATACGAGCAATGCCGTGTCGGCACTCGCCACTCAGTATAAGTTGGATCGGGTTATGGGAAATGCATGTGATGTCGATGACGTCCAAATATGGCTGGAACGGGTTTTGACTCGGAGTGTGAGAATGGTCAGACTGCATGTTATGGAGGTCTGTGAATAAGTTTCCTTACAATGTTACTAAATTATTCAGGAGGTCCTGTAATAAAGTGATGATGTAATGATACGTGGGTAGACAAGATAATTATGAATATTAATGTTGACCAGTTAAATATTACAAGTATAAGCAACTTGGGAATTCTCACTGGGAGCGTAGAAAGTGTCAACATGCCATTTAAAACACTGGATTCTGAATCTAGAATCCGAATCTAGAATCTAGTGTCATATTTGGACAGAACAAATGCGCAGTAACCGCCGCAACGCTGTAAACTTCAAATTCAACATCATTTATTCATGGAACTATTTTGTCAATACAACTATACTATTTCCATTTCTTTATTTTCTCGATGACAGTTCTGTAGTAGTGTTGTGACCAAATAAGTAATGATATCGATCGCATATATTTATTATATTAAATTCATCAGATTTTGATTAAAATAAATAAACAAAGATTACCTGTCGTTATAATTATTTCGTTTCATTGTCGAGTACCTACCTATACCTACTTATTTTACAACATCTTCGAAAATTTTAAAGTAGTTGGCATTATCAATCAAGAATAAATACGTGTAACATCTTGTAATGAAATATAATATTAGTTAATAAATTTGTACAAAAGTATCCGGCAGTAGTTTAGTTTCTTACATTTTGTAAAAAAATATCGGGTTATCGATAAATAATTGGTTTATCGATATAGCCCATCCCTATCAGTTTCTCCGAATCAGGTATAACCTTGTACGTGTGTAAACGTCATATTTTTATAAAATAATGCATACATAATGTAAAAAAGCGCTCGTTCAAGTTTTCACAGGAGCTGTCATCGAGAAAATAAAGAAATGGAAATAGTATAATGCACGTAATTTATTTGAGTGTACCGCCTTGGCGTCATTTGACGTTTACTTACAAAGAAACGAAATTGGAAGAGAAAAGAGAAAAAAATATGAATGAAAGCTTCGTAACGAAAAGAGATAAAATATGAGGCCCATTATTTTCGTTTAACGTAATATATTGTATAAAACTTAAAAAAAATATAGCAGGTTAATTAGTATAGCTAATTGCACGCGCCATATAAACAGTTAATTTGACATTTACTCCTTCCTCTCTTTTAATAAATTACGAGGAGGTACAGGATAGAAACAAATCCTATAGATTAATTACAAGTGGAACCGTTCCGTTCCGATATCATAACAGCAATCGTTGATTTGATTACGGTCCGTCTATTGTTAGCCCTCCACAAATACACCGAATCAATAAGTCTGCATTCGGCGATGTTTGGTTAGTCTACGGCAGTAGGCCCGAGGCACGGGTTAATGAAGAGAGCCGTTCGGGCACGCGATGTTTGAGTTAGTTCACAGGTACATACATTTAATGACTTCCACGGAAATAATGGGTTACATTGAAAGGATCAGGTTCGATCGTACCTATATTATGTCAATATTTTTATTTAAAACCGAAAGTCATATATTATCACTTACTCTAAGTTAATAACTAATAATACGTTTTTGATTAAAGGTTTGTTATTGACTTCGTCCGTAGGAAATATGGAAGGTAACGGGGTAGACCCCCGTTAGTAGCTAGATTCAACAACCTGTATGAGATAGGGGACGGATATGACGATCGGGGGATGTTGCGAAGGAGAAGACTGTCTCAATTCTATCTGATCGCGTGTTCGTGTCTATGCCTGGGCCAGTGGGCCTGGACTAACGGATAAAAGTGTTTCGTCTGCTCGTTTCTAGTGAATTGGTGTAAGGTCTAAATCTTAAAGAATATCATGTGCCTCTTTATCATCGAATTGAACAACGCATAAGTTTAACTTTTCAAACAAATTATAGTTGAAGGTATTTTAATTTGCCATCAATACCGTCAGTAAACACGCATAAGTACTAAAATTTATATATTAACCAGGTAATTAGGTGATTTTTTAATAAAATCTGTCATCAATTATATTGAAAAATGTCATTGAGCAAGTTCATTGACGCATAGTGTGAAGTTTCTATTTTATTTACACACTTATAAACACTTCGCTTACACGGCTAACACCACTGGTAACGCAACGCTAAACCCTCACGGACCCATTTATTACTGCTGAGAGTAGCCAAGAACTTTGTCAGAAAGGGTTCAATCTTCTCACCGTAATAAGAAGTTCTAGGGACACCCAAGAGACGCATCCGGGATTGCAACATAGGAAACGTCGTTTAGGCCACTTAACACGACCGGTCAATACGCCCTCTGTCGCTGAACAAGTTATTTTCTTAGTATAATACAGGTACTCACGATGGCTGGTGGCAAATTTACTAATCCTAACCTAATTTTAAGTACTATTATAATGTAACATAATATTTAATTTGTTACTGTTTGTTTTTCCAAATAAATGAAAAAAAAAATTACAGTTTCGACATTGTTGCACGGATCGTTCATAAAAATTAAGGCAAAACTGTCAGATGATATTTGCTACTAATACAATAATTATGTATTTCACGCCTAGTATGGAAAAAAGCTTTATAAGTTCAAAATTGAATGCCTCCTTTTTTACCCATATTATCTTTGTTTACCACATACCCATATTTGCCTCACCTGCACCCATCCGAAAAACATTACATTTCTTACATAAACTCATTAAAGTGCAATGTGTTATCATTGCAGATTGATACACATTGCTGTTTCCATCAACAACAACTATCGCAAGGAGCTTACGATATCAGCAATATGAAACAAGTACGTACGCGAACGCGATAAGCAATCGGTTCCGGTTATCAACAGATACAAGTTGTTCAGCGCAGTCGGAGACAACAACACGAGACTGCAGCTAGTAAGCAGCCATGTTAGGCATCTCCATGGTTGAGCCAAATGGACATCCTACCACTACTAAACAACAATAGTTACAGGGGTTAGTGTCCAATCATTGGTTACCGGCATCAACCAGAACCGACGGCTTAATTTGAAGTTCAGTTTAGTTTTGATCCTCTGAAGCCCCGAAGAGATCAAGAAAGATTTGTTATTGGCGGTAGCACATTCGCCTTCCGACCGCGTGTGTAGTTTTGCTTATCTTGGCCAAAATTAAATACTTAGATACAAGTCAGTCCCAATTGCTCATCCGTGTTTCGTCCATCACAAGACACGGTAATCCCGACAGCCCCGGCGCGCTAATTAAACCTAACACGCGACATAAACGGGGCTCGGCAACAAAGAGTGGCCCAGATGTGACAAACAAAGGTTGTTTATTGTCGACGACGAGCCGACGACGGACGCCATCCAGTCGTCGGGCGTGAATTAGCTTCAGACGCTCCTATTCCGTCGTGTCTACCTGTACACAAACATAAATAAGCTGTGCATTCATTTTGTCTGGGAGGAAGGCTTCAAATTTTCCTCTTAGGGGTGAGATAATATGCAATTTGAACTGCTCTCTGATTTTAAATCGTCTCATGTCCCTTGTCTCCTATCTTTCTAATCTCCTTAAGCAGTCCTAAAGAACCTCGGCGTGGAAATCCCTACATCCAATAAACAAATTAATGGCAACGCGATAATTCAATCAAATAAAAATGCAGAAACAACAGTCTTCGTACAAAATAAAACAGCTAAGGTAATGTCATAGATCATTAACCCATTTGAAACGTCGATTACTGGAATCGAACGTCAATACATTTCCGAGAACATATTGCGACTTCGTCGATTGTTAATCGTTAACATTTTTATCGCGTCTAACTTACTCGGAATGCGTTAACTGGGGACATGCGCCGTGTAAACAGCAATTTGCAAACGTTAAGTTTTTACATTTAATGTAAAATACAGGCAAACAAACGTCCGAGGCGTCTATCCCACTTCTTAATCAATAAATATTGATTATTACTGCACAATACATAACTAAGTTGATTTATTTTAGCCCTTGACTTGACTAATGTACCTAATCATCTATCAAAAATATGTATAAGTTGTCAAAGTAACGTAATATGATACAAACCCACTTGATAAGATAATATACTGTATTAAGATAGTGCAAAAACCGGAAAGCAAATCGGCAAGTAACATTTGCAAACAATCCCACAAAAAATTGCGAAGCGCATGAATGGACGGAAGGCTGTCCATAAAAAACAACGACGCGTACAGTCTCCTATTTAATAGCCGTGACGTCATACGACATGAGTCAGTTAGGCGAGGTTCAAGTCCCGAGGACCTCGCCTGAGAATGATGCCATATTAGCTAATCACAATTTGAGGCCCCATTTGAAGAATAGAAGGTCGAGACAATATACTATCTAAAGTGGTTTACATTTTAAAAATTCATTGGAACACAACATTGTACTTGTCCAAATCTTTGCTTTCGCATTAGAGTTATTATAAGTCTGAATTATCAGTTTAAACACGTCAAAGCCGTTCACCGCACAATCTGGTCAGGTAATGCAAATATATGAGATCATGGTACAAAAGCGGATAGCAAAAACGAGAGCTTTTAAAATGTTGTACAGACATTGTCAGGAACAAAGTCTAACACCAATAAAAACCTAAAACCAGACATTCCATATAAGCAAGACGAAATAAACGATCTTGAAGTAACACACACACGTGCAACGGAGATGGCGTCTACTGATATTAATATAAGAGCTAATAATAACGAGCCAGTCGTAAACAAGATTACTCATAATCGTAATGCAAGAACGCAACACAGAGATATCCTTGAGGTTACGCCTTTAATGCTTGTTTATAAACAATGCGATATCGAATGAAACAATATTCTCTGTTCGTTTTGGTGTCTCGAACGTGACTCTCACTAACAATTGCTAACCTGACTATTACTAGCAACAACTAACAGGACTAACTATCACTATCAGCCCCTGTCTCACCTACCACCGAAGTGACCAGTCTTAATCATTTAAAAATCATTCTCAAGACTGTGTTGATCCAACGTAATGAGTTTAGAATTTACGCGGATTATCTGGTATAGCAACACAGTTAACGAGTTACGTTTCATGGTCCGTACGCTAAGCCCAGTTTGCTGCATTCACAGCAATATTTTCTCTCCGATGAAATTCAATTAACACGCGCCGATTTAGTTCGGATGAGCAATTAATCTGTGTTCCGAGCATGCCTTGCTGAATAGTCGCCATTCCGAATAACGGGGATTTATTAAATTTATTCGGCCTACCGATCTAATGAAGCGAGGATGTGAGTACACAGTAATTAATGCGATACCTGGTTATTAATTTAAAATGAAGCTATCCGTGTCTGCTATTAGAATTTCAATTAGTTGAACGCAATTTTAAAATGAGATTAATGTTTGTACTGTTTAATTGATGCGAGATAAACACAACGGCTACTGGTGTTATGTATTGTGTCTTGTTGTTAACAATTTTAGATTTGAACAATGTTGAAAATGCCGCTTGCCGAAAAGATTATCCATCTCAACGAACAGGAATCAGGAATAACATAACTCATGTGACGAAATTCGATATTTTTGTTCTCCAGTAATAATTATACAACTCAACTAATTGTTGTATTTATGTATCTAACATTTGTATGCTTATTTGTTCAGTTGTATAATTTGTTTAGCTACGCAATGTAGCATTTTGTTGAAGCCATCAATTTACAGAAAAGAAGTATTTTAACAACTAGGTATGCAATCACGCAATCATACCGATCCATCATGTGATGATGAAACAACACAGACTATGTATTTGCAAAAGGTCCAATTGCCAGTAGATTTAGCGCAATCGTAGCAATTTTAATGAAATAAAACGCTTCATGAGTTACAGCAGTTTAATGAACTGCATTTAACACATCACGCTTAACCGCAAAGAGGGGCATTTGGCGTCGTCGGCGTTGGCAACCGGCGCGGCCTGCGACCGGCGGCTGCGATGAAGTCGTCAATCCACCCGATTAAACACAAAAAAACAACGGGCAATAAAACACGTCCGCCAAAAGGCCAAAACTCTGAGAACCGCCGAACGGCAGGAGTGCGTTCTCGAGACGAAGATTGATAATATGAAGTCCCTGTTGCTAACCGACGTACCCCACGAAGCGAAGTACACCTTCCATCGACAATATACAATTTACTATTGCATGACACTACTCACGTGATACCGGCACACGAAACAGTCTCCGCGTTAAAACAAAAGATTTTTTGATGAGATACTCTTAAGGTTGCATGTCGTTTGGCCGGCGGCTTGCTCCACTTTGCTCGGGCATGCGTCTCAGCTGAACGTCAACACGAGGTGCGTCAATGTTAAATGTTTCATGTAAATATACACGGAGTCATGTAACCAATTTTCGAGAATGTAAATCTGAAAATAGGAGAATGCTGTCTAAAAAAACTACTAATCTTAATTAATATAAATTCTGTTGACAGACAAAAATAACAAAAAATATCTTTATTTCTTATTATTATCTTGCTAGGTACATCTGAACATTCAATTGCAGATAGGTGATTCGTGTTTAGTGCGCTTGAGAGTCATCACTATTTTTGTTATCTGCGCACAAACTAGTGAATTGTATAGATGACAAATGTGTGTATATCGTCTGAGGAAGCAATAATAACATTAAAATCTCAACTAAATGCAAACCGGTTAAAGACATCGCGCATCTGGTGAACTGTTCAACCCTGTACTCGTGTTATAATCAATACGAAAATGACACAAGCAAGAGGTTAGATAAATAATAAAGTATCGTAAGCGCTAATGCAACAAACCGAATGAAAAGACACCGCGTACGGCAATAATTACAATGTTGCGCAAGGCCGGCCGGCGCCGGCGGGCTGCGACCACTCGGCACTCGGCAGCCGCAGCGGTAGACACATTAGTGTCTGGTGGTCACGTGGCGGCGTCGTGTAGTCTGTGGGAGCAGTGACCCCGTGGAAAGCACGGGGCTGACACGGACAGATCCGCCTACCGCCGCTGACCGGTGCGACAGTTTTATGGTGTTTATTGACTTTCCCGGCCACACCGATCGATGTCAACAATATATTGTAACTGTAAAGATTGGCGGTGGCGTGTGGCGTGTTAGCATCCTGTGTCTCAAGTTTATAGATGGTTGTACACCAAATAATGTTGATCACGACTTACAAAGGAAATGTGGAATACAACATTTCAAAACCTTTGAGAGTATTATGGAGAACTCTCAGGTGTGCCAACGGAACACTGAGATGGAAGAGAGGGGTGTTCCTTACGAGTTTTCCTGAAGGAAAACTTCGGTGAACCGAAGCAAGTAATCTATTTTTTAAATAAGAGGTGCATGCAGGGTATAAACTCAGCCCCCCTTGTCTAAAGTTCCTGCACCCTACCTCTAGTAAGGGTCCCTAGTTATTCAAACTCATTCTATAAAATGCAATAAATAATAATAACACACTTGTTTAGTCGAAACGTTTATCATGATAACACACGGATAGATGACAAAGTTATGCAGAAGATGGGGCTGCGGTGAAAGCAAATAATCCTCATTTATACTTAATGACATTAACATAATATAATCGTATTCGCGTAGTCAATAAAACGAAATTAGCATAGCAGAATATAGTCAACTATAAGCCATTTTCGTACCGTGATATTTTGTCGTGGACCGACGCACAACGCACGATATTACAGACTCGAGTCATGACTACGTAGTTCTAAATAAGTCATCCAACTCATGATCTAACTAAATAAACGTGATCCACGAATACAACTCCTTTATTAGATTCGACTCATTAAAACCAGTAAATCATCTGCAGGACCGTGTTGATACACAAACGATGAAACGGATATGTTTAATGTCAGTGTTAATACATAGATACCGGACAGGAGGAAACTGGTTGATTTATACATTACAAAATCGCTGGTTAAGTTTAGAAACATAAAATTAGCAGAAGGTCCTTACATGCTCGAAATATTAATGTTGATAAAAAAAAATGAATCTTTAATAAAATAATTTGAATCTTTTTTAGATTTTGATTTCAATCAGATAGAATCAAATCACGAAGTGTGCAGTAGTTGTTAGTGCGCTTTTTATCTAAGGCTACATTATCACTTATGACCAGGTGGGATCGTAGTCAAGCGCTAACATTTTGTATTAAATATTGCCTGTTTGCTAACAATGACTCAAATCTTTGGAAACATACGTATCCAATAAAATTAACAATTTCACTTATATGCGTATACATCTACATGTTGATGCATTACTAAAATTCAATAAAGAATATGGGCTAAGAACACACGTACAAGAGGCACAGCTACAACGGATTTAACTTTATAAAAGAAAGTACCAGGACTGGTACTAAAATATTTACACTTGTAAAGCAAGACATTCCGTTAAGAATTTCTTTAGGTGAAGGCGAGACAAAAGCCGATTCGAGGACAAAAATACATGTAGAGGCATTCCTTTGTGAGTGGGACCCTTTGTAAACAAACCATGCAGCGAAATACGATACAGAAATAGGTCGTTGCGCATCGCACGCGACGCCGACAGACAGACGCGTCGTATTTTTGGCAATGCAACTGTTGCCAGTCCGCTGCTTGAATAGAGAATAGCGCCGGGGGCCGTTCAGCACCTAACGATCCGCAGAGAAACATTTGTAACAACGATTGCAATAAACATCGTTTAAAATAGTCTCGTAACGAACGACACGGTCGCGCGCATCGAGCGACATGTGTTTTTTGTCAATTTGACAAAAATATCACATATTCTGCAACGACACCCTGCTGTATTCAAGCAAGCCAACAAAAGGAAAGAAAATGTACCGATTTATAACTACTAATATGTTATTTACAAATGTTTAAATCATCTGTTGACAAGACAATAAGCTAATAACATTCTGAACATAAATTAAAAACGTAAATTCCTGTTTTTTTTTAAATAAATGTATTATGAGGTCATATTCTCAGCCGATGCTATTTATAGTAGCAACAATGAATCAACGCGATGACAATCACTGTCAAAGAACATGTTGTGAAAACCCGCTGTTATCAATATAGGTAGTTGGCAAACAGAGTCAAGTTTACCAACTAATAGAAGATTAGGTCATGAGAGATATGGGTCACGATAAAACATCTAATTGACTTAATATAGTATCAACCGTACGCTTCGCATCGGCCTTTGAATCGTGGTCTTTTTCCTATACCGTCATTAACTATGGTGTCATAAAGTAACACGAGGGAATTTTGGACACTGCTCAAACACTCTGAGCCTGTTTTATACCGTTGATCAGAAGCTTAGTGATTTAATTTACGATTTCCACCTTACATTACTTTTGGAATGCAGAAAGATATTGCGATTGATAAAACGGAATGTACAGGATCCATTCAACGCGAACGTCAATAAACCTCGCTGTATACTTTCATTGAACTGCGGCTTCGAAGGTTATTGATTTGTGGTTTAGCTTTAGGTGTTTAAGTTGGATAATGTCGCTGGAAGCCGGTAGTTCAATAAACAATCCATAGTTACGAATACGAAGTATTACTGTTCACTAACAATAAATTGGTACAATACAAATAGAAGGTACAGTAACATTCTAAAAAATCCTATTTTAAAAGTCATCTTACTTGTATCCCTTGGTTAGTTTGTGAATGAATTTTGCAGGACCAAAGTCCAGATCTTAATAGTTCCCACCGAAACGAATGTTCCGCAAACAAAATACAAGACTGCCGAGAAACGATTAATATTTGCATTAAACTGCAGCCGTTCAAGCGAGAAATTCAGCATCGAGTACATTACACGGGGGCGCATGTCGTCCCGGCATGCGGCCAGGAATGCCGATCCGCATCTTACAGCCAAACGATACCAAAACCCCACACCAAGTTTGCAGTTCGACTGCAGCGTTCGCAGCTTTTATGAAAGGCCGTGTAAATGTGTGCGCGTCGTCGATTCAATTGCATGGACTTGAGTGGAAGACCGTATCAAAAGAGCTATCATAGTTTTTACGCGATGTCGAACAAACAAAGGTCCTAAAACAAGTTTTGGGTGAAAATGTTCGGTCATTTTCTTAAAATCTGCCATGTACGAGTATAGACAATTTAAAAGTTATAAAGATTTGCTAGGGCATCCCTTACTATTGAAATAACGATTTTGATCAGGAATCAACAGAGCAACAGAAGAAACAATCTGCGCCAAAAATATCCCTACGTAAAGGCGTAGTGGACGGCACGGCACGCCGGAGCCAAATTGAATTTGGTCGGTGCTATGATAAAAGATTTTATCGATGCAATAGGCATAGATGCTGAGCTATTGCTATTGGTAACATTGGCTAACATCCGATAAAGAGCCAAGCACCCACGCGAGGAAATATACCTTGCAAATATTTACGACATACAGCACCACGTATGGGAATATCGGCTCAACCTCTTGAAGATAAGGACGATATTGAATTGGATAAGAAGGGTCACTTGGTACTAACCTTTATGGAAGATCGCGGGCGTGTGTTGGAGCACATAGACGACATTCTACCGGTCAACTCGGTGCATCGCACTCGCTCTGCAGTTTATACTGAGATTCGTGTGTCGCTGAAGAATTTAACGAACCCATTTAATTGTGCTCAACGTAATGTTACGTCACTTGTCATTTTCACTGCCATCATTGGTATGTTTTAACGCTATCAGTTAAATCAACGATCATCAAACAAATTGATGATACTCAAATCTACTATCGTTTCACGAATGTAACTAATCTTACTAATATTATAAATACGAAAGTAACTATGCCTGGCTGTTACCTTTTCACGCTTAAGCTGCTAAACGGATTTAGATGAAATTTGGTACGGAAATACTTAAATACCCGAGAAAGGGCATAGGATAGTCTGCATCCAGATAATACGTTTCCTTGGAATCATCTTATATATAAAATTCCGTAAATGATGATCTTTTTGACAGTTCCAAGCAGCAGTTATATATCTGCACTCTCAAGTAATCATCGCAAACCATAACCGTCCCACTTTGCATATCCGATATTACCTTTATCTAAGAAGCAATCATCACATTTTATTATATTTTCATGTTCTGTAGTAAAATTTGAACTGAGTGTATTGCACGCCAACGATCAAAAGATTAGATTACTCGTCGCAAGCAATCAGTGATTACGTTCTGGCGTGTTTACTTTACATTGTGTACTGTACAGTGCCTTGCCTACACGCGGGGGATTGAATTGTATTCCGAGAACAAACATAAACTGGAATTGAAGTAAATACACTACGTTCCAATAAAGTTTCAGTATATATGTAATATCATTATGTATTAAAAAGAAAGAGACAAATATTAAGAGGAAATACCACGCGAACCCTTTTTCAAATTTGGGATTTTTTCACTCAATATCTCTGTCGCGCTTGCGAGCGGCGTGTATGTCAGTGCGATAGGGACAACTGCAGTTGTCGTGTAAAAACCCGAGGCAAAAATCATCAAAATCGAGGTTCCGTTCTCGACTAATCCCCCCGCCAAAACTACAGCAATCTTAACGAAATTTTGGAAATTGAATGGGAAGGAGATATTCTGTGTCGGACCGTTTAGCTTTTTGTGCTAATTATTATACAATTTGTGTACTAGGCGTTTGTTTGCGGCATATTTATTTGGCCGTTTTAAGCGCTGTTTGAAGTAGCCTAAAACTTTTGAAAACAAAAATATTAAAAAATTCAAAACGTACCGACATAGATAATAATGATATTATTCTTGTGTGAAAAAATTATTGATCTAGAGTCAAAAACCAGCGAGGGATTAGTCGAGAACGTTTGTATGGAAAAATGACCCGTAGCATTTCCTCTTAAGGAATTAATTGAAATTCTTACAGAAAATAATAAGATATTTTTATTTACGTCTTTTTGGATTGGTGGAGGGGTTAGTGGCCCACCCAAGTGTCGGAAATTTTTCTGCCGCCCGAATGCCCAAATGCTATCGCTAATAATATGCTATCTAACCACTCTTTTCGGTTCTAACGACACACGGTTGTTTTGACCACTTCTTTATTGCATAAAGACGCGGTCCAAGACAACCGCAGCCCCAATTTCCTCATATCCTCAATCGAAACGTTATATTGCGTAACAATCTATTCGTCCCACTCACAACAAGGTCTAGTTTGTCCTAAAATAACGCGGAACAAACGAAAATCCCCAGACAGGTGCCTGAGCGCTCGTAAAATATTATCAAAGAGCATTCACTAGGTCGCCAAACTTGTTGCCGGCGATAAACACGGGCCACGCCATCACGAAATACACCTTAAACACAACATCACAGAACTTGAAATCGTTTCCACCACTCTATCTAACCGTTCAGCGCTTATTAACCTTCGCAACGGATACCTACAATAAAAACGACGCCGTCAAAACAAATCGAATTTAATGCGACAAAATAACCTGCGTTACGGCAATCAGGTAAAATCGATACAATTACAACAACAGTACTTATATTATTATGAATAGACTAAACTTTTTGATAGAATCTACAAGATTGTCGGTAAATTCTCCATCAAAAGAGAAACGACCCGAATCTCGAAGCTTCTGTTGTTCTAATCAATATTCATTCATACGGTACGGCGCGACATGCTTAATAAAATTGAATAAAATTGATAGTCCAAGATCCCAGGGCCAGCAGACGTCACGTATTTTCTGACGGACAAAATGTGGACGATTGGGCAGTGTTAGTATGTACTACGATCGTATGCATACCTGCTAGCTTGGTCAAACGGCAAATTTCCAGGTAACAGGTGATCAAGGTACATAAAACATTTACTAACTTCACGTATTTTCTCATGGCTGATTTTCACGTATGTTTTAGAGTTTTAGACAATATAGTACAAAATAAGTCGTCAATGCTCCCAGACACTTTCATGGCCATATTCCTTAACAGACGCTTTAAAGTTTCCAAAACATGTGATTAGTATGCGTTTTCTAAGCTGTTAGCTAAGCAGTTGCTAATAAACTCCTGCCACGGTAATAGTAACATACAGCATTCCATCTTCATACAAACGGTCGGAACGTGAATCATACCTACGCGCCTCGGAGTTTAGTAGACATTAAGTATACAACAGCCTCAGAAGCGCCATAGGGACGATCGAACGTGTGTGTTTGTAATCAGGAAGCGTGCGTATTACCTACCCACATACATTCGTTACAACTAGAAAGAGGCGGCCCTAGCGCGCGGAGTAGGCATTTATTTCAAGGACAGGGCCGAGTCACACTACTGTATGATACTATTACCGTGTTCCTGTGAAGCAAGCACGTATGTATGTATGATTCCTGCCAACCTCCTCGACTAAACGTGAACCTAACGTACTACAACAGTAAACATTTAAAACTGGCAAGTTAAAATCAGCAAATCAACGTAGATACAATTAGCCCTGCAAGTCAACAGTTGCATTCAGACTTCACCGGCCGACGGCGCCGGCCGGTGCAGTGTCGTTGCGCAATTGGCATCGTCGCCGCTGCAAACGACTACTGCTCCGTGATAAACTGATAACACACGGATCGGTAGCTCGATGGGAAACTGTTGTTGTTTTTAACCATTACGTAGTATATATTCCGAAGTGTTTTGCTAGCGACGTCGGTCGCTTGTGACGTATAAAATAAAATAGTGACATAGATAATAGGTACAAGATTTTTAGTATTTTCACACAGTAAGGGTGCGATGCCAATTTGGTCTGAACAGATTTAAGCTGAACGAAAGAAAGTACCTACTTAGTTTTAATATTGGGCCAAAAAATATATTATTTGAGTTCGGAGAACTATGTACAAGATTACTGATTATCACCCTGGTATTTTTTGTTTTTCTTAAATAAAACAACTAAATTATCTTTGTTTATCTGTCTAATAGATTCACTAAAGAAAAAATTAGGTTTTGTATAATTAGATCTGTTACATTAATATGCATTGTTACAATTTTCAAAGTCTTTCTTAACTAATTAATAATTATTAAGTAACTCAAAAATATCTTTATTCTTCTAAAATAATGCGAAAATTATTGTTCCGCGTTGCGATATTTATTGCCAGTGAGGGCAAAATAACGAATCTTTCAATGTAAAGCGTTTAATTTATGTGCTGGAATTGGCGCAAATTCAAATAAATGTACAATATCAACAATTAAAATTTAACAAGCAGTTTATTATACAAACGCAACGAATATTATTAAACTAAATATTAATCAAAAAATGCGATAGGTTTTTGCGTATTGAGTCCACAAAGAAATGTATTCTCAAGTTCTCAACATATAATTTCGGCGATGAAGTCTAGTTTCAATTAATGCTA
Organism: Ochlodes sylvanus; assembly: GCA_905404295.2. NCBI lineage: Eukaryota > Metazoa > Arthropoda > Insecta > Lepidoptera > Hesperiidae > Ochlodes > Ochlodes sylvanus. Next base: position 12,589,250 of record FR990134.1, on the reverse strand, counting down.
TTACTGTTAGAATTCCACATTTTAATTATTATAATTACCTATGTATAATTCTTATTGTAATTTCATAACAAACAATTTTAAAACTCAAGCGGCAATAATTTTCTATATGTTTGGAAAGTTTTCAAGAGACTTAATTAGTAGGTATGGGGCTGTGGGTATCTTTGTGTGGTATATGCCACTTGCTTTTGCTCTGTTCGGTTGTCGCATAAAATTTTCACCTTTCAAAAATTGACAACAGTCATTCAGGCCAGATTGTTTACAGAAAACCCTATATCATCGTATTGGCAGTTAAATAGCGCTCATTTTGATATAAGATTTATTTATTAAACAAATAGGTGAAAATAACTACTATTCATTTACCTGTTTGTACCTGCCAACCCAGTAGTTACGCCAGGAATATAATTAATTATAACATAAATAAAACAACCAAACTTTTGTATATTCTACAGGCTTCATACTTTCCATTGGTATTAAATTAATTCGTAATTAAACTCATAAGTGAAATATTTAAAAAAAAGTCATTTTTCAATTTTTAATTAATCATAGTCTGACCTGGAATTTTTTAGGCAACCCACTCGAGATATGTTTTTTAATAATTATGTATATGATATAAAATAGTTTTCATTCATTAAACAGATGGGTGCAGGTCGTGTCCAGTTTGGATTTTAGACCATTACATTTATGTCCGTGCTAAACTCGGCTAGTCTTCAACAGTTTCTAATAAAAATTTCAATAATAATCAATAAATAATATATACAGTTGCAAATTTACATAATTGTTTTTTTATCAGTGGGCAATTTTATCAGTGCCCAATACTATTGGTTCCAAGACCAATAATATTGGGCTGCACCGTTTCTTATCATCAATGTCCAATTTATTCGCGGCGTTTCGTCGACGAGTCCGCGGCCGTGTGTTTCAGCATTACATAATGTGACCGCGCACCCGCGCCCGCACAAACAAGACGCTCGTCAGTCATGTAAACACGCACCGCGGCGCGGGCGAGGCCGTTACCGTTTCTTACACATTTTAATGCGTGCTCTGCTGATGACATCTTTGATGCAGCGTAAAAGCTCACATAAATATTTCAAACGCCCTTCGGGGTAAGAAAATTCTGTTAATTAGTAATAATTGTCCAATGACTTTCTTGAAAATATTTACTTTATTGGCGAAGTTGATGTTGATGAACTGCACGCCTGGTTGAAAATTGTTTATTTTTAATAAACAATATATAAAGGGACAAGAATATTTAGAAAAAAAGGTCTTGGTTAATGAGCGCTGGCAAAGATTTGGATGTGGTAAATGTGCACGAAGCGGAAGATCCGTATCGACAGAAATTATGTTAACAAAATGGACAGTTTTCGAATTTAATCGTCTCTTCCGATTACAATTAACCGTAAAAATATTTGAACACGTTTTGTATATAAGTTAGAGAGCTGGTTAAAAAGCATAGATCGCGGTTTCCTTCGCTATCGAATCAATGTCGCCCCTAAGTTACGGATGTCGAGAGTAGAATATGTAATCCACCGGCTATAAACATACACCATACAAGTGTAACCTATCTGCGTATCTGCATCAATCGATACGCACCGAATCAATCAAATCAAGGGCCGACACGCCTACGCGTCGTGTTAATTGGAGCAGTAATGGTAACCGGGATACATCCCAGCCTCGTTCTGCTAGGAACATAAAAAGAAAATTACCATCATTTCACGCAAGCCAATGACTCATTGATACGAGCGACAAGACAAAACAACTTTCGTTTTCGAGGCATGCACCTGAGACGCATACATCCTATTCGAACGGTGACTCATCGGAACGATCTTACTTCCGGTTTAGAAATACCAGTGACGGCAGAGACCACGCTGTGCCCTATGGTATGGTCACAAATGGCAAAGTCTTCCACTTTATCCTTTTATAATGATTAGGAGCATTACTGACTTGAGCTTCCCAAACACACCTGTTTTGATCAGAATCCCCCACATCAATTTTTTTGTCTAGAGATTATGATAGATTTTTAAAGCACCATTAAACATTTTGAGAAGCACTCAAGTACTCGAGTACATTCCGCGTAGCAAAATTATCTTTGCTACAACGTAAAATATATCAATGCGCCGAACGACAAACAAATGCAAATAAAACAGATATCGGTACCATTGTCATGTTTACCAGATTTGAACCTGCGCTCTGTATTCGCGAGAATTAGATCGAGTCTCTGCCTTATCTGAGTGTAGGTGTAGATAAAGTTGGTGTCGAGTGTGTCTAGGTAGTCGGGCGCCATGTTAGTGCTCTAGTATTTATGTCACATACGATCTAGGGCGCGGGCCACCTGGCCTTGCGCGACTTTGCACATAATAATGTGTGTGTAAAGGCAATTATATTAGAAAATAACGATTCTTGGAATTATTACAAGCCTAGTCATAAGCAAATTGGGTAAAATAAGTGTGTATGAAAGTAAATACAAAGTATATAAATAATATCACTGACCTCTTTGCTATTATCTATTTTATCTACAGACCACAACACTACTTTTACTAAAATGCCTTAATAATATACAACAGCACGATTTAATATTCTAGATGGAAGATATGATATTAAAATATGTTTATTATAATAATAGGAAGACGCCGGGAAGTCCGGGAACACCCAAACAGGGATATCCTGTACCAAGGGTCCATGATCCAAGGCATTTATTATGAATAAATATCTCGAATATGTTTTATACCGGGAAGGAAATGTCCTACTTTTTATATACATATTATTTACATATACATATTAATTACGAGTATAACTAAGTAACACGCCCTTGTTGAAACTCAAATCATTTATTTCATGTAGGTACACTTATGAACGTAATTTTTTGCATTTAACGCAGCTTCGCTAAGGTGCCTTTACATTTTAAATCTTAGAGAAAAAGAAACGGCGAAAGAAAACTCCTAGAACTAAGTTTTTGTGTTTAATTTAAGAAAAATACGAGGGTCCATTATTTTAAAAGAATCAAGGGACAGCAGTGAAAAACACTTAATAAACCATAATTAATGCCTATTTTTATACATAAGGGGCAGACGGTAAAGCAGTCACCAACGCGACAGCAACCCTGATAGTATTTTTAAGAACCCCATGCCTTAGCAGCCCGGAACTAAACAGCAAGCTCATTCCACATAAATGTGTGTTACAAAAAATATCGTGAGAATCGGACCGTGGAGGTTAGCCTCGAATACAATCAAAGTGGAAGGAACTTTGTTCTTTGACGAACAGTGCGATGACATGATGACGGCAAGTCGAACAGTTCCTCGGAGGACTATCCGTACACAAAGATAACAAAATTGTATCAGTTTCATAAGTAAGTCCATTAAAGAGTAGTGTTGTGATAAAATCTGCCAATACAATTTACAAAGCATTATACCTTCGCTCTAGAAAACAGCGCCCGGGAGAAAAATCGAACTCCAACAACAAAGTAGACTATATTCCAAACAAACAAACTAAAAAGGATTCCGTGCGCTCTACTGTCTGTCAACAAGGTTCATTTTCCAACAACGCGTACCATAGAAGGTGATGAGACCTTTGAAACTTAATGCTACTTATAAATTGAAGACTAGAGCAATAGTTCAACGACCCGTGATAATAATTATCATAAATCATATTTTAATGATCAAAACAATACGCACAGCGGGCGACATGCAACTGAACTGCAAACAGTGTTTTGTGCAGTAATCTAGGAGAGTGGCGAATGGAAATGAATTAATGTTCACGTTGATAAACGCTACCATTATAGTAATCGCATCCAAGTCATAAACAAATTGGATCTTTCTTTCTGTATATACTCTGTTGTAGCTGTGGTGTGTCTTGGGTGGCGGCGGAAGGGCGATGCTTCATGCTCGTTTGCTATCTTAATTCCATAAAAGAGCAAATCGAGGTCCTTATTGTTGCAAGATCGCCGTTAAGCATTGACAAAGGCTATTGGATAGCATTAGAACTTTCGATAAACAGTTGGCCTCCAACCCTTCAACAAATTACTTACTGTCAGGTCTCCCCGAACAAAATGAGAGCATCTAGACCTGACTGGGTCGTCGTGAGTTGTCGTTAGTTGAGTTGAGATACATTTTTAAACTGATTCCATCGTACATTGTTGGATTAACCTATTTTTACGCTGCGGCAGATAAATAATAATATGGCCTACATGAACTCAGTCGATAATATCCGAAGCTACTGAATCATTTTTCATTAAACTTCACAACATGTAAAGTATATAAAGTATAAGTATATATTAAACTCTTCCATTAATGAGCGAGTGATAGACATCGCACAGCCGAAACTATTAAACGCAACAAGCTGAAATTTGGCATGTATGTATGTTCCTTCATCATCACAACCCATAACTGTCCCACTGCTGGGCACGGGTCTCCTCTTAAAAATTTGAGGGGTATAGGCCATAGTCCACCATGCTGACTAAGTGCGGATTGGCAGATGTATGTTCCTTGAAGAGTGAGTAATTGGGCACTAAGAGAGGGTTTTTGGAAATTCTTAACCGACGTGGCCTACGGCCTGTTCATCACATAGTGAGAGGAGACTCAATCCCAGCTGTGTGAGACATGGGTTGCAAAGAAGTAGAAAATGTCTCCATTCCAACTGTAACGCAGGACTATAAAAGCATTTATTCACACTTACATCACTTACATCAGAAGGCAGTAGAGAATAATCAGCATTCAGCAATAAAATGTATCAAACCAACATGTTAGCCTCGACCACATTCGATGTAACCACGCGTCAGATTCGTGCGCCCGCGTCATATATGACGTCATCTAAAGACTAACGCCTGCAATGTAGACCGTGACATGTATGCCCTGATTGTCGATCGAGTGACGTCACCGAAGGGAGCCTGACGCTCGTTGTGAGTAGATCCGCGTACCCTGTGATACGTGGAACTTTCCACGACATCCTTGAGACGAAGCTACCAGTTCAATTCTTTGTTGATAGAAAAAAGCAATGAAAAATGCAAAAACGAAAAAAATGTGACTCCTTCTGAAGCACGAGAGATCAGCGTGGACGATTCTGGCTGCATATACTCATTTTTGCTACGGATTTGCGAAGCAGAGGAAACAATATGGGTGCATTTCTAGCGCCTCCACTTCTATTCCTCATGAAATGTCGGTTATGCTAGACAAGAATCCTTTAAAGCCAGGAATTTACAGAGAGGCACAGCACACAGAGATTATTTAAACTATGTTGATTTTATTTATTGTTGCATATCTGTTGAACATAAACTAAATACATGTCTGTTTCGCCTATGTACCTACATGTATATACAAATCAATTGCTGTTCGTTAGTCTCGCTAAAACTCGAGAACGGTTGGACTGATTTGGCTGATTTTGGTTTTTAATTATTTGCGGAAGTCCAGGGAAGGTTTAAAAGGTGAGTAAATATAAAAATCTAGCTTTTTATTTATTGATTCCGAGACGGTACCAAGTTTGACGGTTCAGCTGGTGTTAAGATAAAAACAAAACTACATATTATATTATATCAGGAAGGATCCACGATGCTAACACTCCACCCAGACCATGCGCCAACATAGTGATAAAAGACAAGATAAAATGAAGAGTGGGGCTACGAAAACAATTTGTTATCATATCGCCATAAAATATTTAGAGAGTATCATTTGCCAAATGATAATGAATATTTATATTCATAATTGGTTTGAAATTAAATTTGCATAGTGCGCAAAATTGGTTCCCCGCTTCCACTTTGACCGCCAACGTGTCAGTAACGTCCTTGCTACGGACATGCCGACTGCAGTGACAACCTGCCCGTGACCGTTACCATCACATATAAAATAACATGGCCTTTAAACTACTTGCTTCATCAGATGCTCAGACATCAGTAACATACCAAATGCTATAACATCAATATAATGTGGTATAGAGATTGGTGTACTGGTTTACCCCAAGCCCCTGAATAGACAACATGATTCAAGACGAGCGTGAAGCGTCAAGAGGCAAGTTTCCCGCTATTGCATCATTTTGTTTTGGTATCGCTTATCATTCGCAGATTACGCTACGACCACCGACCGCCGCCATACGCTTCACTATGGACGTTCACAAACACAATTATCCTGTATAGAAAACGGCAGAACTATCTTGTCAACTTACGGCCGTTTTCAGTAATCTATCTACCCATAATCTCTGGGTATGTTAGTAAGTAAAGTATAACAACTAGCACTACAATGTTGTGACATTTGAATAGTTGCTAGGCAAATAAATTTAGGGTTATGGATAGATACGATCTTGATTATGGCTGGTAAAGAATCACAAATCAGTTGTATCTTATCATATAATAAAACAAACAAATTGCTATTTATTTTAGTCAACTTAAGGTTTTATTTTAGGAATCTCTACTTTTGTACTTACTGTACCTGTACTTTTGTACTATCTGTACTACCTGTAGGTAGATGGTGATTGACCTGGAAACTATGTAAACCCTTACCACAGAATATATAAATAATGTATTTTAAGGTATTCTCACATTACATCAATCTGATATTGTTCCAATTCCAACTTTCTGTTCAGTAACTCGAGTTGGATTGGAGTTTGGAGTTGATGTTGGTGTATGGTTTCCGAGGCTTGACATGGTTAACCATGCCAATGCAAACTTGTTCAAGAGTATCACTCTTGATATGGAAAGTTCAAAACCTGCTTGATATACAGTATATTGAAATCATTGCAGCCAGAAAGAATGTAGTCTTCCAATAGCTTCTAATCAGTCTAAAACCTACTCATAACATGAATAGCAGTGTGGTCTATTTAAAATATTCTGTATTTTATCTGCATCACAACCTAAAATGTCTCATTGATATGACCTTAAATCATGTGGAACATAATAATGAAGGCAAGCATGCTATGCCAATATGTCCTTGATGCAGGAGATCTCAACTTTCAAATTGCAAAGCTACAATTACTTAAAAAATATCCATTGCAACAGCTGGATAAACTACTTTTGAGTTTTATTTGTCTTAAAGTTTATTCATTTCACCACCGAATGAAATCCACAATCAAAATAGAAGTTCCATTGAAAGTCAGTTGCAATTCTGAGCTGCAAACATGAAATGCATATTGTGTCTTTTTGCTTACATGCCGAGCCTTTTAAATATACTTAAAGGCTGGTTGACTATAGAAATGTCTGTTTTATGTAATTAGCCAAGAGATGATAAGACAAGCCAATGGCAAGTGGTGATCGTAGCTGATCAGTGACACCAAAAACTTCATTGACGCATTGCTGGGCAAGATAGAAAGAGTGTAGGAGAAGATCTCCTGTCAGACTATGGATTTATTTTTCATACCTAATAGTAACACTTAGGTACTAAAATATTAATAATATAAAATATCTGACAAGTATTTTGACTTAGTCCTTAAAAGTACTAATGCAGCTGTGCTTGAAATATGTGCTGTTAAAAATTTACCTCGTACCTCTTCCATCGCATTGCATCTTGTATCGGATATTCCTTAAAGCAAATTTTTGTAATCAATTTTTGTATTTACAGAATTGCTTATATTGACATACAACAAACTATGACCATTTTTTAAAAATCACGCATCTATTCATTTGACAACTTTTAATCATAACTTTGATTTTGTTCAAAACAACTACTTAACTTTGAATAATTCATACATACAATTGTAAATAAAAAACATAAACAATATCATCCTTAGTGTTGTATAAACATTCCCACTTCATACACCATATCTACATTTAATCACACTATTTCTGCTGTCATTCTTATCTGCATGTTTACAAGCAAACTTTTAATTTAATTAACTGCAGACTCTTATGAACAAACATTGCTCCATTGTAAAATAAAACGTTGATAAAGCAGGTGTTATTTACAGCAACACTGCTGCTCATTTGTGTTGTCATTTTAGTATTATTATCTACTTTTTATTTTAATACTTGTATGTCGACTTTACTTTCGTCGAGAAACATTCATTCATTAATACCCCCATGTCTACCTAATAGCACTCACAGCAAGAAAACTATTATTAGGAGTATTTTATTAGCTTTGCAATTTTGTATTTTAGTCCGTTTGTCTGTGCAGTTCCCGCTGATATCAAAAACGATTAAATTTGTTTGCATCCTGATTCCAAATATGCATTGTACTTAGCCGAGATAGCTTTTAGTACTTTTTATAAGCTTCTTTTACAAGCTTGATGATATAACCACCCCCGCTAGTGAGATGTCCTAAAAGTTGCATCACACTTGCATTGCAAATACAAACAAAAGATGCACTGCCCAAAATACTAACCACACAAGCCATTTAACAGTTATACCAAAAATGTAATAATAGTTTTAATTTATTTTATAAGATTTCAAGTAGGCCATGAGACAGATTGCTAAAAATTTGGTAAATTGTTCAGTATTGTAAGTACAACACTTTCTTTAGTTTGTTGTACAAGTTATAAAAAAATTGATAAAAACAACAAAGCTTAATTGTTCAACAATTCAAAAGCATAACTCAACGATTTAAACAAGGAAGCATTTGTTACTGATAAGAAACCCTTTAATTGAAATAAAAATTGGCATCATAATGATGCCAATAAACACTTTAGTTAATGATAAAACATTTTATAGATTACAAAACATCTAAGTAAAACAATAAGATTGAGAGACTGTTCTCAGAAAAAATTGCATCATAATGTCAGCAAGGCAAGGCCCTGCCATTTTCCCCATGAGTCACTGTCTGTTTATACAAACAGTGATTGTTTAAATGCAAAAGAAATCTGATGTAATTAAAATATGCAATACATCATGAGAAAGCATACAAGAGTTTTATTTTACTTTAATTCTTGTTATTTATCTCTCAAATGAAAATAAGGAAAAAACTGAATAGTGAACAAATAATTTATCATAGCCCTATAAACATAAAATGATATAATTACGCAAGAACTAAAAACACACTGATTATTTTCATTGATTAGTTAAGTCTGACATAAAGTCGTTTATATTTACATCTGTCAATTATCTTGTAAAATAAACAATTACTTTTATCAAGCCATGCTCTGCAAAAAACAGTACAAGTATTGTATTCAGAAGAATCAAACTATCCAAATAAAGCACAATGAGGCCATGTGAATCAATACAGGCATTCGTACACAATGGCTGTAAATGTTGCAAAAAACAGGTGGGTAGATATAAACAAATGCGTTTTGTTTACTAACAAAGGGTAGGAGCGAGTGACGCGGACTCACCTCTTGGGCAGCAGCATCGCCGCGGCGCCCTTGCGCTGGAACACGCCGTCCACCAGTACGCCGTTCTTGCTGTTGCACGTCAGGTAGAACTCGGGGTGGTCGTACAACAGCTCCAGGTGCCGCCGCGAGATGAAGCTCGAGTGGCCCATGTTCACGTCCACCACCCCTCGGCTCGAGTTGCGCCCGATCACCACCTTCTTCTGCCGGATCATGTACTCGAAGTCGCGGCCGTCGAGCCGCGCGATTGCGGTCGGCGCCGGCTCCTGTGCCCATTGCACCTTCGACGGCGAAGGCGGCGCCGACTTTAGCGACAGGAGCGCCCATGCGTCGCTCTCCGTGCTCCGCGAGAACTGAGTCTGTGCCATCTCGGCGCGCGTACCGATATCACCAGAGTCCACACGCGGGCCCCGCACCACCGCCGCAATAGCACATCACAGCGAGTCCGTCCCTCGACCCGGATATCCGGAACCTGCCGAATCCGTGTCCGCTCTACGATTTGAGGTTACTGACGGGACGCACATGCGCAAAGTTTCGACTTGTGCGGTAAACAAGAATTATATAAATCACATCACCACGTGATAAAACTGTATACATATAACTAAGGCCAGAAGCGCGGATCGATACTATTCGATGTCCCGATACGTTTCTCGACGGAAATATTAACCTTTAGTGTGTTGCACAACAAAATTTTTGCAATTGGACCAAAATTAGACATTAAAGTAAACACGAGGCGAGAACAAAAATAACCAAAAACGTCAGTTCGGCATACGCAGTTTACAAGTTCGATGCGCCATCTGTCCTACACAATACACAACAAAAAGCAACAATAATGCACGACTCCGTTCTACGCATATAAATTAAGTTAGTCAAATATGAATTCTTAATCAATCAATATTCAGGCATTGAGTTATTAGGGTTTTTATCTAATAATGTATTCAGGAGTATTTTTAAATACAGACTTATCTTATCTTGCTTTTAGGACGATATTTTGTATTTGTTGCATTGCAATAAATTAAGTAAAATTTAAACGTTAGGTATCGTTTCGTTACTACTGTTACTAGTATGAGACTATGAGTAGTATGTTTACCGTATAGTATAATACAAAGTACTCTGTGCTAGTATGGAACATAGTCCGTCCATAGACGTCATTTCTCATTTTGCAAAATACCAACCATAAACTAAGTAATTTTGTAAATCATGCAAATTATACACTACTCTGTAATAATAATTATACCATTGTATTATTGTTACTGGTCAATTGCATTTATTAATTTATTATTTAAGAATTATATTTTATATATTGAACATGAATTATATTTATAAGCTTTCTTTCTCATCAGCCTGTGGTCAGTATAAAAAAAGTTAAATGTTTTACTCTATGGTTTAGATTAAAATTTAAATGGCGTCCAGGTCCACACTTGACTTGACATTGACTTATCGCATATTTGTCAATTTGTTGACAAATAATAGTATTCGTATCGATGAATGTTTATTTTTCGGGGTTTTGTCTGAAGTTTTTTCCTAGTTTAAATGGTAGAATATTAAATTCTGTTATATTTTAAGAAGTTTATTTGTGATTTTTAACGTCCACCATTTGCTCCTATAGGTTTTTCAGGTAAGCCTGTTCATAATAGTAGCGCGCGATATTTGAAAAGTTATTTTTAGACTATATTATTTAAATATATTTATAAATGCTCCTCCTGGTCCTGCAACTAGTACGAATTAGAATAAGCTGTAGTGATTACATCCTCTGATCTCATACCGTATCTTCGAGAACATTTATTTATTTTAGTTAGCTTCAAAAGCCAGTTTTACTTTCATTCAACACTTGCTACTGCATGGGAACGTTAAAATCGATATAATTACGATTTCATCAGTCAATAGGGCCCATTTCTGTGTAAAATAAAGTTCAAAATGAAATAGGGCTTATTAAAAATTTATTTGCTTTAAGCTTTGTGAAGTGCTATTAATAGAATCTTTAAATATTGTCGACTACCAGGCTGTCGAGTTTGTGATCGGATCGGTATCCGTATCTTTCTTCCTGTGTCGGTTTTGTAAAGCATGCTGTCTCCGCGATAGGGTGTTAACCCATCACACATCATCCTTAATGTCCAGAATTGGCAGGAAGTAGCTCAGGAACAGGAAGTAGCACCAAAACACACTGGGTTATATGTAAGTAAGTGCGGCTGTACAAGAACTAGTTGGCCATTAACTCCCCCTGGCAATGACTATCGGCCATTTTAATCTGTTTAGGCTAATTATGGAATATCACATTCAATTGCATCTACTTTGGAATCTCTGTAGAGATTTCTCAGTATTTTATTTCCAGAATTGAGAGCAGTAATATTGTTTGATTAAAATTCAATGCTATTAGAGAATGAAAGTAACTACATGAAGGAACTAATGCTGGTTGTATTGACTACCAGGATTTATCAGTAAAGATCATATAACTCTTATGTTACAGACACTAAACAAAACAATAACTATATGTAATGAAAAATCCATTTTTATGTTCAAATTTCAAACTGTAATACGTATCAGGTAGAAATAAGTAGTTCCAATGTGAATTGAATAAAAATATTTATTATTTTATTGAACAGACTAGACATATCACAGCATGTTACAAGAAGAATTAAAACAGATTAAAAACTGTATCCTAGGTACCTACCTATATTACATGTTTTACCAACTCACAAGTAGCTCAATGGGGCCTCGCAGAAGAGGTGAAGAATCATACATATATCATGATATTTCTAATCATCAAGTTGGGTCAAGCTGGCCACACCCCTGTTGATCCAGTGCTTTTGCGGTACATTGGACAATAGTGTAATATACATAACAAAGTTGCTGGAATGTCCCGTTGTTGCTAGCACACCCTTCCTTTCGCTGGTCTTGTAAATGGGGCAGAAGTAGCAGGGCGGCGGATGGAAGTTAGCTATGAGGGCAGGCTGGAACCAGATGATAGGGATGGTGTCAAACAAGATTTTAGGGTATGACTCGTCCAATTGCTTTGATTCTCTGTTCCATCTCGCCCCCTCTAGGAAAAGACCCTGTGACAGATAAAGTTCTAAATTAGAATAATTTAAACATAAGAACATTTAATAATATACGGCACTTAACTGTCAAGCTCCTTTTTCTGATACATGTTAAAAATTTGTAACATAAAATATCAGTAGGTATCAGAGTTTATTTTTTATGTTAAAAAAATAAGTTTGGCTGTATAGATTTATCACGATAACACATTGAAGAAGGTCATTTATTTTATATTTTATGCTACATGCTGCATGCTTGATGATTACGAATGTTGTATATGAAAATAAATATATAATTTTTTTATTTAAAATTTACATAATTATGTAGTCAGTAGGAAACAAAGTGGATGTTAAATTATATGTTTATATTTAAATTGCATGTTTTGTCTGCAATGTTGAGTGTTGACTTTACATAAATCCGTGAAAGCAAAAACTACGAAAACATCAATCATAAAAGTAGCTTTAATAGTTGAAAACATATGAAAGTAATTTTCTATTAAGTTTTGCGCAAATCGAATAACATTTTTCACTTCTCACTACATTTGACCTTATATAAAATAAAAATAAAACTAGAAAATCTAAAAAGATATATATAACAAAAATTAAAAAATTACATAATAGTGAAGGTGTTATTAGGTACATGCGCCGAAACAAGCTTCATTAGGTGCCAGTGCAAAATTGTCACACACATCCTCAGATGTTATTTAACTCACCCAAATGAACACACTGTGCTCCTGACCTTGATTATCCAGCTGTAGAGGTTGCTGCTTGCGTGTGTACATCGATTATGTATAAGTATACAGTACTTATCGACATTTGGGCTAAATTCTAGGAAATGATCAGGCACAAATGTGATCCAAAGGAACACAGTCAAATTGGCAATTGTGCCAACAGATAATTATTGATTTCGGGTTGCAGTAGTAAGCCCGGTGTCATACTTCCTACTTTGCCGGCATGTATAGTAGCAGCACATAATTAAGGCCCGTTTGACACATTAAAATAGTGACGTGAAAAATGTTAATTTAGTATCGAAAAAATATGGTCAAGTGCGAGTCGCATCGATACATTTTTGGAATAAAAATTTTAAGCACCCTTTTTAATGACATATTTGGAATGAGAATCGAATACTGAGTACCCCCTATTAATATCACAAAAGTCTTACGAATCACCTTATATTTAAGGTCTCCTCGGCTTTGAGCTCAGTAGTGGGCCTTGTTAGGTTAAGATGATTTATAGTTTATTCATTTATGTAATTGACTTACTTACTTTATTAAAGGTGGCACTGTATTTTGTTAGTAAAAACGTGAAGTAATTTGTTCGCGGTACCATATACTTTGTTTATATGGTCCCGCATTAGTCCATAATATTTAAATATATATATTGTTTCAATATCCATGTAATTAATTAACTTTGGGTCCTAAGTTATACATTCGATAAATTTTATGACTTTTTGCACATCACTATTGACAATGAAGAATAGCAATTTGCTCCTTTAAATTTATGTAATAATTTATACGAAACTTGATGATCGGACAGACGTCAAGTAAACGTCAAAGGGGCCTTCCTTTTATGCCGCTCCTATAGTCGATGATATATTTGATGTAGTTAGCGATGTCCATGGGCGGCGGCGACCATTTATCATCAAGTGACTGGTCTACGGTCTGTTCGATAATCTACGATCATGACGATGAAAGTATGGTGCAGTTCACATAGATCTGGATCCGTAAACCAACTATCTCAACCAAAATCGTATGGAGAAATATCACATAGAACTATCAGTACTTCCTAAAGTCGTTTCTTAAGGTATTTGTTGTATTCAAATTCACCTTAGGTGTATAACTATGTGGTTATATTCGAGCAATGAAAATTTGTCTTTTAATCACATTTTGCAGAATATTTGCTAAAGTCCTCTGTCCTTTGTCATTAGAAGCCCTAAGATATATCAGCCTATCATATTCTTCTATTGCATGATAGATGTGGACAAACTCACCTTACAATATACTCCGAAGACGGGCTCTTCTTCGCATTCTGCCTCCATGCTGGTGATGGTGAACTCAAAATGCACCTGGTCAATGGGTATCTTGTTGTGCCGCGAGTAGTTCTGCAGCACGCCCGTCAGAAACGACTGCGTAAAGTAGAAGCCGGATATCCAAAACACTATTGGTGGACCTTCGTCGATCCAGTCTTGGAGGAACTTCAGCCTGGAGAATTACAATTTTGTTATTTCAAGATCAAATATGCACTTGCATATTAAATTGTACATTTAGTCTACTGCGTTGGACTACATGATCTTTGAATACAGCGGCAAACGGAACCATAAATTTGTCTAATGGATTGAAATGAGACGGCCCAATTGTAAGCGTTTCCTGCTCCAGACCCCTTCGAAGCGAGACACGAAATTACATAAAGTATTGCTTTTAGCACTATTTGCAAGTAGAGGTTCCGTCGCTGGCAAACAATACAAAGTTGTTACTTTCCCAATAAACGGTCCAATATTCAGTTTTATGTCCGGATCCTTAAAACGCAAGTCCACCATAAAATGCTCCATAAAAAGCTAATCCAGCCATGATAATTATCATTCAATTTATCGTGTCAATTTGCTAATTTTTAATCGATGTATATCAATGCCAGCTCAATTGGCCGTTCTTTTCTCCACCGTACAGTGTGACTGCACCCTAGGTACCTAATAATAGATTTCCACCTGTATCGATTTTAGTGTTACATATTTAATGCAAGCACGTAAAGTTGGTCGACGTGTTACTCCAAATAGCATATTGATCAATCGCGTCCAGAGTTTCACTCGTTCTGCTGGCGACAGCGGTGGGAAATATTTGATGTTCGGTATTGTTGTATCCAAATGTAGTAGGCTTAGTGCAATATTATGTGAAAACTGTGATATTCTAAAGCCTCATTTACATGATACCATTTTCTTGTACATGCAAGAGCAATAATTTATATTTTTACGTTGTTTTCTCAATATTTCGTGCTTATGAAGAGCAGCAACGATCAAGACACTCTCACTCACTGCACTCATGTTTGCAAATGCAGAGAAAATTCAATAAAATGTAATACAATAATTGCATAAGAAATTTTTATTGTATGCAACAGGCAAGAAACTGGTATCATGTAAATGAGGCCTTAGTTAATATGACCAATCTTGTACTACTTTTACTTGGAGATAAAGTGTCGTGACGACATATCGTTACGTTTCAGATAGACAATGTCGGATGAACAAGTCCTGGACGAGGAGACGTGGCCGATGGAGGCGGAGGCGGCGATCAACGACATTAGGAAGCATGTGAACGCCGCGAGCATCTCCCCCAAGCTGCCGAGCTCCAACCAGCGGATCTACATCAACCTCACCACGCTGGAGAACGCCGAGTACTGCGTGGAGATGTCCGCCGCCGGCTTCCGGGTCGTCGGCAGGAAGTACGACGAAACCAGCCTCTCCACCATCGAGAACATGAACTACGAGACGCCGTACGCTCTGCTCAATAGCATCAGTCAGAAGTACCGGGAGTCGTTCGGCGGCGAGCTCATGAACAAGCTCCTGGATCTAGCCAAGAAGTCTGAAGGTTGATAGTGGTCCAGTAACGGCACTAGAGTAGAATCCATTTCTACTTTTGCCTTCGCTTCACTGTAGACACTCGAACATCTGTCCTTCTAGATTTCACTTTAAAATTTGCCAAGTGGTATAACTGTGTAATTCGCACCGGTACCATGTTTCGTATATTTACAAAATTGCATTTATATCTTAAGGTTTCTTAGGGTTCACCGAATTTGTAAGATTTTAAGTATCATAATGTAGGAATTTAACGGCGCCTAATCAGTCACTATCTGTATTAATTTAATGAAAGTTCTACGATTCATGTTTAATATATAAATCATTGGTTAGGCTCATTTTTGGAGATGAAGCAATATTAATTAGTTAGTATGTAAGGATGTTTTTATCTTCTATTAAAATGCCAGTAGCAAATGAGCTGGATACGCTGGCAAAATCTGTCATAGGATTCTTTTAATTAAAAAAAGACATTTATTTATGCTGTATAATTATAATAGTGTCCTCGCGGGAGCGCTTACTGCACTTCGACTGGCTCGAGGTCGGCTCTAGACGTTCCAGCAGTGAGAACAGATGTAAACTCGTTTGCTACTTCCATTTCCAAAACGTTCGACCGATGCGAGTCAATTTCGATTCAATCGATTTATTTTTCTGCATCGATGTTTTCATAGTGTACAAATGCAATCTTCAAGAACATCGCCTACAGATCTGCGTTCCAGTGAGGGATTTAGTCACGTCTCACGTGTGTGCAATACCACGCTCGCGGCACCGACCAGCACGACAACAGACTGAGTACAAACAATTATAATAGGTTTTAGATTGTATACAAGGAGCCGTAGAGGATGTGTTGTGATAGTAAACTTTATTAACATATACATAGGTATTCCTGTTGTTTTATTTTACCTACATCCAATAAATGTTGACTTCTATACTCATAGTATTACGGAGTATTGGTGTCACAGTTATGAGGGTCTGATAGTTACTGTTGTAGTCAATTTGGATATCTACAAATTTCATGTTCTTAATCTTAATAATATAAAGTACTGAGGTACCCTCAGAAATAACCAACGTCTCTTTTACCCTGGATTCATGGAATTGAAGCGTTTTTTTATAAAGTAAGCTATGCATAGCAAACATCTTTATCGTTAGGAGTATTAGGGAAATAGTCAAACCTTGCAAGATTTGACACCCATGCAACATACTAACATGGCTAGTCAAACAAAACTAAGCATCTGACCTGCCGAGGAAGTCCGCAACGTAGGAGCCCAGCGGCTTCATGGAGGGGTAGGACTTGGACATCCAGACGCCGGGCACGATCCCCTTGACGAAGGCGTTGTTGCACTGCTCCAGCTCCGCGCTCATGATGGCCAGCCCCTGCGCCGCCAGGTGCACGCCGTGCAGCGTGCGCCGCACCACGCTCAGCAGCCGGTTGTAGCGGATCAGCTCCTGACGGACCGATGCCAGTGTACTGACCGACAGTAGACCATAGTGTCCAGAGAATAGGACAGCCATGGCCAAGTTCCTCGATCACACCGAGCGTGTGTTATTTATATTACTTTTGAAGTTAAATTGCCGGTAGATATTTCATGGCAGATGAGGCTTCACGTCATGTCTGTTGTATGTTCATTATACTTACCATTTTTCCATAAATAAATTCTTAGTTTGCCAACCCAGCATTATCAATGGCATAACCAGCACATCATTGCTAACCTAGCTAAAGGATGGTCAAATAAATAATTATTCAGGGTGACTTACCTACCCCTCCTCGGCACTGACCTCTATTAAAAATACAGTAATACCTATTTTTGGAACTAAAAAGTAAGACAAATATCAGTGTTTTTTAACTGTCATTGTCCAAAAACAGCATAAATGTCAAACATTTAGTTCCTCAACTCGTGAGGGTGGCGCTGCAGCTGTACCAGCGGCGCGGGCTGACCTGCTTGAGCACGGTGTTCATGCTGTTGTAGTACTGCACGGGGTACTTGAGCGAGACCTCGTGCACGTCGTACTGGCGCGGCAGGCGCGCCATCACGTCGCGCGTCAGCTCCACCACGCCGCCGCCCTCGCCGCCCTCCGCGCCGCCGCCGCCCGCCACGATCGACGTCTGCGTCAGCAGGCACCCGAACAGCAGCTGCGCGCGGTGCACACGTCACGCTACAGTTACCCTCTCCAACGGTCTTATTGTTAGCCGCTTCATAGGTTAGGATTTCTTTAACATTTTATTTATGTATAGCAAACAAACGAGCAGACGAAGTGCATGATGATAAGTGGTCACCGTCGTAACCCATGGAAATCGTTAACACCAAACACATCACCGACGCGTTGCCGAGCTATTATATTTATTTCTCCGACACTGACCGTAACACATAAAAAACATTTCACGGTAGATTTTAGAATACTATAAATTAATCATGCTAAAATTAAACTGGGTGATCAGAGCCCGGCAACTTCCAATACGAGCGACATGATGATCTGACGTCATGTCTCCGTCCGCTATGCAGCATAATGCAACTGCGAGCAGCGGAGATTGCCTTGAACTCAGGATGGAAGGATCACCAAGGATAGTAGAGGGTATAGGTAGCGTGTGGGAGGGGGAGGCGGGGTGTCTCACGGCGGCGGTCTCCTTGTTGTCCTTGGTGATGTCGGCGTTCTCGTGCAGGCCGAACACCTCGGGCTTGGCGATCATGGGCAGCGTGCGGATGTGCTCCAGCACCGAGTTGTAGTCCACGCTCGGCGGGATGCGGTACTCGCCGCTCGGAGAGAACGAGTACCTGGATACGGTCCGTATGCTCTTACCGCCTAAGGAATTTCTACCTAATATCACAGCATCTACATTTGGAAGTGGTATTAAAAATCTTGAGTATGTATACATACATCTTGAGTATGTATGCATACAAGTATTTTATAGTTATGTGTCAATTTTAAGGAGCATACAAAATAATTTTAAATGACAACTGAAATTTAAAACATAGTAGGTAATTAGGTAAGTTATAAAACGTACAGCGATTGCAAAGTTTAAAACTACATAACTACAATATATGTACCTACGCAATAAAGCGAGTTATAGTATTGCAATATTACAAATAAAATAAAACAATGTAGTCCAGATATTAAAAAACTTTTGCCCATTTTTCTTTATCGCCTTACTCAAATCCTGTCATTTCTTCTACGATATAACTACTAAGATACATAATTTTTAGGGGGCCTGCAGAGATCGCAGGCCCGCAAGAATATAAGAACGCTTCAGAGGGTAACTAACTGAGGGTCGGAGGTGACCTCCTCGTTGTAGAAGATGGAGAGCAGCGAGAGGATGAGCCGGCGGTCCTTGTCGTCGGTGACGCGGCCGCCGTAGTTGCACTCGCCCGCCAGGTAGTTGAGCGCGTCGAACGGCGTCTCCGTGTACTCCGTCAGGAACATCTGCAACGGACGGACGTTTGTTCACGGCCCGATACTGAGCGCGGGTCTAGAGCGTCCTCCACCACGCTGCTCCAGTGGGGATGTGTTGCTTGCGCCAGCCGAAAAACGGTTAGACGTGTTCCTCCTGGAGGCCTTGAAAGCCAGTAGGTACACTTTCGTTTTCTTATCTCGCTTCTTGCGTGACAACACATCGGTGACGACACATTATGGATGAAATACTTGGTGGTTTGGTTATTCGGCTTGTCAGTTATTTACCTATATAAACTGTTTGTATACGCGTGCCGCAGAGAATACTGTTAGTCTAACACAATTAGCAGTAGCAGTTGTAGCAGCTATGAGGATTAGGAGGATTAGGAGCCTGATATGTACCTAAAGATGAACATACTAAACCCGAACTATTCGGTCCGACCTCCTCGATTTAACGAGAGATGTGCGGCATACTGACCTGCAGCTGCATGATGCAGATGCGCAGGTCGCTCTCGTTGAACTCGTACTGGATGTTCCAGCCGAGCGGGCCGAACGCGCGGCGCTCCTGCACGATCGCGTGGAAGAAGCACAGCGCGAACAGCAGCCGCCGCCACTCCTCGGTGCGCGGGCACGAGATGTAGAACTCGGGGTCGCAGATCGGGTCCGAGATGTACGACCGGTAGATGTTGTTCTTGAGGCCCTTCGGCGCCTCGTTCGTCATCTTCACGCCTGGGTCGTCGTGTAGGCGTCAGTTTTATTGAGTTCCAGTATCGATGAAATATTTAAATTGTCTAATTTTTCAACCGAGGTACTTAATAGATTGATTCGTGTATGTTATAAGTACATTTTAGCGTCACGGCTATACCCAGATTCAAGATATCTCGAATTTGTATCAACAATTAAATCAATATCATTGGGTAAAAAACATTATGGACCCCTTAAGAGACCTTTTAGATAGAAAGCGTAGCTACGGCCAAGTGATAAAATATTGCTCTCACATAGATTAAATGTGTACTGTCAATTATGTTTTCACACCAAAGCAAGTGACATTTAATGTAAACAATAAAAACAGGTGTCAGTATTTGAGCGTGTCCCTGGCGAGTACCGTTCTGCAGCACGGTGACGGGGAAGGCGCGGCTGGGGTAGGAGGTGAGCCAGCAGCGGAAGCCGGGGTGCACGGCGTGCGGCACCAGCACCTCCGCGCAGATGCGCTCCAGCTCGCCCATCCACGACTCCATCACGTGGCAGTTCTGCAGCACCACCCAGCCGCCCGTCGCCGTCGCCTGGCTTATCATGGCCGCCGCGATGGGTCCCTGCCGGGGGCACACCCGCGCCTTTCCAGTTAAACACTGGGTAATAGTTATCCAGTATAAACGAGACAATTTTCTTAAAATAAAAATTTATGACTCTTATTCATAAACATATGTACCGTGTTTTGAACCTCATCGTTGCAAACCATAACTGTCCCACTTCTGGTTCCTGCTGCTAGAGTCTCCTCTCACAACGTGAGGAGTACTGGCTATACTATAGTCCACCACAGACAGGCAGACTAAAATATTTTTTGCCATAAATACCAAAGCCTGAATCACGTAACTACTTATGTATTATGTATTTACTACTTATGTATTTCAAAACGAGACATACCATTATTTGAGCTACGAAACAAAACGGAACAAACGATTTTTTTGCCAGTAATCCAACCGTATTGAAAATGTCAATTTATCGGCGACCAGTCGACCCTGTCCTGACCTGTCCCTGTCCGAGCGAGATGGTCTCGAAGCTGACGACCTTCTTCTCCATGGAGAACTTGACCAGCCCCGACATGGGGTCGGAGCCGGCCGACAGGATGAAGATGAGCGGCGAGCAGTTGTTGCTGTCGCCGTACGAGCGCTCCAGGTCGAAGGGCGGCGGCTCGATGTACGGCCGCCCCATCTCCGCCACCACGTACTGCTGCACCAGCGGGATCAGCTTGTCCGGCCGGATGCATCTGGGTGGACGGTTGTATTGCTAACATATTGCCGTGCGCAAATAAAACAACATGTAGACATGTAAAGTATACTAAAACCTTCCTTCCTCCTTTAAAAGGTCAAGTTGCTGAGAAGAAAAATATTACTTACTAGTAAACCCGCCCTCGCTCCGCTTCGGGAAACATGTCCCTTGTACGCACATTCGAAAATTGTGAAGCGCGATTTTTTTAAACTGACATAACTTTTTTTTTTAAGTACTAATTAAAGACGATGATGAATTGATGATAAACTATTTCTGATGTGACACAGAGCACCCAGTGGATGTCATATAATTTCGTCTCGTTACCCAGCACCCAGCCGCACTTATTGTCGTCATCATAATTACTTAGTTCTATTATTGCACATTAACAATTTAGGTACTTAACATTTAAAAATTTTACTTCAGAAATGTTACAAGTAACGCGGTTTTGAATCATCGAGATGAAGTACTACACGAGAGTTAAAGTTCCACCTCAACATAATAAGCTTAGGTATTCCTTTGATGTCCTCGTAGGGCGAGGGGAAGGTGTTCTCGTGCGGCGCCGACAGGTCGTAGAAATCCTTCCACTTCTTCAAGTTTGATTCGAAACTCTCCTTGAAACCTCGCAACCTGCAAAACGAATCACAATATTACAACCTATGGATACAATGTCATATTCAACATGCTATATTATACAGCATATACAGGGGTTATATAATATAAGTACTAACAAAGATTTTTTCACTATAAGTAGATCATAGTTGAAGGAAGTTAAGTCAAGTTATATCCCGGCAAGGCTCACGAGAAGATAACAATGCCGATAATAATATTAAAATTATAATAATAATATTGATAATGTGATAGTTGCGCGAAGCCCTACCACCGTGGTACGTACACTCACGCACACAATGTAATACAAACAAGGGAGAGCTGGTCCACTGGGCGCGCCTCACCCGTTCAGGTTGCTGCTGCGGACGATCTCGGACCAGGCCTTGTCGGAGAGCCAGGTGGGCGCGGGGTTCTCGTACGGGTTCTCCAGCGCCACGCCGCCCGTCAGCAGGAACGCCACCAGCTCGTCGTCGATCTCGCCCTGCACATGTAGGTATATCTATCTATACAGGAGCTGGCGTACGAGGTGATCGGCCGGCTGATGATACAAGCTCCTCACCGCCCTTGGACGTTCGCAATACCAAGGGCGCTATGACGTACCTACTGCCTGCGATTGGTTCGTTGTTCTTATCTTAGCTGTTCTATTAATTCTAATAATTACGATTAAGTTATCGAGTTACAAGCTTGACAAATACAATATTATGCTATTGGGTGATCCAGTCAACATTATTAATAGTACCTAAGTACTTACTCTGTCTGAAATCTGTCTTTCTATAATGTGTTATTCAATTCAGCTAGGTTCAGGGTCAAAAGTTCTTTTAATAATAGAAGTCATCCTGATCTATCTTATTTACCATGTCGACTGTTTACTCTCTCCACAGGCTTAATATCTGCAACCGTCACGATAATACTCACGACCCGTGCAATGGCCGTACCAATACATGTGCACGTACCTTGGCACGCAGAATGCCGAGCGTGAGAACGAGCGAGAAGATGAGCTTGTCCTTCTCGAAGAGGCTCCGGCAGACATTCTCGTAGATACTGCGCGTGAAGTACGCGTTGAGCGCCTCCAGCCGCTCGTCCAGCACGTCGCTCTTGGGGGAGTTCATGATGGCCTGGTTGTACAGGTTTATGAACCTGCAACCGAGTTGCACCATTGGAACCTCACACCGTTACGAAGTCCACAGCTCACGGCGGAGTGGTGGTCTTTGCTAAATTGGCATTGTACTCCACCCCACTATAAATGGTCACCCATAAATATCAGTTGTAACCTAACACATCATCACACATCAGTTTACAATAATTTTCAGTATAGACTTTAATTTTTTTCCGCTGTAATATTTACGAAAAAAAAATTAAATTCGCAAAATACTCAAAATTTAAATCTTTTTAATAGGGCGGAGATAAAACACATAATTCGCATTTGCAGATATTAACATGTTGACAACATTTCTTACCAATTGAGCGAATACTGGTACATGGGATCGATATTGGAGAGGTCCGAAATGCAGAAGAAGAGAACGGATCCGTGCTTCGAGACCGGCACGTAGAGCAGCCGCGCTTCGTCGATCTCCTTCTCGGTGATGGCAGCGGACGCCTGCTTCGCTTCGATCTCGATCGACAGCACCTTCGACGACGACAGGATTTGGTTCGCCGATTCGTCTTCCAGGATGTTTCCGGCGGATGACAGCACCTGATGTTAGAGTGTAACCACTTTTAGTATCATTGACGCGGTGCGGTCGTGGTTTGTAATACCCGGTTGTCAAGTTGGCCACTACCAAGTGTCAAGGACATTCCGTATCCTCACGCAGGGTTGAACTAAGATTGAGCTGAGGTGAGTAATTGACATCCTCTACTTGGTCAGCATTGTAATCTGGTCCCAAGTCAGATCAGTATTAGCGCATGGTAAACTATCCCGTGTGACTATTTGTGTCATTGTAATGTATACGGGTACTCACGATTTCGAATTGTTTTACCGATATTTCGACCCAGTTTCGACCCAGTTAGTCTCGCCGTGACCATGTTCAATGCTACTGGGTCGAAATATCGGTAAAACAATTCGAAATCGTGAGTACCCGTATACATTACAATGTTTAGTGTCCGCGATAATATCAGTTTAAAATTATATTTGTGTCATATTCTGATACTCCTTAACTTTTTAATACTCACGTTTTACTCATTAGACATTCTTTAGAGACAGATATTTCGATAGTTAGTTTTGCTATGAAGGCAATTTGCTAATTAGACGAATTGATTAATAGACATTTTGGGTAGGTCCATGGACGTTGTGCTATTTAGACACACTGGTCCAGGACTGACCTCCAGGATCTTATCCTCGATCTCCTTGAGCGTGCGCTTGTTGTTGGCGCCCTCCACGATGAGCTGGTTCTTCTTGAGCTCGAGCTCGGGCCGGTCCTGCGCCACCACGATGCCCAGCAGCTGGTCCTGCAGCCCTTGCGGCGTGATCATGAAGTTCAGCAGCGTCACCTGTGCCGAGACCACATGGGAGGTGCGGTGAAAGTTCATGAGACGTGAGAACTCTACTTTATGCAGATGAGGATATTATGGCGACGATGAATATATCAATAACAGGGGCAGTCGGAAATACTAATGCCCATCCATTCCGCATAACTTTGATGTTTATTTTAAAACTATTGTATATTAGTTTAAAAGATGTGCTGGGGACTTTTCTTCGCCATTTTTCTACTCGATGATAAACCACTTTCTGAAACGGTGGTAAAAATACGTTCACAAGTGTATCGACAGAGTATATTTTAAATTTTAAATTGAAATAACTGACATTAACAATCGAGACGATGATGTGGTCGCCCAGCGACAAATTCCCTTTAATAAATTAAAAAAAAAAAAAAACAATCGAGACGTTTTGAACAAAGACGAAAACCGAAAAAGGAAGCTATAGAGAAAGAAAGAGGGATACCTTGACAGCGATCTCCGGCAAGTAGTGGGGGTTGCTGAGGCGCGTGGTGATGTAGAAGCGGAAGTTGTGGTTGTACTCCAGGACGTTGTCACCCAGCTTGAGGCAGTCCACGCCGCCGGACCTGATCGCGCCCGAGATACCAGTCACAGTTATATGTATGCCACACATTACTGCAGAGGATTTAGCACTATTAACTAGGTATATCAAGTTTACTAATAAGTATAAGGCGTTACCACTATGTGTTCACTGCGGAAATTATGATGCGAAACGGATAAATCCTGGTCTATATGATTTAGACGCGTCATCATCGGTACGGATACGTTGAGCTGAGCGGTAAGGCCGAATGATACGTACGAGTATGTGCCCAATTTGTGTCTTCAGATTGTCGAAGGAAGTTTGACCATTTAGGGCGGCCTAAAATACCGATGTGTTTGGTGTTACTGATAACACCATGACCCGCATCAGGAGCGTGTTCCACTAAGCGATCACAACGCTCAAAACTGCCCTTCCTCTACAGAAAAGGGAATTATTTGATCACTTAGTGGAACGCTTGTTTGTCGGCTGTTAACATAACCTAGTAACAGGGCGGGCCCCACCTGTAGACGGTCCGCAGCAGCACGGGCTCCAGCACGGCGTCCAGGTGCTCGCGCACGTGCTCCAGCAGCGCGGGCCGGCCCAGCTGGATGGCCAGCTCCAGCGAGCGCACGTACGTCGGGTCCGTCAGCTTCAGCACGCACAGCTGGTTCTCGCGCTCCATGTTCTTCACCCACTTGTTCGATTGCTCTGGACGAACGGATCCCATTTTTACTAACAACTACTAACTGGACTAACTATAAGTAACAGTCCTTGACCTAGTCCTCATATCATCATGAACTGTGTTTTCATAGATTTATATCAAACAAAAGAGGTCCAACAGTCAAAAAATACCGGTGCTTCTCGTTCTGCTAACCTGTACTATGTAGTCCATGACATTAGCATTGATAACAACAATATTTATTTTTAAACTATAAAATAAGTAAGTTTACCTGTTTTTCGCAATACTACATCTACTCTAGATACGTTACTAGTACTACATAGTTAACTAATACCAGCTAACACTTTAATGTGGACTGTTTAACGGTTGCCAGGTAGCATACCGAGGATTATGCATAGACAGAAGATTGGCAACGGCCGGAAGGTGTTACCCTGGGGGTCGATCATGAGCGGCCAGCGGCGCGACTTCTCCACGATGATCCCGTTCTCGATGGAGAAGGCGTCGACGGGCAGCCCGGCGATGTTCCACGCGCGGATCACCACCGGCTCGCCCAGCGTCGTGATCAGGCTGAACGACTCCGAGCACGGGATCTCTGCCGGACAGAACATGCCCACCCTTCTGAACACTCTGAACAAAATTCAAGAACGTACTCAAGCATTTCCTTAAATAAGTATACCTGAAATTGATGATCATCGTTATTGTAAGCAGTCGGTGAGAATAATAGTCGTTTTTTTAGTAAACCAAAGGCATCAACGAAGTATAGTCATAATATTGGCAGCGAGGGGACCGATTATGATGATGATATTATTAATAGTATTTATATTTATAGGATTAATAGGATTAGTAATCAGTCATCAAATAATGTTGCCGCGTGCAGTAAATTTACATGAGGGTAGTAGTTAAAAGATATGAGTAGAACGTACCGAGCTCGCGAGTCCGCTCGTTCCACATCTGGATGATCTCCCGCCGGTAGTTGACCGTGTACGGGCCCAGGTACGCGATGAAGCCCGCCGCCAGCAGCACGTCGCCTGACCGAACACCACACTTGACATGCTTTTGACATGTGTCATAATTGCTATATTACTATGATTGCTCTGTTGGAGCACACATGACAAAAATACATTTTATACACAAGAGGGGAGTCAACTTTCAAAAATCAATAAAACGAATATTTAAGTGCAGAGGGATCTCAAACACCTACAACCTAAGCGTAAAAACTCTTGCAATAGGATTGGAATCATACAAACTGATGTGACGTGACAATTGATCACAGCTACCGATGATATTGTTGAGCAGCTCGGAGAGCTGGCGCGCGAGCTCGGTCCAGCGCGCCTTCTCCCCGCCCAGCCCGCCGATGAGCTGCTCGGCGCGCGACAGCTTGGTGGAGCACAGCTCGATCTCGTCCTCCAGACCCTTCTTCTTGCGCGTCATCTCCGCGAACTCGTCGTTCAGCGCCTGCCGGGGTGTTGGTTGGTTCTCATGTAAATAGCCGGTAAGAGTCATCGCCGCTCACGTGAATCAGCAAAATCACAAACAATGCCAACTGTCATGGCCTGACTTGCGCTTTGGTTAGATTCGACTGGTTAATTCCAGGGTTATAGATTTCAAATTTGATCAGTTGTCGACTCATAATAGTCGAGCATTAACTTATAATCGGAACTGTGTTCCACCGCTTGCTGATATCCATTCGCAGCAGTGCCATATCGATAAAAGAAATACACGCGGCACCTTCCACATCCAGCATTTCAGGTCTGAGATAATCACAGCGTCAGTAAGAACAAGGCGCCAGATGTGGTGTACTGTACCTGCAGCTTGTCGAGCACGCTCTGCAGCTGGGCGCGCTTCTCGTTGAGCGTGTTCATCTGCATCTGCAGCTCGGCCTCCGCCTCCGCCAGCGCGGCCTTCTTCGGAGCCACTACCTGAGAAGAAGTTCAAATATAGGACATTATAGTAAGTCCTTGAAATACTATTTAGTGGTGGTTACTGGTTCTGAATGATCCAGTTGAATTATGATTTTGGCTATTATTTTGTAATGTAGGTGCTTTAAAAAGTTTAAATTCGAATCAAAGTCAGACCTGGTAGAGAACACTCTAAGCCTCCTCAGTTTACAACAAATTTATGTAAGCAAAAGCCATGTCCCCGAGCTTGTCAGACTAGACCCAATGTGACCATGACATGCCCAAGGGGCCGGATAACAGACACCCACACGGTCTGAACCCACGTCACGCCCGCAGATGACCTCACCTTGATGACCCGGTCGTACACGTCCATGGCGCGCACCCAGCGACACAGCCCCTCGCACGCGGACGATACCTTCGCTATAACCACCGGGTCGAACTCGCGGTCGGGGATGTACCTGACAGTTTAAGTTAAAAAAAAATTAAACTAATTTCGTATTCAAATATAAAAAACTCAATACATGAAAATTGAAGAAATCGGCAATGCATGAAAATTTGTATCTCATCGCGAGTTCTATGACAGTAATTTAGATGTAAACCCAGCTCACTTGTCTCTTATCTTCTTCATGATAGCGGGAGGGATGTTGTCCTTGTCGTAATTCTTCAGACTCTCCAGGAACTTCATGTCTCCTAGCATCTTTTGCGACGGTCCCCAATAATCTTCGAACGGTTTACCTACCAAACAAAAAATTAAATTATTTCATTAACACAACATAAAAAAATTAAGTTGCTCATTCTCTTGATCAGTTACTACGCGTAGGCAATGGATTCTTGGTTCAGTACATTCGGAGAAAACAGGTCAAACATACAAACAAACAGGAACGTTCAACGCACCATTGGCATCCATCTTGCGGTCGCCCTTGATGCCCTTCATGACGCAGACGGCCTCCATGA
The DNA here is from genome assembly GCA_905404295.2 of Ochlodes sylvanus. Lineage (NCBI taxonomy): Eukaryota > Metazoa > Arthropoda > Insecta > Lepidoptera > Hesperiidae > Ochlodes > Ochlodes sylvanus. The sequence continues at coordinate 12,560,902 of FR990134.1, read as the reverse complement.
CGAGCTTGACGCCGGCGGGCGGGTTCTTCATGGACTTGACGAGCGTGATGTCGGCCGGCTTGAGCGTGTTGAGCGCGTCCAGCGCCGCCTCCAGCGCGGGCACCGCCTCCGCCAGGTCCGACTCGCAGTCGTCCTTGATGGCCTGCGCCGCCGCCGCCGCCTCGTTCGCCAGCGCCTCGTCCGCGCCCACTATCTGCACTCACCGGACAAACGCTTGGTTCTTGGGAATGTCAACAAAATTATTGGACTAATCACAAGTGTATACTCGAGCTGATATTTATAAAGGACGATGGAAACGAGTGCTTAAAGACTCGATTTTATTGATATCTTTCAAGAAATGCAATTCCTGAATCTCTCAGTTACCTGGATGTAGTATGTATAGTTTGTTTTTTCACTTCTTATAACGTAGTGCTTGACAGCAATCCCACCTGGTGGTAAGTGGCGATGAATTCATCATATCATATTTTTACTGAAAGTCCACTTAAATATGGCCATCAGATACGTCCCTACCTCCTTCTGCTTCTCGACGACGACGGTGTCCTGCTCGATCTTGATCATGAGCTTCTCGGTCTTGTCGGAGGTCTCCACCAGCAGCGGCTGCAGGTTGATCAGGTTCTGCTGCATCACGGCCACCTGCCCCGCTGCGAAGTCCAGCTGCTCCAGACCTGTCTCGTACCTGACCGCCGGATACCACTTAGTTTTGACAGAGGTGCTTAAAACATAGTATTGCGATCATCCCTTTGTAAAACGGGTAGAAAATAATTTAAGTCCATAAAGGTATTTGCAATGGTGTCCGCCAGATTTTAACGGTATATAGGTCCTGAAAAGATGTTTATCTAAAAATACATTCATTGTGAGCACACTTTGAATACACACATCAAGAGTTTAAACTAAAGACTCCACTAATTGTCACATAAAACATTAGATATGTACACCACGAAACGTACCGAATTCTCGCTTTCGTTATCTGGTCCACTTTCAGCGCGTACAAATTCTGGAACGCCTTGATCAGCTCCAAGTAACTCGTCGGTGTGACGTACACCTTCCGCTTTTGTTCAGAATAGAATCTGCAACACATTTCTTTTCTTTTAGGGGATATTTCGACTGCCAATAAATTACGATCAAAAACATTGACTATTGTTATGTAATCCCTATCCATCCATGTATGTTGGATGCTCCTTGTGATCCTCACCTGTCGCTGAGCCGCACGACGCTCATGTGGAACAGCTGACACATCTCGACGCACGTTTCACAGAGGTGTTCCTCCACGTTCTCCATTTTGGAGATGAACATGGAAGCCACGCGCTCCAGCGCCTCGGGGGGCCACGCTGTGAACCTACGGGGGAGAGGCATTTGTGTCAGGATGCGGTGTATAGATATGAATTAACCGGTTTCTATTATATCATTACCGATGCTTTACCTGTCAAAAAGAAGAGAGGAAGACATAAATGCCTATGGATGTTAGCCACTGACTACAGAACCGGCCAAGTATGATAATAATTTGAGCAGCTAAGCGTAATAAGATCCACAAATGCTCGCTCGTACCATCTGGTAGGTCTTTTTAGCACAAAAATACAGGATGACTGCAAACTGTTAGTTTCACACCATAATTATGACGATCCCGTGGCCTAGTTGGTAGTGACCCTGTCTGCGAAGCGAGGGGTCCCGGGTTCGATTCCCGGCAGCTGATGTTTATGTGACGGTAAATGTTTGTTCTCGGGTCATGGGTAGTGTGTTATTCGTGTCGTCCATGCTACCCGCGCGACACAGGGAATCCTAGTGCGGGAGTATGAGTGTGTTAACGTTTACGTTTTTTATATTACCACGTTCTACATCCATCTGTTGGCTGGGTCCCTACTTGTTACCGTATCCTGTAAACATATGTATCCAGACAGGTCGGCAGTGTCCGTGGGCCTCACCAGTCGATGGTGCAGCAGTTGATGAGCGAGGGGAACATGCGCAGCCGGTTGCGGAACGAGTCCCCGATGGGCGACATGGCCATCACGATGCGCAGGTTGGCCTTCACGCGCTCCACGTAGAACCCGAACATCGCTAGCGGGGTCGTCTCCATTTTCTTGCCCTGAGCATTTAATTGTAGTTTTAGTATTGTTAGATGAAATATCGGAACAAGGGATATTGGCAACACTATGGTCGCGCCGAGGTGACCCGAACACTAGCGAGAGTTTGACAGCTCTCTTACCGCGCTCTTGGATGAAACGAAAAGATGTGGCATAAGAATAAAATAGTATTTAACCAAGATAATTTGTATCTATTAGTATATATAGTATTGTAGATTTATTGTATTAGTAAGTTAATGACATTTTCAAACTTCGTACTTGTTATATGGATTTCAATACGTTCAATTACTATACTGGTATAATAATTTAATATGAAGTCAAATAAACATAAACTTATTAGTAAGCAAGCGTGCGGTGAGTCTGAACCTGGGGCCCAGGTCTGGTAATTTACAAACGCTGCAATTGCATCGCGTCAGAATAGTTTTACACATTTTTGAAATTTTGTATACGAAATAAGTCAAATTATTCAAACACGACACAACTGAACATTTTATAAATTAGCAGACACGGGCCCCAGACTGATAGCGACAGCTGGACGAACAAGACGATGATGGTTGACCGGTTCCGCATATTGTCTTGTTCCCATGGGAGAAGTGAAAGGATGAACCTTCTCCTTCTCCTACTAACGGGTTAACGCGAGAGCGTGCGCGTGGTACTGACCGCCTCGCGCACGGCGGCCTGCATCTTGTCCAGGATCTCGACCTTCTCGTCCATGCCGTACAGGTTGGGGATGTCGCCCGTGTTCAGCAGCATGTTGATGTCCTCCACCATGCCCTCGTACATTATCTGCAAACAACGCCTTGGCCTCAGCAGTTTGTATGAAATATCGTACAGCAGGATATTAGCACATATCTAATATCACTCGACTGTTAGGGGAACCTGGATATTCAGGTACCTACCTCCTTTTTAAAAGTAACATGCCACTTAATAATCAAATCTAAAAATATGTAAGCACGCAAGAAAACAAACGAGAAATCTTTGAAACCCCACACCGTGTCGAAAACGAACGAATACTCGTAACGAATAGCAAATATTCGTATTCGCGCGTGCTCGCCTCCTCGTCGAGTATCTAAACGTGGTGTAAACTGGGGCCGGGCAAGTGGTAACCTGGTTGTCGGCGAACAGGAAGACGAGCGGCTTCCCGATGATGCCGGCCTTCATCAGCATTCGCCGGATGTCGTCGCGCCACTCGTTCTGCCCGTACACGCGAGATATCTCGATCTAAACGAGTACAACACCGTTATAAACTTATGATTAACAGTAGGTACAGGATTTACTACGATAGATCCGATACTATTACGGTGATAATAGGGTTGAATAATTTTAGTACACGGTACACAATCCAGACTGTATTTATATTTGAGGCTAATAAGATCCCATTTGACGTGAGCGATCTTGTAACACCCATTTTATACGGGCATGTTCACGTACAAATATGTACGTTGGCAAAGAACGAGAAATAGGATATCTCTACTAAATTTACAGTTTGTGTGTTTCTTCGTTATACATACTCATGTCCGTTGGTGCCAAGATAAAGTGCAGTCGAGCTGTAGTGTCACCTGTATAACGTTCATCTCCAGGATGCTGGCTGCCAGCTTGACGGCGCTGCTGCGGCCACTGCCGCCCACGCCCACCAGCAGCAGGTTACCTAGGGCGGGGGTGTGGGGACGGCACGATTAGTTACTAAATATGATTCAGCTACATAACGCGCCTTAGCTTCGTTAACTACCTTAGTTTATTGGTACTCTAACAAAACAAACTTTTTATTTGACTTTAACTTTAATATTAAAGTTCTGCTAATATCACCTGAAATACATTACATTTTTTATACGAACATGGGTGTAGAGGTTTTATCCGTAAAACATGGGATTTAAACACTAGTTTTATATTTTATATACCGTGTGAATGGTTTAATTTTTTTTCACATAAAATAACTTAATGTTTGACAACAATCCAACATGGGAAGTGGCGGTAAAGTCTTGATATTACGCGCACTAACTTAGTAAATCCCACTTATTCAACCTTGGCTTCAAATCATTAATGGCTCCCTACTAAGCACAGGTGTCTCCTCATACCCGACTAGAGCATACTATACCACGCTGCTCCAGTGCAGATTGGTTGAAAACTCGACCTTAGCTGTACCTAATTAAAGTGAATGGTGGTCGGTCACCATATCGTACCGTTGTCCTGCAGCAGCACGCGCGTGCAGCGCGATATGTGGTCGAGCGCGTAGCGGAACATGACGAGCGCCATGGGCGAGGAGGACACCACGTTGTACTCCTCCAGGTAGTACTCCATCTTCACCGCCATGTCGTCCAGGTCCGTCACCTGGAGCACGCTAGCGGTCTTATTGTTATCTACGGATGCGGTCCATCATGTTTCTATCTACTCGTTAAGTACTAGTAACTGCCCAAGCTTCGATGATCCCATTTTAGCACTGTCACTCCAAAATAACTTTTAACGATATTTTTTGGCTTGACCTAACTTTATTATAAGTAAACCTATTGAAATAAAACGTATTTTTACCCCAAGCTTACTACACAGGTTTAAGTGAAAATTGCATTCAAATAGATTCAGCCGTTTCTGAAATTAGACAAAAAATACAGACAAAAAATCCAAAAATCATGAGATCTGTTGAGTTAATACGTCTATGAAAATTAAGTATTCAGCAGACTTACAACGCCGACAAACGCTAAAAACGGTCTGTACACACTCATCTCAACAACAAAAAACACCTCAATAATTGACATTTGAAAACGTGCACAAAACTCATCCAACGCACAAGTTCGCAAAAACAACCGCGCAAGTCATAAACCTGGTCATAAATCTTGGGGTCCGCGTCGGGCTCCATGTAGTTGCCGAAGAATATGTTGGCGGCGTGCTTGTTGGACAGCTTCTCGCCGTCGGGCACGTAGCCCGCCTCCGTGAGCACCTGGTCTGCGTGCACGCGGTAGTTGGCGTACACCGCCTTGTACACCACGTCGAACAGCTTCAGCCTGACACACACCGCGGCACGTTAGTGCTCACCACCGACCACACAGCCAATAGACTCCTAATGTTTGATTTTCCATATGGAAAACATTCAGACGACTAGCTGAGGTAAGACGAAGCGGGGTGACTGGCTAATTCAACGCTGTGATTGGCTTATTCAAGGCCACACGAAACGTTGGAAAGAAATAGATTAATTTAAGCAACGGAAAAGAATGAGACGGCACGAATTTATATCAGTACTATAAGCCAGATGTGTTGTTTGAAACCATTCGCCTGTTATTAGGAGTCTAGTGGTGCTCACACATCACCTCCTCGTAGAGCACAACATATTGCGCCGAGCCCAAATCAAATGGGCAGGAAATTGGTAGTGGCCCTGCCTGCGACACAATGGGCCCCTGTTCGTTTCCCGGTCGCGGCAGACATTTATGTGATTCATAACCGTTGCTGATAACTATTTGTTCTCGGGTTGGGGGTGTTAGTAATTATTATTGTGTTATTAATTTGTCCAAGCTACCCGCGACACAGGACATCCTAGTGCAGGGGTATGTGTGATAGCGTTTATTTATATACATTACATACTTTTTTTATGGAAACAAGCATGCAGCACCACTTCCCGCTGCCGCCCATGACATCTCTGACCGACTTAGAACAGGACTCGAATGGGGACTGGGATAGTTAGTCCGGTTAGTTACTCCGCACTCGCACGCGATGACTTATGCAGTGGACATTACCTATCAACGTCGTCGACGAGCCGGTCGTAGAAGACGCGGTAGGTCTCGTGGATCCAGAGCAGCACCAGCTTGTTGAGCTCCTTCATGTGCGTGGCGGGCACCAGCAGCACGCCCTTGATGACGCGCGCAAAGTCCCGCAGGTTGAACAGGTAGTGGCACTTGCTGGGCGTCGGCAGGAACTGCACCGTCACCGTCTTGTATACCTCCATCGTCGCCGCGACCACGCTCTGCGGATACATCACGCAACGTCCGCATCCGCAGGCTCTATTCCCGCAGAGCAGCAAAGCGTAGCGGATTTTCGGTGCATAATAATACCCAGCATTTTGAACCTAACGCACAACTAAATAGATTCAAATTTATTTGTTCCGTAGCAAGCCATAGTCTCTACTGTCCTTTTATTTCGGCAATCCTTTTATTAGGTATCCTTTGTTTTGCGATTAAAGCAACAAAATTATTTTTGTCATGAATTTACCTGGGTACGTATGTACTAAGTAGAAACTTTAGACGATGTGTTGCATATTCGTAATTTATGATTATTATTATTGGGTCATGAATAAAGACACTATGTATCCCGGCTAAAATGTCTGCCGGCTAAAACACGCGTCATCGACGCCACCAACGAACCTTGCTCTGCCTGGCCAGGGTCTCGTTGAAGCCCTTGGCGAAGTGCCAGTCCATGATGGTGCAGAATATCTTGTTGAGGGTGTTGTCCTCGAACGAGTCCAGCGTGATGAGCAGCATGTGCCGCGTGAGCCGTGACGAGATCAGGTTGGAGCCGCCGCCGGGGGGCAGCATGGCCGACACGAACAGCTGGACAACGCTTGCTAATTATTCACTCGGATATCACTGTACAACTCAATCATTATTGTATTGCTTACCAAATGAAAAAAAATAATTATAAATAGACTAACCGTGCGATGGTAAGTGACCATCGTCGCCTATATGCCCAGTAATATTAAAGGCATCAACAATGCGTTGCCGATGCCAAAAATTAAGTGGGTGACCCGGGGATATTATTTCTGGTCCTCCCTGACTATTATGTATTATTATATATTTATTTATTTATGTAAACTTTATTGACCACAATAAAAAAATATTATAGTATAAATTAATGGAATACAAATGGAACATGGGAGACACGAATGTTTTGTTTGTTTGTCGAAGCGCACGTACCACATCCACGACCTCCTGGCGCACCATCTCCTTGAGGTCGTACCAGTGGCCGTGGTCGATCCACTGCCGCAGCAGCTCCAGCGGCGGCTGCGCGCCCCACTGCTCCTTCTGCGGCATGCTCAGGTCGTCCACGAACAGCACGCACTGGGGAATGGGGTTACACCACAGTCTCAGTAACTTGGTTAACTACGGGGTGATGGGGTCTGGTTTCTCATAAGGTAATCAACACTTTTAACTTTTACCGAAAAAGTTTTTACATCTTACTTAAGTAAGTCTTGCTATAGCGGCATGTTACTATCTCTAACAATTTGCTTACACCCTTGTATTCCATTTCAGTTGCTTCGGATCCTAAATTTTTACATCCGTAAAATCCCACTTTGTACTATCACGAACAACAAACCTTTTTGCCCATAGAGGGACCGAACACACCCTTTCTTCTTCTGTCCACCTTGGACATGATGATGTCTTGCGTCTGCAATCGAAAGTAAAAATTTATTTACCAAGACCTTTTCATATCACCAAGAAATAAACCGTTCAATAAGATGTCTTCAACTTACTCTACCTCACTCCATCTCACCTGATTAGCAGTAGTCCGGGCGGAGAAGTTGATCGTATTAGTGATGTACTTCTCCTTGGGCAGGCTGAGGAGGAAGTTGAGCACGAGCGAGGACTTGCCGGTGCCGGTGGGGCCCACCAGCAGGATCGGGATCTTCGACTTCACCATCCTGCTCACGAAGAAGCGGAGGCATGCGTTCTCGTTCGTCAGGATGATCAAATCGTTTACCTATTATAATTATGAGAAATATTACAAGAGTTTTTAGGAGTAGCCAAATATCCAAAATTTCAATAATATTGGCAGTACAATATGTAGACACTTGTCATTATGGAAATCATTCAATGTCAAAATAGCTATGGAAAAAATAGGGACTGCTATCTCATTAGTAGACAGCATACGTTGTTGCCTTTTCGTAAACTGTTATGGGAGCACTCGCCTTAGCATTAGCCGGCAGAGGCGCCTCCTTCTCCAGGTCCATCCAGGATATCCAGGTGCCGTTGTTCCTCTTATCGTACACGTAATCGAACACGGTGTCCTTATCCTGGAACAGCTGGTTCTTGGTCAGCTTGAACGACTTGGGTTTCGGATAAGCGGCGTTATTCCCATCCAGGAGCTTGCGGAAGAATACGTCGAAGCTTTTTCTGCTGTCGCCTAAGATATTGAAATTAATAATTATGACGAGGGTTTCTGGCAGCCGAAATACCAACGGTCGGTCGCGGCTACAATACCTGTGATGGTGGCGCAGACTCCCCACAGCAGCGCAAACACGAAGGTGCACTGGAGCCAGACCGTACTGAACTGGCTCTCGCCTTCTAGCAGGCACGAGAATAGACGCGTGAACGACTGGAATTTACAGATTTTTTTTTGTTTAAAGGATCTTGTGGCCAATAATAATTGGCCTAGCGTTCTAGCTTCGAAAGAACCAGTCATATTTCAGGCAATCATGATGCAGGATATGCTATAAAGGAATAACAAACAGCTAGTTTATTTTAATAATAATGGCGATGAGGGTCTCACGTGAAATTGATGGATCTCCCCCACGCTGACGAAGTGCGAGCACTTGAGCTGCAGGAACTCGAAGACCGGCGGCAGGATCCAGTCGATGAGCTCCTGGATTAGCTCAAATTGTTCTGGAATTAGCTTCTTGCCCAGGTGCGTGCTGTAGGACGCGAGGAACGCGCGCCAACCTGCTCAGCAGTGACAATCACATATGAGAAAGGTTGTTACCTTTCTCATATGTCAACAGTAAACTTCGACAAGTACTTATGGTGTAATGGTTGGTTTTAACGATTAACTAAAATACTGAAAAACATTGAAATTAAAATTAGGTACGTACTTAATATACGTATAAATAACAGGTCAATAATAATAATATCGAGGCGAACCTAATTGCTCGGGCTCCATATAGATCATGCCGCACCGAGAGACGGTGGCAGGCGAGGCGAACTCCAGGTCGGCCGGCTCGAAGATCAGGTTCATTTTGTTTGTCATCTAGCAGTAACAAACGACTGTAACTGTATTATTCTGGACTATTACAATGTATTATAATTCAATCATTATATTATGTTAAAACACAGGTAGAATACATGCAAATATTTACATAATATTTTATGATAAGTTATCATAGTATAATTATTATAATGTAGTTCTTATGCAATGTCACAATAAATAGAGGCGGAGGCTGGATGTCCTGAAATACAGTACAAAGGTTCTGTTTAGACACCAAGCTCACACATTATAGAGCTTAACTGAGCTACATAATTATATTGTGCTGAGATATTAACACATATTTTTTTATATTATGTATTGGTATGCGAGTGCATATAGAAGATTTTGCGATGTTTGCACATACATGGAAAATATGGGACGAGCGGTTATAGTATTTCCCGAAGCCCATAGGAATTTCCAAGTGTTACAGCCCACCTGTATGATCTCGCCACTCATGAGGCAGAGCTTCTTGTTGTCGTCGAGCACGGTGTTCATGTTCTCGATCCAGACGGCGTCCACGGGCCCGTCGAACAGGATCCACTTGCGGTCGCGCGTGATCGACATCGCGTACTCGCGGAACGCTATCGCGAGCACGCCGTCCGACCTGCCGGCGCGTGCGGGACGCTCTTAGTACGTGTACGTCTTAGTAAGACGTTCGCGATGTGTAAAATAAGTCTAATTTGAAAACTTTCTTTACTGGAAAATTTACTTATGTTCTAAATAGTAACTGTAAAGTATTATAGCGGAGATCAAGTATTTTAAATGTAAGGAATTCTAATATATTTTTATGAATTCGGATTTTTTTACTCGGTGTAAAATAATCCAAATTAATAACAATGCATGTCACAAAAAGTCGTATGTACATATTAGACCTGCAGTTAGCTTACGATGAAAAAATATAAATTAATTCCACAAACCACTCGTGCGAGGCGGGATCGAAGCAGCCGTACAGCTGGCCCATGGTGATGGCCTTGGGGTTGATGATCCGGTAGATGGCGCCGAACTCCTTGTGGCGCGGCGGCGGCTTCATCAGCTGCAGCGCGCGCAGCGACTCCGCCAGGCTCTGGTACGCCTGCGTCTTGCCGCCCATGGGCGGGCCCACCACCATGAACCCGTGCCGGACCAGCATCATTTCGTAGATCTAACACAAGACAATAACGTTCAACGACCCATATAACGCAATGGTGGACTGCTGTTCGAGAAGCCAAAGGTTGGATTCCCGGCGAGGCGAAAATAATGAAGAGTTTTAACTGTGTTCTAAGCGTGTGTGTTCTTGTCTTGTGTGTTGTCATCCCACGACACAGGACATCCTAGTGTTGCGCTATGAGTGTGTAGCGTTATTTATTCAACCTCCTATTTGATTGTGAGGGGCTTCATACATCTTACATCATCATCTTCGCGCTGGCTCGCACTCTGTTGAACATCAAACGAGGTTATGGCGTTCGGTTCGTACAGACACAGACCTGTATGATCTTCTCGAGGTACCATTCGGTGGGCTGCAGGTTCCGCTTGTCCAGCTCCTTGTTGATGCAGCGCAGCAGCTCGGCGCGGTCCGGCTGCGGGATCTCCACGCCGGGGAACAGGTCCGAGTAGATTCCCGCGAACAACGGCACGTCCTGACACACACCGACATCACTTTATCACTTCGTCATCTCAGGCTGCATCATGTCTGACCATGATTTAAGATTGTAGGTAGCCTCCGCAAAAGGTAAAGTAATAATTTTGAGGCTCACATCTTTATCTCATCTCATTGTAGTAGAGTCTTAGTAATAAACAATTCGGTTTATATGAGTGTCAATTATTTGTGTAATTAAAATTCAGTATACAGTTATACTGTAACACGGATAAATACCATTAGATGTTAGCAGGCCGCTGCACCTAATTTTAATCTACGTCTTTTAATTCCCTTCCCTACCTTCGTAGTTCACGCACTAATTAAGTCATACGTTACTGTTTGTACCAAATTAAAGATCGATCTTTTTTGAAATAGGGCACAAACGAGCGGACGTGCACGTTAAACCGCAGCGTGCACGTACGACCGACCGAAAAGATCGAAGAGCATTTGAAGAACCAAAATGGCACATACTTCTTTTCCTCCCTATAATAAAATTATGGTGTACAATAAAGTGTAATAAATAAAAAATACCTGCGAGAGGAACTTGGGCATGTTGACGTCGATGATGGCGCGCAGCACGAGCTGCGCCTCGTCCTTCTCCGGGTAGTTCTTCTTGAGCGCGCCCGACGCCAGCAGCACCGACTTGACGGCGCGCATGCCGTAGTCGTAGTGGTTCTGCGACGACAGCTGCTCCGAGCACAGCTTGTACGCCTGCACTATCTTGCGCGCCAGCCTGCGCTTACCATGCCTCGTGGTCAGTTGGGTCAGTGGCGAGTCAAATCGTTGAAATAAAAATAATTACTAAAATTCAGTTTGAAAATAAAGGTTTTTTTATCAATTTGGAACTCTGCAATTATATATGTATGTACCAATGTACAATTTGATTATCTGGATGTTAATGGCATTGTTGACTAACAATATGGTAGGGCAATTGCACTTTTGGCTGGATCTACTTATATCTCAAGTAAGTCCGGAAAAAACTTAAAAAGAAATGTCATAAAATTATTTCGTTACTCCTTCAACACAGACCACGTGGTCTGTGTCCTTCAACTAATATTCAGCTAAATTCCGGGATAGTTACGTGTAACGATTACCCATATTACAAAGCTAGTCACCTAATCAGTGAATATCAAAATAAAGATAGATCCACATAACGCAAAGTATCGTATCGGCGCGGTACTGACGGTCCGGCGCCGCGGCGTTGACGAAGCCGTTGGAGTACAGCGTGATCTCGCCGATCATGGCGTAGTCCGGCACCATCATGGCCACCGTACGGAACAGCACCTTCAGGTTGTCCGGCAGCTCCGTGCGCCCCGCGTACCTGCAAACAAATTCCTCAATATTTGTTCATCATCACAACCCATAACTGTCCCACTGCTGGGCACGGGTCTCCTCTCACAATGTGAGGGGTACAGGCCATAGTCCACCACGCTGACCAAGTGCGGATTGGCGGAATTCACACACTTTTGAGAACATTATGGAGGACTCTCAGGTGTGCAGGTTTCCTCACGATGTTTTCCTTCACCGAAGCAAGTGATAATTAAATTTTAATACGCACATAATTTTTGGAAATTAGTGGTGCGTGCGGAGTTTGAACCCTGAACCCCCGGTTCGGGGGTCCAACGTTCAACCACACGGCTATCACTGCTCATAATATTTTAATTACATAAATCTCAACCGCAACCAATTAAATGTCCCAAAGAATCAAACCCTTTCTTCAGGTTGTTTTGGTCGGCTAGTACAAATTGAAATACCTTCAGAATTATTGATTACTAGCGACCCGCCCTCGCTTCGCTTCGGGAAACTTATTATCAAGTGCTTAAATATAAAGTTTCATGGTTCTTTAAGAGATGGCGCTAGGCGTTCTTATTCTTTAAGTTAGGAAGGTTCACCCCTAGATGGCGCTGTGCTTAAAACCCGAAGAAATCCCATACAAACTTTCAACCTCTATTTCAACCTCTTCATCCCTTTTTGTCGCAATAAAAGGTAGCCTATGTCCTTTCTCAGGGTCTAAAGATTGTCTGTGTCAAATTTCATCAAAATCGGTTGAGAGGTTTAAGCGGGAAAGCGACAAAGACAGACAGACAGACAGACAGAGTTACTTTCGCATTTATAATATTAGTAGGGATTCATGCGAAAATAAATGTCGAATTTGATTCTTGGGCAAAGTGCTAACAGTACGCTTATCATGTAATTGGACCCTGACCGGCGCACATTATACCTTCATAGTTATTTTCGCTAATCTAACATACTCACCCAGGGTTCATAGTGATGAAGACGGAGCAGGTGGGGTTGAGGCTGATCTCGGTGCCCTCGAAGATGAACCGCTTCTCGCGGCGCAGGATGGCCAGCTGGATGGACAAGATCTGCTGCGCCACCACCGACAGCACCTCCAGCTCGATGCGGTTGAACTCGTCGAAGCACGCCCACGCACCAGACTGCGCCAGGCCCTGGTACGAAACACGCAAACAATAGGGAGTAACAGCAGGAATAGGGTTTGTGTCTTTTTTCTGCACACCAAAAAACTATAGGAAAAAGATCGTGTTCCACATAATATGTAGGTACACTTTTACTAGTGTCTTAAAAATAATACAGTCCAATTATATCCTGGACAGGAACAAGCTACCGATTGATAACATTGATAACAGAAAACTAATTGTTTTGTCCCGTAAATCTCGGAAGACTGTCTCTATTTTACTATAGCTGAGACCTGACATCCTTTATACGACTTCTCTGGACTGCGGCGTCTAATTCATTTTAATCGAAACCAAATGTGGTAGTCCCAATCGAATAAATGTATTCAATGCACCTTGAAGAACTTCCCCAGGGCTTTGTAGTCGAGTCCGTCGGAGCAGTTGAAGACCACGCACTTCTTGGCGACCGCCTTCGCCAGGTCCTTGGTAGTCTCGGTCTTGCCAGTGCCGGCCGGGCCCTCGGGCGCTCCGCCCAGATTCAGCTTCAATGCGCTCATCAGCGTTCTGGGGGACAATGTTGAAAGCTGACTTGCTTGAAAAAAGGAAATCAAAGATAATTTTGTTTCTATCTAAAGCCTACCCTCTGAAACTATTTGAAGCTTTCAATTTATTCTGAATTGTTTAGGCCAGATTTATTATTAGATCCTCTACCAGAAAAGCCACCTGCAGCATCACCAAATGAACGTGAACAATGACATCACAAGTGTGAAGGTAGCGGGAGGGTGGTGGTCACCTGTAGCAGCGGTCGGTGAGCGGCGTGGCGACGAGCCGGCCGGTGTTGCCCAGGTACTCGAAGCCGTAGTCCACGTCGGTGGTGATCATGGAGCAGGTCATGCGGTCCCCGCGCCAGTAGTACCGCAGCTGCGAGATCCAGTTGAAGTCGGTGATCTCGCGCACCTGGCGGGCCTCCATCTCCTCCAGGATCGACCGGCCTAAAGCAGGGGCGCTTGTTAATGGCTTTCGCAAGGTAGCTAATGAAAGAAACTTTATTTAAGTTGAATAAAAACAGGATATTCACCTAGTGATACATTTAAAAGCCACGGAAATCTAAAAATAATTCAGTATTATGCTGCACGGCAGTATTACCATATGTTATAGGAGTTGCGTTAAATCCTCCAATACTCGTATCGGTCACTACTCAACCTAAATATAATATAACGCCACACACTCATAGCCCCACACTAGGATTCCCTGTGACGTGGGTGCCATGAACAACACACAAGAAAAGAACACACACACCCAAACCGAGAACAGAAATTTAAACTCATCAAAATCATTTAATTTTCCGCCTCACTAGGTACCGAACCACCTTCGAATGGCATGGTAACCATTGCGCCATATGGCTCGTCAACACAGGCCCATGATGGTGGTGAGGTGTGGTGAGACGCTGGTGGTCACCGTGCACGTCGAGCACGATGAGCGCCTCCACCGTGATCCGGTTGCCGGGCTCCAGGTCGCCCTGCACCAGGTACACCAGCCCCGTGATCTGCGCCGTGCTGCGCTCGATCAGCTCGGGTAGGCTCGTCGACTGGATCGCCTCAATCGCCTGACGACAGTCTCGCATTGGAGCGGGCCACCGACCACACAGCCAATAGACACCTAATGTTTGATTTTCCGTATTGAATGCATTCTGGCAACTAGCTGAGCTAAGACGAAGCGGGGTGACTGGCTAATTCAACGCTGTGATTGGCTAATTCAAGGCCACACGAAACGTTGGGAAGAAATAGATTAATTTAAGCAACGTGAAAGAATGGGACGGCACGAACCTATTATCAGGAGTCTATTGGCTGTGTGGTCGGTGGAACGGGCACAAGGTTGCTTCTTAATTACCTCTTAATTCCGCAATGCAAAGGAAACTACGTCGTTCATCCCGTTGTAGTTATAATATTTTTTTACATTATTTTTCTTCAATATAAGTAACAAAAAAGTATAAAAATTACATATTCAGGTTTTGGATATGATAATAGAAACGGTACTTTCGTTTTTAGGACTTTCAAAATTTAAAACGTTGTCAATTATGGTAATCTTTCTAGTGTTTCCATGTACAATTTTATTCCTTATCCCTACTAATATTATAAATGCGAAAGTAACTCTGTCTGTCTGTCTGTCTTTGTCGCTTTCCCGCTTAAACCTCTCAACCGATTTTGATGAAATTTGACACAGACAATCTTTAGACCCTGAGAAAGGACATAGGCTACCTTTTATTGCGACAAAAAGGGATGAAGAGGTTGAAATAGAGGTTGAAAGTTTGTTTGGGATTTCTTCGGGTTTTAAGCACAGCGCCATCTAGGGGTGAACCTTCCTAACTTAAAGAATAAGAACGCCTAGCGCCATCTCTTAAAGAACCATGAAACTTTATATTTAAGCACTTGATAATAAGTTTCCCGAAGCGAAGCGAGGGCGGGTCGCTAGTACAAAATATTTCTACACTGGATTTTTTTAAAACAATAATCCAAAAGTTTTGTACTTTAACAAAACATAACTTTACATAAATACAATTCAAAACAGAGCGGTCGATGGTAGAGCTCGCATGTGTGTCGTGTATCGTGTCTGACCTCGGCGGTGTACTGCACGCAGGAGCCGGCCTGCACGATCTGGCCGGGCCAGATGAGCACCCACTCCTCGCGCTGCGTCAGCGGGTACGCCGTCACCGCCTCCGACGCCACGTCGCGCAGGCTCACCATCATCTGGTGCTCCAGCTGCTGCAGCCACCGCTCCACCATGCCCTGGCCCACCCACACTACGCGTCACCCAGGGACTCAGGTCAGACAAGTGATATAATTATGTACTAGAAATATTGTTTCGTGAGGAAATTTGAACCTTATCAAGCGGGCGTAAAGTCTGCTAATCAGCATTTGGAAAACATAGTGGCCTATAACGCCTTAACGACTAAAACTCAAGTCCAGAAGCGAGACAGTTGCAGTCAATAGTTTTTACAAAACAGTATGCCGCGAATGCGCACCAGACATAGACTACTATTGTGTGACAGGAAAGTTACTTACAAAATGTAACAGTTCCTTTTGTGTCATTACTACTCGCCTATTACATCAACTCAAGACTCCGACTCGACTCCGATATAACCGCGCGTCCCACCTTGGCGTCTGCCGGCTGGATGCTCGACGACAGTTTAACGACCTCGCCCTCAGCGGAGGCCATGCCCACGATCTCCTTGTTGGCGTTGAAGTCCAATGTGTAGATCCCCTCGAAGCACTTCTTGAGGTGCGGCTGCACTTTCATCGGGTCCTTGGTCTCCGACAGGATCTCCAGAAGCTCGTCGTTCGACAGGAAGAAGAACCTTAGACAGATATAATAATAGTTATTTCCCTATGAAGCTACTTAACTCGTTACGCTACGTTTCTCTTTATCGACTTTGTGTTTATGTTTCATTGCTTGGAACTTGCATTAACAAAATATATTAATACTATTTCACGTACTAGTCGAGCATAGTTGGCATTCAAGTTTGTACGTTTGAGACATATTGCAATTTGACCAACAGAGCTTATATTTTGGCGATTTTAAATAAATAAAAACCTCAAATTAAGGAACCGAACCACCGACCTGGGGAAGAACAGCCTCTTCTTCTCCAAGTAGTCGTTCAGTCCGCGCTGGATGTCGTCGAGGAGCGCGTTGTTGTGGCGCAACTTCTTGAGCAGCGCGGGGTAGTCGGTGGCCGTCAGCACCATGGGGTCCTTGTGCGTGGCCGACATGATGGTGCGCCACTCCTTGTCCACGTCGCGGAAGTTGCGCGCCTCCGTCGGCATCTGCCGCATGATGTCCTCCGACGAGAAGATCGGCTCCAGGTACATCCACGTCGCTTGGCACTAGACGTTAATTAAACATGTGTTTACTCGTGGCTCTGCAAACGCCATTACTCAGATACTTCAAAAGTCTCCGATACTGCGATTGAAACACGGTTTTAACGACGTAACACGTTTTTAGAAGGAAGATAGGGTAAATTACAGGCAATAAAAATGTCGCTCAATGACTATTATTTTAACAGGCATCGATTCAATGCACCAGCTGTGGTGTACCTGCAGCCACTGGTCGAGTATGTCCTGCATGCTGATGAGCTTGTCCTCCCAGGCAACCATGTCGGCCTCGAAGGCCTTCACGTAGGGCGAGCCGCGCATGGTCTGTGCCTTGAGGATATGGTCATCCAGCTGCTGCTGCACGTCGTCCAGCCCCGTCAGGATGCCCACACCCGTGTCCCTGGAGGAACTTTCATTTATGTACAAATAAATTCCCAATCAGGCTGTTGCCCTTTAACTGGTAACCTTTAACATACCTTGAAGTGAAGTGCATACAACAGGTATATACATTTTATGTCAACCGACTGTCTTATCTCGTATAAAAAGTTCAAATGACATTTTTTTAAACAATTCTTATTCTGTTTTACGGTTTTAAGCATACCGGGTGTACTATTATAATTATTTGCACGTCACGTCATCTAAAAGAATCATTCGCACATCACATCAACGCCTTTTCCACGTCACATGAGCACTCACGCACGTACGCTCACACACGCACACATACACCCTAACGATCAGAACACTCACCTGTAGGGCATGATCTCGAACTTGACCCCGACCCACTCCTCCTTCATCTTCGTGAGGGCCTTCTCGAGCGCATACTCCTTGGAGGCGTACTGCTCGATCTCCTCGAGCTGCGTGCCGAACACGTGCACGCCCTGCTCCACCATGTCGGCCAGCGTGGCCTCGGGCCCGTGGATCACCTCCACGCCCACCAGCTCGCTGATCTTGGCCCAGTGGCGGTCTCGCATGCCCTGGACGGCAAATGGCAAAGAATAACATTATATCAGATGTGTGATATGTCATCAGGCTTATCGGGTCATCTCTATGTAATAAGCTTTTAGAGAAAATTGTAAGTTAATACATTTAGAACTATTTGAGTTAAAATAAATTAAGTAAAATGGCTGTATACTCGCACATTTATATAAAAGTCCTATTTTTATTGGGATTGATTCTTGTGCATGCACCTAAGACCTAAGACTATGATAAGATCATGGCATTGTACGAACCTTGTTGCTGATGGCGCAGAGGACGGGCAGCAGCACCTTGAACTTCTCCACCTTGTTGCGCACCATGTCCGCGATGCGCTTGGCGCCGGGGTACTCGAACAGCTGCTTGCCCAGCTTGTACAGCAGCTTCCACCACGCCTCCACGTCCTCCGCGATCTGGTCCGCCTCCAGCCCCAGGAACGGCCCGTGGTACCTGCAGACCACATCTCTTTTAGGACGCTGTACGGCCAAATATTATAGTCATCGATCTGTTAAGTGTTGTTCATACCTACATCTCAAATAGTCGGGCTCAATCTTAGGAATTTTTGAATTTACAGCGCCCATACAACTCTACTATAGATATTCCGACGCATACAGACAGCGCTTTAGCGATAATTTAGCATTATTTCTAAACCTACTACCATTTGGTATTAAAGAAAGTTAAATATTTTGTGGTTATTTTTTATAGTGCAATTGTACCCTGGCACGCCCTATAATTTTATCGTCTAGCACTGAATAAACTGACGACGATGAAAATAGGTTATTAAATTTAAAAAAAACTTAAATATATCTGAAGCACATGTGGACTCCCTTTATTTTCTTAACTTCATTAATCGAGGGAAAGTCAACGAGATAACTATCGTCGGTGGTACTGACCATTTCTCGTAGCCGTCGTAGAAGTCGAACGCGGTGTGCCACAGCTTGTGGAAGGGGTCGATGCCGTTGAGCATGGTCTGCAGGCTGAAGTACACCGACACCTCCTGGTCCAGCAGCGTCTCCTCGTTGATGATGTCTTCCGCTTCGCGCTTGTCGTCCTGGGTTACGTACAAATGCATCAAATATAATACATAACGCATAGATATCGTCATTAGAGATGTAAAATGTCGTCTACAGAAATTAAAGAAGTCAATCTCTCGTACGAATATCACGTGTTTGTATAGAGTAATGTAACGAAATGTCGTTTAGTTTTAGACGAATGCAACTTTGTATAGAGCCTGAAGCCTAGATAATTATATATTAGTACCTATGTTGAATTTTTTTATCATAATCTATTGACTGACCTACGTAAGATTAGAGCATTAGTCGACGCGGACATCAGTAGCAGAGGAAGAAAGAATTACAGAAAAGCTTTGGACGACCCGTATGGCGCAATGGACCCCATGTCGGACTGTCGTTCGAAGGGTTCTGGGTTCGATTCCTAGCGGGGCGAAAATTAATGAGGAGTTTGAATTTCTGTTCTCGGTCTGAGTGTGTGTGGGGGTATGAGTGTATGGCGTTATTTATATACTTTTAGTTTACATCGATGCTATGAAGCTAGGGTATCAAACGTCTTACATTGAGGTTGTTGAAGATGTCGTCGACCTTCCCGACGACATCGCGCAGCAGGTCCAGGTTGAGCAGCGGCGGGTCGAAGCGGCGGAACAGCTCCAGCTCCTTCTCGTGCCGCTTCAGCTTCTCCTCGAAGATGGCCTTCCGGCTGCGCAGCTTGTCCTCCGCCATCGTCTTCTTCGTGTACAGCGTCTTCAGCGTCAGGTCGATCGTCTCCTCCATGTCGAGCGGCCACAGGAACACTCGGGTGTTTAAGTTCACGTCCTCGACTGGAAGGTTTTAGTCCACTTAAAAAAAGGAGGTAAGTAGTTATTTTGCTAGATTTTTAAATATTGTTATTCTAAACAGTTTTCTCTGGTATACATAATGATGTATTTTGTGATGGTTAAATTAGATCTCACTGAGTTTGGGAATTACATGAAATAATATTAAAAAGAAATAATTTTAATATTCTTCCCCTTGTATCAAGGTTGATAGATTGATTGATAGTACCACGGGCAAAAAAAAACCCCGTGATTCGACCAGCAGAACTACGAGATCGGACCACGGGAAAAAAACAAATAATTTATTAGCTATTGGATTCGTAACCCGCAAGTGACCTGCAGGAAATGCTAATAAACCATCGGCCTACAGCTCGTATAAAACACTGTGCAACATTCGATGGATGAAATTATCGACCATATCTGTATTATAAAATGGACGTAACACAAAAGTGAGCTACGACCAGCAACGGAAGCTCGGTGACTCACAGCTGAGGTGCGCGTGCTCCATGAGGAAGAGCACGTACTCGGCGGTGGTACGCGACTTCTCCCGCAGGTCGAACATGGCGCAGTCGCGGCAGTCCTGGATGTAGCCCAGCAGCTCCACCAGCTGCGCCGTGCTCTCCGGGCTCTCTGACGCGCGCGCCGCCATCCCCTCGTACACGTTGCAGATGCTGCTCCGACCAGACATTACCGTCATCGACTAACGGGCGGCTTTTACTAACTGTGCTTGACCTCCGATGAGAGATGCAATTTAGCATATCCATAAACATAGATACTGACCATAGTAATACATAAATGCGATAATATCTGTGTCCGTTTCTCTGCTACCTTTTCACGCTCAATGCGCTGAAAAACAACTCATGCTTTACAGTGTGCCATGTTTTTTCACGCAATACGCCTAACTGTAAGCGGTCACTCACTGCCGCCCATATTCTTAAACCCCAGGGGCGTCAAAATTTGTGCGTTCCCGTAACCCTTAAAACGTTATGTTACCCTTCAACCCTTACCGTTACCCTTATCGTAACCCTTAAAAGTTATGAACGTTCAAATCGCTAATCGGACGTTAGGAGTAGACACTCACGCCCGATTCCACTTCCTGTTGACGTTGATGAAGTGGTCGACGATGTGCTGGCGCAGGCCGTCCACGATGTCCCAGAGCACGTCGTTGATGGGCGCGCAGTCCAGCATCACCATGTTGAGCGGGATGTCGCGCCGCAGGAACAGGATCTCGTCGCGCAGGGCCTCGTACATGTAGATGCGAGCTGAGAAATCCTACAACAGAAGAGGTGAAGAAGAATACGCCTCTATGTTTAGTGAGACTGTTTTGGAATCCATAAACAGAAGCAACCTGCCTAAATAAGAACGACAGGTTTATTTGAATTACATTCTTTCTGTTTCCTGTTGAAGTGTTATGTTGCTTCTTCTAAAAATGGAGGTGAAACGCTTTCTATATTTGTATGTGTTCAGCAACACTAAGTTCTGCTAGAAATCCTCTCAGAAACCGTCGAGCATCATAAAAGCTACTGTCTCCACCACCGGGGGCCGGTAGCAGGGGGCATACATCGACTTAAGAACCACCTTCAAGTACGGCGCTGGATCCGTCGCAAAGAACCTGAGCAGGTCTTCGTGAGCGGTTCCGTCCAGCAGGTAGAAGTACTCGTCGTATCGGCCGAGGAAGCTGGTGGGCCCCGGCCGGTTGGCCAGGAAGTGGCGCGTGCTCTTGTTCACGATGTCCATCATGTACTGCTCGTCGGGGTACACCGCCGTCAGGTACGGCTGGGGCCGGGCCACGCCTGCCGGCCGTGTCACGGTACTGTTAGCTACCTCAGAAGCAAACGCGTTTTGTATCTCTACCTCGATTGGTTCAGGTTCGATACGGTCAGTCCCTAAGATCAGACTTGGTCATGATTATGCTCCCATGATCTAAGAAAGCGGTCTATGGATAGATGGATCAGAGTTATCATAAGTAGAAGTGTGACAGACAAAATATTACCATGTAAAATACTAAATATCGTATCAAAACTCGCGAACCTCTCTGTATAGGTACCATATTTATTCAAAATTGCATAAAAATTTAAAAAAATATACGTTTACTCGACTGTCGTCTTATTGATGATAGTATGATAGATCTGTGCTGATCTGTGCTTGAGAATTAGTATTTTTTTCTTTCCTTTTCCTTCTGTCTCGACCGGCAACGCATCGGTGATACCTTCGATGTTACCGATGTCCCTGGGCGCCGGTGACCACCTGACCACTTACCATCAGGGGGCTCGTCTGCTCGTTTGTCCGCTAATAACATAAAAATAACACTATCAACAAACATTCCGAATCAGCATACGACTCATAAATGTTACATGTTACTGAATAGATCCACCTCACCAGGGTACATGATGGCATCGACGCTGGGCAGCTGGTAATTGACGTTGATGATGGCGTGGAACCACCTGATGATCTGCGCGCGCAGATGCTCCAGGGTGGGCTCGAAGCCGATGGCCGTGCTGCCGGCGCGCGCCACCACCTTGATGCGCAGCAGCGGCCGCTTGATGAACGTGTAGTCGCGGTACTCCTCGCCGTACTTGTTGCCCTCCTGAACCACCGACGCATACGTCACGCTGACACTTTCTCGAGGTGGTTAGAGCCGGGCATACGCCGGGAGCTCGATCCAAAAGGCGGGGTCGCTGTGAACGTGCTCGCGCAATTCACGTGCACGTTTTGCTCGTTGTGCGTTGTGCTCGAACGGAATGCCCACAGTGTGCTTGCACACAATACATTACTGCATTATGCTAGACTATGTACAATCCTATTTAAAAGTAAATGACGATGTAGTGTAGATGATAAAACGCACCAAGAAAAACATATTCTTCCTTGAATTAAGCAATTCTAGTCCTTCACGATACGCGGTTCTTCTAATTCGTTGAAACTGATATCGTCTACAAGTCAACGTACTCAGACATTATTTAATGAAAAAGTAATCTAGATAAGTTATAGGACAATCAAAAAAATGAAAGCACTCACAGAATAATAAGCGAAATATTGTGCGAAATGTGCCACGCTGCGCTCCACCAGATCCCTTACTTGTTTCGACATCAATCCGTGAATACAGCTGGAAATGGAAATAATTTAATTGTGCCTTGCACATTCTAAATACTTGTTTGGACTTATTCATAGACATACCATAATTTATCAGTTACAATCTGCCACCAACTAATTTAAAGAAAAATTATAAAATGTCTTCTCACCTACAGTTAGGGTATTTTTATAGCAGGTAGTTACTTCAGAAAGTTACGACAGACATCTTTATCACCATTATTTTAGATTTTTCCTATACCTACGACCAACTTCAATTTGACCGAACATTCAACCGTAAGGAACACGTTATATAGCTCATATTTCAATGCTCTCCTACGAGTTGAATTAAAAAAAAATATTACACGGGTACTTACGAGTGACCATGGTCTATGCAACGGGGTCGAAATAATGGTAAAAAATTAAAAATCGTGAGTACCAGTGTGCATTTAAAAAGTAAGTGTCCGCGATGATATAAGTTTAGAATCTTTGAATTTAAACTGTATAACACATTATAGTGACCAACCCAAAGAACTGCTCCACTTGAAACATAGAGGCCTTCCTGGTCTTCCCCACGTAGCCGGCCCAGTGGCGGCGCATCTTGACCATGGTGTCGGCCACGTCCACCAGCCAGTCGTCGAGCAGCGTGGCGCGCGCGGCCGCGCACTGCTGGGCCAGCCGCTCGCCGAGCTCGTGCGGGTACTGCGGGAACGGGCAGCCCTCCTGCATCTTATCCATGTCGCAGATGTACATGTTTTGGTACCTGGGGGGGACGTAAATATTGTTTGGTAATTAACAAAAGCGCCAATAATGGCTGACTTCTATGATCTTTCAATCCCGAAGATAAACGATCCGTTTCTTTTTTGTATTATGTAATTTAAGGACGTATGTACTCATACATATAATTATGTATACTTGACCAACGAAAACAGTTTACCAACCTACGGCTTTTTTCAATCTAAGGATAAGTTAATAGGTAGAGTAATATCCACTAACACTGTATTACGACTTTTCCACAGTCAATAACCAGCACTGCACTAACACGTCACACCGATTGTCATGGTACGTCCCCGGGGCTACGTGAACTTACTTCTCCTGCCACAGCCTCCTGAGCTCGATGAGGATGGGGTTCCCCTCGTAGTAGCGGTAGGCGAGGGCGTGGCGCGCGCGCACGCAGGCGGCGTGCCAGGGCACGGGCGCGCGCACCGCGTGCGCCGGCCACAGCGGCGGCAGGAACGCGATGCGCAGCCGCGAGCGCTCGCGCCCATCCTCCAGGATGTACGACAGGAGACATCTGGATAGTTCACGTATACAGCGACATGAATATGTAACCCGAGACGACCCCGCGCAAACAGTCGTATTTTTTGTGTCATTTTCTATGTGTTATAAAACGGTCAATGTCACGATCTGTCGATTTGATAAGGCATCGATGTCATACAGTTAGCTCTCGATGTGACGAACGATCGATATTATAAACTTTCGATGTTATGAAAAATCGATTTAATAAGCTATCGATGTTTTCGATGTTATGATGTTCGATGTAATGTAATTCGATGTGGCACATGGGACCAGTCTTCTTTAGCGCCTCGCGTGTGCGTCCGTTTTATATGGTATTGTATCGGACAATACATACGAAAGACATGTCACATTGAATCTCAAATCAACAACCTTCAGAAGAAGGTACCTCCTCATGGCCATAACGAAGAACTCCTTGATGTCGGCCTCGCTCTGGCGCACGCAGGCCTGGTACGTGAGCGCCATGAGCCGCCGCTTGATGGCCGCCGTCTGCTTGTCCACCTGCACCTTGGCGCGCTTGTACAGGTGCTGCGGGTACTCCGGCAGGTGCTGGTCCGACAGCGCCTGCGAGAAACGACGTAGGCGACCAACATCTTGAGGTATTCTTGTATACCGATACCGACAGCACAATTCTTCGTTATTAACCAACACAAAAACATATTGAGGTTACAACCTCAAAGACCATGACTATGAGTACACCTGAAGGTCGTGCCCGCTCTGGTAATCCTTGGTGGTGGAGCTATCGAGCTGCTCCCAAGCCCAACCTGTCCAACCCTGTCTTCCGCCTAACCGTGTTAATTAACCGTATCAGACCATCGGGGAGGGGAGGGGAATTGTTAGGGGAAGATTTAAAATTTAAAACATCGCTGACTCGCGTTCCAATAAAAGAATAAGGTTTTAGAAAGATGTAAATGTAAGAGCGAAACAGTTGGTATACACCATAGGTACAGTAGCGTACTGTGATACTCACAACGGTCAGGTAGTATTGTATCCTATTCAAGTCGTCGGGATGGATGTACTTGTAATGCTCCTCCTCCGTCATCTTTATCATCTCCAGCTTCTGCTGGTCGGGGTCCCGCGGTGGCTCGAACTCCAGCTTCTCCAGATGTCTGATCAACAATGTTTACTCCTTAATTAATGACGCAATATCAATAACAATTTTTCTTGGAACATTGAAATATACTACTTGAGATGTTGCAGTACAGATTACATGACTTAGTGGGAGATCATGGAATAAATATAAACTTCTTTTACTTCTTTAACGCTTCCTTGGCAGCTAATTCTGCTGCTTCCTTCTCTTGTCGCTTCTTCTCTATGCGCTTTCTTTTCGCTTCAGCCGCAGCAGCCTTCCTTCTGTCGTAAGCTCCAGATACTAAATCTTCTAGTAAAACTAATCCTAGAACATAACAAGGTGTGATACAATTTATATTGAAAATATAATATAATAAAATATAAAAATAAAATCGCATCCATATACTTACTACTTAACCGATTATTATTAGGCCAAAACATAGATGAATGGTTTATGTGTTATTAATAATTATTATAACTCACTGTTCATGATCCCGAAATCCTGTAATATTTTATGTCAAAACAATGGCTGTGGGTCTCGATACAGGCCCACACGATATTTTTGTGCATGCACTGATATCGTCGCGTGGTTTTGGTAATGTATTGTATTAGCGAGAAAACCGAGAACTACGTAATACCGAAGTTGGGACAATGACAAGAATCTAACTCGTATAGAACAGTATAGTTCTTAAAAAACTATTATTATTATTAATTAAATGCTACACGATGCTGTAGCATCGAACTATAAAATTACTAATTGATAAAGCGCAATCTACATTGTATTTGGGATATGGCAGAGTAGCGTAAACTTTTTTAGTGTTCACGAGGGCACGCTCGTGATGTTCCCGCACCTTTCTGCAGCTTATTCTTCTCTTTCTCCCTAGCGATGGCGTCGAGGCGCTCCTGCTCGCGCTCCGCCCAGCTCTTGAGCGGCGGGAACTGCAGCTCCCCGCCGGGGCCCAGCGGCCCGTACAGCTGCGGCTTGGGCCTCCGCTTCGGCGGCATGTTGATGCAGCGCATCGTCTTGCTCGCCGCCGTGTAGCAATTTCCTGGTCACGTTAACTTAGGTTACTTCCTAACTTTCTGTATATACTAACGACATCTATCTGTAAATCTTTAAAGTAGGTAAGTACCTATTCTATGAAAACAAAAACTGTGATCTACTTAAATTTTTTTTTGAAGGAAAATTAAAAAATCGATGCAGTAGTTGCTGCGTAAAATGCACAACGCATACTATCATTATATTTATAGCATTCAGGCTAGCTTAGCTATCGACGAGTGGCAGCGACCACAACGCCTTAGATGAGCTGGTGAGCTGCTCGCCGAATGTGTACTCAAATGTCACTAATAAATTCGCTTTAGCTGGAGTCACCAATAGAATCCGCGGGCTTGGCGTGGTCGAAGCTGTCCCTGTAGGGCACGCCGCGCGTCCACGACTGGCGCTGCATCAGCGGCGGGAACTCGCTGCATCCCGCACCACCTTCACCTAGATTCACTTGTTTATTTATTTATCACTATTAGTCAGTATGTAAGATGTACGTAAAGTGGATTTTATCAATCAAACATCATGATGGAATGCTGTCATCACTAATACAATAGTGATTAAAAATACTTTTCATAATACATTTCATAAACATGATGCATGCAGAATGCATATTTTTAAATCGTGAAATAATTAGGTATTCTTCATGATTTTTATGTATTTTCCAATGTAGGTACATAACTACATGTTATTTCACAGGTCACTGTGAAATAATTTTAATTTAAATAAATTCTTGATACGATTTTTTAGCAGCTCAGATGAGGTCGCTCCAAACAATTTTTGGAACGAAGTTCCTTAACGCGGCTTACGGGTAGTGCGATTTAGTAGAAATCGTCACGTAACGAAATGCCGTATGCTGTGAATATCGACACACATAGTATCGAGCCGACAAGCAAATGAGCACACGAGCAAGTGAGTAGGTACGCGGCGCAACTCTCTTTCTCTCACTCTCTCTGTCCCTGTCTCTTTATACAGATTTCATTTCGAATTACATTCGGAGTTGAAGGAAAAACGTAAGGAACTTGTTCCTGAGAGGGGTCCCCCGACCGCACAATATTTTTTATCAGTTTTTCTTTTCAAAAATTACATAAATTAACTAATTAGCTACCAAGAAAATGTTATAGCTTAATAGAATTAGATTTACGTGTGTACCTTCAGGATAGAAGTTTTTTGCGGCGCGCAGCAGTCTGCTGTCCCGATCGAGTTCGTCGTGGTAGCCGGCGCGCGGCAGCCACGGCAGCGCGGGCGGCGCGCGCGCGGGCGCCGGCACGAACCGCGACGGACACTTGGCGGCGCGCGACGTGGCCGGCACGCCCGCGCGCGGCGGCGGGCGGGCCGCGGGACGCTTGCGGTCGCCACTCGCCATCTCGCTAACGAATGCACTGCCATCAATGCTGTTACCTTGCTAAATTTGTCCATTTATAAAATCATCATAAAACCGACATGGGCGTAATCAAGGGGTAATCACGGATAATCAATCAATCGTAATCAAATAGGGGCAGGGGGGAGGCGGGTTGGGGGCAGTCAATGTAGTCGGCATGGTTTGCACGACAGGTTGTCGACAGAAGTGGTTGCACCCCCTGGTCAATTCCTTACCAACGCGCACGATGTACATACGCTACACTATGTACACCTACCGATCCACTAAGCTGGATAGTATATAACCCAACAGCATTCATAAACCTGGAGCCCGTACAAACAGGAGAGGACTCAAATGGACGACAGATAGATTCTTCACTGCGAACGTTTATTGCAAGAACGTCGGGATCGTACGATGATGCTGACAGGTAGTGGTAGGTAACTTACCAGAATTCCTTCAAAGAACGCTTTTCTATAGGAAAATATTATTTACACATTTCTTTGGCAAAAATTTTATTTCTAGCCGGACTTGTCAACGAGATTTTTAAGTACAATAAGCCAAACGTCGCCTAGGAAACTAAACGTTGTCATGGTTTCCTACAAATTCCTACAAATTGTATTGCCATCGCTCTTATCAGCCAGTATAATAATGTAGTAGCTGTGGTAGTACGGTAACGGTAGTAGTAATAAATACAACTATACTCGTAGTTTGGCTAATAATAATTATACTAAAAAAAAAATAGCCCAGTAGTTTCCTGTTCTAAAATACTCGCTGTGCACACGGCGGAGACTATCTTGGGTTGTATCAAATTATGCCATCGAGGATGGAATCCATACATGCACAACATCAAAATGTCTCAAAGGAGCCTCTACATGTTGGACCAGAGTCCCCACGCAAACCTTCCAAACGACCGAGTCCACTTTAATCTAGGACCCGTGAAACTGTAAATTTAGAAATACATTAGAATATAATTATACTCCTAACTGTCGTACATCATAATTGTCTGGTAAAAATCGAATATTTTTTTAATCAAACAAACTTACACTCGCTATGCGATTGTAATAAGACTAAATTTGCTTGGCAATTACATTTTTGTTCTACCTAATTTTTTCTAATTGGACTACTGAGTAAAGGTATATTTTAAATGAAACAAGTACATAATATATAAATGTTGATATTTATTAAAATAAAATATTGTCATTCACAACATCTGTTATAAATGCATTCTCAGTATCACATGTGATGCAAACAGTTCACATTCCCGGCAAACCATCTACAACTTACCGGTAAACAACCTGATTAAATAAATACTGCAAAATTTATTACAAAATTCACTTACATTAATCTTATTATTATAAAAATGCGTATTTAATTTGGCGGAGCCCTCTTAGGACATTCAATTCTTACATCCTTATTTGAAATTGTCTAAAGTTTGGCACATAGGTAGAAAAATTCGTGAATTACCATTTTACATCAAAATTATATTAACAATACAAGTAGGGAAATAAAGCCTCTTCTGACCAAATAAGTATAATTGCATAGGAAGACTTGTACTTTTAATTAGTCTAGAAAGACTTATAAAACAACAAAAACTAATTACTTATAACCAACATAATAATTGTTATAGAATTTTAATAGGAGTGACACAGTCATAGTGTGTATAATACGAAATTACATATCAAAAACACTACAATAATAATAGTACAAAATTGTTAACCTACTAGTATAATTCTTTTCACGTTCGAATACGATCTCAATGATATGAAGGGTTATCTATTACAAATACAAACAGAAAATATACCTAAAGTTACATAAATTATACTGAAAATTGTACAAAACACTGGTTATTACGAGTATATTATAAATAAAATATGATATACATTATAATAAAAGGATGTATAATGTATATCCTCCCACGGCTACACATACATACATGCATAGACGACATAGTTTTGCGTCTGCGTAATTGAACATTGTATTACGTGAAACTTATACAATACACATTAGTTTCAATAGTCACTGCTTTCTCTATGCCTCTGTATGTAATAATATGGTTTGAAAAATAGGCTTAGTTATAAAAAAATCTACAATAAATATAATAAATTCTCATATTTATATTAAAAAAAGAAGATCGAACCATTTATGAGTAATTAGTAGATAATTATATTTGCCGAATTTCGTTCTCTACTCAAAAGTGGCGGCACTTTTGAGTACATTACAATATACGTTTGGTCACTATTCTCATTATCGTTATTAAGGGCATCACTGGTCTGTACTTTAATTAAATATGTAATCGTATAAACGTATAAAATATAACACGCACACCTTTCCCAAATCTCTTTAGGTATCACAACAGGTTATATTTAATGTTGTAAACGTAGAATGTACAATTCGTTTTCAACGAACTTAGATAAAATAAAGATCCTATAACATTTTAATATGTATATGACTTAATATCTATGTATAACACGTTCTTCGAAAAGGTTATATTAATCTTCATATAGAAAAGGATAAAAAATAACATGTACTCCAAAATTCTGTTTATAGTTTTTAGTACTATTATACTCCTTAAAACATGTTTAAAGCCATCCTTTTGTTACCCCACATTACTTACGTCATACATTTTACACTTACTACCCAATAGCACCCGCCTTCTTCCCAAATCAACAATATAAATCTCCATCGAATTTTCGTTGTTTTCTAAAAGTGAGATCTGAATATATTTTTGTGTATAGTATAAGTAAGAACTACGACATCAAATGTTTTGTGATTTTTTCATTGTATTGTCTGTGAAAACCATCACCTTCACGATGTCACTTAGTAATTAGTTATCAACTCATCAAAAATGCTCTGAAAAATGCAGCTTCATAGTGTAAATACACTGGATAGGGTTATTAAAAACTTTGAGTATCATGAAATCTCGTTTGGCGTCACTGAATAGAGCCATATAACAAATCTGCGATGTACAGATATGACCTACCATCATAAACCATAACATAGGAATATTCTTATATTTTTCACCAATCGTTTTGTTCCATTTGAATTGCAAAATAATTGGTTGTATCGGCATGCGCATAGATTAGCGCGGACAAAGAGAATCCACCGTTATCAATATTATATCAATCCATAGTCAGTGATAAAGTCAGTAGATAAAATAATAACGATACTATAGTACAGAGTGCTCTTGTTCGGCGACGGAACTCTTTCGGAATATTAAACATTTGAAGGAGCGCTCAATAGTTGAATTATTATGTAGTTTTGTCACGCATTCCCCTACTACACTTTTAGTAAGATTTTGTCATTTTACTACGCAACCTTATAAACTGTTTAATATTTTTTCGTTACATAAGGTCAATATTCTTACGGAGAACTAGAGTTCCGGATAGCTGATATAGACTAAGTAAAAAATTTTTGTCAGTCGACAAGCAACACGAACAGATATAACATTGCGACGGGCCACACGGCAATCACCTGTCAGTTGCCGTCCAGGCCGGCGCGGTGCAGGCGGCCGGCGGAGCCCTGCCAGCTGAATGAGCTGTCGGTGTCGCCGTCCTCGCTGGGCGGGTAGGCCTGCGAGGCGGGCCGCGGCGCTCCGCCCCCGTGGCCGAGCCGCGAGCCGTCGAAGTGGTACCCGGCGTTGGACGGCTGGCGCACCTCGTGCACGTACTTCCACGTGTGGCTGTCCGGCTCGCCCGCCTGCTCCGGCTTCGGGCTGTACAGCCACTCTGGAAACATCGCGACATCGTTGCGTTCATGTACGATACTATCGACTTCCATTTTTACGCTACGTGTATCATGTTCTGCCTAGAACTTAGTGATTATAATGCTCAGTGGTTCTACCTTTGTGGCGCTCTAGAGACCAAACTTTTGAACCGATTTTCTTGACTCTTACGTAAAAATATTTCTCTTAAACTTGCAATTGTTACTAAACACATAACAATAATCATAATTTAACATGAAAAGAACCACACGTGTTGTAAAAAAATTGAAAGTCCACGAACTATGTGTGTGTTATTGAATAGGTGTTACAAAATCATCTTTATTGCTGATCATTTAGGATCTCAACAAATTAAAATACTTATTCGGGTTTCAAGTTAACTAATTTCGTTTCCAATCCCTGGCCGGCACTCACCTCCATTGGAGACCTTGGCGATGGCGGAGAGCAGGAAGTCCTTGTCCTTGGCCTGCAGCACCAGCATGCGCCGCAGGAGGCTCACCATGGACCGCTGCGCGTTCGCTTTAGCACGCATATAGTACACCGCCACACTGGATATTTACAACGTTACTTAGTTATACCGTTAAATAGACCAATATTTCGCACAATAGGTAAATGTCGGATGAAATAATGAAACGTAATATAGCGATATTTTGTAACAACGGCATCTAGGCACTCTCATCTGAACTAATGTAATACATTGTAAAGCAGCGCTGTACCGTGCTCTCTAGTTACAAAATAATACTGCAGATGGCGTACACCACTATTAACACACATACACAGCATACGGCATTTCGTTACGTAACGATTTCTACAAAATCGCACTACCCGTAAGCCGCGCTAAGGAACTTTCAATCTTTTTTTTTTTATTGATTTAAGTTAGCAAACGAGCATGCAACACCACCTTCCGCTGCCGCCCATGACAACTGTGACCGACTTCGAACAAGACTCATGGGGACTGGGATAGTTAGTCCGGTTAGGTGACGGTGTTAGAAAATTAGTCCAATTAGTCAGTTACCAAAGCAAGAGCATCAGGAAGCCGATGACGCCGGGGCGCGTGAGGAACAGCAGCGCGGCGCGCAGCGTGTCCCGCTGCGACAGCCCCAGCAGCTCCTCGCTCACCACGTGGTACACGCGCCCGTGCCCCACCAGCGGCCCGCAGTACGGCGACGAGCCCCTGCCGACGACCGTCACGCACGTACAATAATTTTTATCACGCCGACAATTTATCAAAATAAAATCTTAATAAAAATGGGTATGCGAAGACGATTTTTTGATTTAAGATTACATTTGGGAAATATAAAGCTTGGCTTAGTATTATTTATATTAAAAAAAAAACGAAAAAGAGATTCGCATTTCATTTAACAACAATAAAAATAATGTTTGTATTGTCGTTTTGACAGACGTTACCTGATGAAAAACACGCCAAGTGCAAACAGCGTGGCGAACAGCGACAGCGTGACCAGCATGTACAGCACGGTCTGCGTCTGCGCCGCGCGCCACACCTGGACACCACCGACACATCAATATGGATGCCTCTCTTACCATCACCGCCACAATTCAACAAAGTGGGAAACATTCGTACTTATTTCTGCAACTGCACAAGTTCACAGTATTGAAGTTGGAACTGTACAGCTTGATGGAATCATAAGCAATCAATCGATCTAAGGTTCGCAACGGCCAGAAATTGGATGGGAGAACGCTAGTGGCCACTTTCGGACTTCTTAAGGCCACATTCACCACTGTAATGTAATAGGAATGTCAAGCCGTCAATAACAATAATGTTATCGTTAGATAGCAGTCGGCGAACTGCCTCGAGGCAGAGATAGGGACTTGCCAAAGTCGGGTTAGCCTACCCCTCAACCTCCATAGAGCAAGGTCACTGCGGACTTCCCGAAGAACGAAAAGAACTCAATATTTAGCAGTGGAAGATCAAAGATATTAAAACTCCACGCTACGTTCATACAACGCAAGTTGCTCTTTTGGGACTGTTCCGGTGACATTAATGTAACTATGGATGTGATAGATAATTACGGAACGCATAAGACAGAAAGAGATAGTAAAAAATTAAAGTGTGTGCAATTCACACGTGCTAGAAGTGAAACTTAATAACAACGAATACTGTCAGTCCAAATATTGATGTTTTGCTTTGCTTACGTCAGCCGCCATTTTGCCGATGCTTCATTCGCGTCATTTCCGTTTCATCGAATTCCAATCACAACAATACTAAAGAAGTATCCACTTCAAAAATAGAAGGTCGATTAGCAAAATTTGATTGCCCCACATTCCGCACGCTAGTGACATACCAACTTCTTGTTCACTCATACGGTTGTCCGGCCCCACTGACCTTCCTGGCGGGGTGGCACGCCCGCAGCGCCGTCTCCCGCTTGATGTAGAACAGCAGCAGGAACTTGACGGCGACGGCGGCGGCCAGCGGCGGCGAGAACAGCGCGCCCAGCCACAGCACCGCCTGGTTGTAGATCAGCGTCAGCGAGTTGTACGCGATGTTGAACTCTGGCGCCTTAAACTTACGATCCCATCTGCAATACCACTTGTTGTTATGATGATCGAGATTACGCCACATATGACCTAATAACAACTACAGGGACGGCTCTAGCACATGTAGCGCCCGGGTGCAATCAATGCCCTGGCGCCCTATAGTATCAAAATGCGCAGTCGAAAGGGATTAGGTCTAGGTGTAGCGAGCGGCTCTCGGCGCCCCCGACACCCAGCGCCCGGGCGCACCGCACCCCGTGCACTATAGGTAAAGCCACCCCTGAACAACTACATAGTATAACAAAAATATTATTATTAATCAATTTGATGACGATTACAGAATTAAGTGATAAAGATAGTGATAGCGGATTTGCATTGGCCAAAACAACAATATAAAAGGTAACCTTTATGATAAAGATAATTAGTGGTTAGGGGTCTTTCAAGTATTACGTAAGCACAACAGGGGGGCGCGGGGTCTATGCTTTGCTTATTGTTGATTACATGGGGGGTGGGGGAGTATATATGGTGATTACGTCAGCAGATTTTCTCAAAATTCTATTCAATCAATAAAGAAACCATTGAATACAAGTACCAATGTTTACGTAAGCATGGGGGGGAGGGGTAAGTGATTTACTTTTGCTGACGAGGGGGGGGGGGGGGGTTAAAAATTGCCGAAAAACCGTTGGACTGACTTGTAGAGCGCGCCCCTGAAGAACTCTATGGCGGGGATGACGAGCAGCGAGAGCGCCGCGTCCAGCACCACCAGCCGGTACGCCTCCTGCCCCACCGCGTTCTCCCAGCACTGCCGACAACAACAGCTCGTACAACTATCACCGATCGCCGCCCACAGTCCCACTGCTGGGCACGGGTCTCCTCAAACAATGAGAGGGATACAGGCCATAGATTGGCAGACTTCGCACACCTTCGAGAACATTATGGAGAACTTTCAGGTTTCCTCACGATGTTTTCCTTTACCGAAGCAGGTGATAATAAAATTTCAATACGCACACATTTTTGATAACTAGAAGTTCGTGCGGACTGCGCAGATCAGAGACAAGGTGGCGAATTCTCGGGTCGTAGACCAAGATCCACTTTGGGTCGCACCAGTGGAGTATATATAATAATAAAGAATAATCTCTGTCAAAGCTAGTAGGTACAGCAATAACAACTAACGCTTTTGTAAATAAATATCATTACACTCATGGCCCCACATTAGTATTCCCTGTGCTTAGTTGCCGTGGACAACACACAAAGAAGCACATACACCCAGACCAAGAACAGAAATTTGAACTCGTACAAAACCCCACCCCGCTTAGGACCGAACCCAGGATCTTTCGAACGGCGATCTGGCATGGCAATCATTGCGCTACACGCGTCATCTACAACGTGACTATTGGGGAACTGGGGCTCAGGGATTCTGGGGCACTAGGGAATCAATCTGACCTGTTCCCCGGAGCGCGACCAGTACACGAGCAGCAGGATGAGGGTGCCGATGTCCAGTAGCCAGGTCCGCGCCAACGTCACGTAAAACGCAGTCCTCGGCTTGTAGAACTCCAACCTGTCATGTAACCGTCATCACCATCATAACCCATGACTAACGGCTAGTCTTGTGCCAGCGTACATAAAAAACGATTTCCACCCACGTTGGTGCTGATGCTTGATTGTGTGCGCGCCGTGTACGCCATGTACAACACGGAACACACACAAACAAACAGTAGTTAGGCCAACAGCGAAAAAATTTCAGATAATGTTTCTCGAAGCTAAATGCAGGGGGTACTTATTCTAAATATGCTTATAACACTATTGTCGCTAAGTTGTCAAGTCTCACCTTGATTGAGCACAAGAATTAAGGCTAGTATAATTAGGTCTTAAAGAGAGTAAAGAGAGGTCTTATAGGGACTTGCTTCTAACGAGATCTGATTTAATTATGTATTAAGTATTCAACAGTGAACACATGAAACATTTTAACGTGATAAACCACGAACAAAACACTAACTTGACGAGCAGATTGAAGAGCACGGGCACGAGCGCGAGCGCGGCGGTGACCGCGGCGGAGACGGCGAGCGGCGCGGGCGGCTCGGGCAGCGCCAGCAGCCGCCACAGCCCGTACTGCAGCGCCGCGGTGCCGCCCAGCGCCAGCGCCGCGCCGCCCGCCTTGGCCAGCCGCCGCCCAGCCGCCGCGCAGCGCGACAGCCGCGGCCGCCGGCGGGACTGCTCGGTCAGCAGCTCCTGGCCACCCGGTCGGTTTAGTGATTTTTTGAAGTGAAAACTTCTATAGTATCGTTTATTTATTTATTCTTTTTTGTAAGACCTGAAATCAGGCTTTACAAAATAGAAGAGAAATTGTGGCAGGTGGCAAGAATTAAATCGTTGTAATGTAATCGTTGTGATTAGGAATTCGATGAAACGGAAATGACGCGCAAATTAAACGAAGCGGAAACGAAAAAAGAGACAGGCACTTTTTAACGTGGGAGAAAATGAGATAGGAAGCATCGGCAAAATAGCGGCTTACGTAGGGAAAGCAAAAAATCAATATTTGGACTGACACCATAAACAAACATGGACAAAGAAATTCGAAATAAACATGTATACAAAGAAGGCGGCCTTATCGCTTCGCAGCTACTTATCGATGTGTCGCTGGTCAAGAAAAACAGAAAGAAATACTTAGATACAATTAATGAACATCGCGTAATAATCCTTATACATATAACGGGAAGTTAGTACCTTGAACTCATTATAGAGGCTGTTGGCGTTGAGCGCGGCCGCCTTGTGCGACACGATGCCGAAGTCCCAGCCGCAGAACACCCTGTTCGCGAACACGGCGCTCAGCCCGCCGCGGATCTCGATGAAGTTGCGCCGGTACGAGTACGCCGTCCTACCGACACAACACAGAAACACCTCACAGAACTTTATGACAGTGTAAACTTTGGGGCGAAACACGTGTCGTGTACTATTGGAATAAGTTGTGATGGTATATACCTACCTGGAGATAAGGGAGGGCGGTGGGTCCATACCAAAACAAGTTCCATCTGTGCGGATTGTTGCAAAGAAATATAAATACAACTTATATAACAATGGATTTCCGCAAAGTAACGCCTGATACAATAAATTAGTGTAAAGGTTGGTACACCCCAAAATAATACCTAAAATCGATTCAATTTTTTTGAAGTTAAACTTCTTTGCGCGCATAGGGTACATTTTACGGATGAAACGCGACACGAAAACTGTCATATTTTGCTAGCTGTTCGCTAGATGGCAGGTTTGCATTCAACAATATTCGATATTCTTAATGAACTGTGTAATATTATAAAGAAACAAGTTGTCCCGGCGTACTTCGTACCGCTTTATAATTAAAAAATGTTTTGGTGATATATCGACAGCAACGCCACCTATCGGGTCCAATTGTGAATCTAAACCATTCCCAGATCCCCTTGAACACACACAAAAAATTTCATCCAAATCGGTCCAGTCGTTAAAAAATGTTTTGGTGATATATCGACAGCGACGCCACCTACCGGGTCCAATTGTGAATCTAAACCATTCTCGGATCCACCTGAAGACACACAAAAAATTTCAACCAAATCGGTCGAGCCGTTTAGGAGGAGTTCAGTATCATACACACTCACACTCGAATTATATATATTAAGATGAATAAATTGCTTAAATGTTTCAGCCGCCCCAACGTAACCTTATTAGTGCAAAGAAAGACTTGTCTCCATCGACGACTCACCTATAGCAGAGCACCCCAAAGACGACCAGATACAGACAGACCATGGTGTAGAAGTAGGCGAACGGCATGTTGTAGGAGAGCGGTATGGCCGTGGACACGTCTCCCGCGTGGTAGTGACCGTAGAACAGCAGCGAGTCGTTGAACCCGCCCTGGAACATCGCAATATCACCGTAAGGACAATGTCATTACGATATTTGTTACACACAACACTTATACGACCCCATAGCCTAGATGGTAGTGAGTTGGTGACGGGTCCAGGCTTTGATTCCCGGCCGGAGCAGATATTTATGTGACAGATAAATGTTTAGGAATGTGACGGAATCTTAGGGGTATGAGTGTATAAGCGTTTATTTAGATACTTACATATTTATATCAAAGAAAATATTATGCACTGCAAATTGTCAATTACGGTCACTTTTACATTGAATAAGATAAGGTCAATATCAAAATATTTTGATTAATTCTTTCAATGGTAACTTGTAATAAGCTGTAAGTACTCTAATGTGTAATGTAATTAGGACCGATCACAAACGTTCATTAATTGTTTTTCCTGTTTGCGAGTGTGAAACAGTAACTCAACTCACCGTCCCACTGACAAAGTCCAGGAAGCCCCTATCTCCAACCGTCTCCCTGGTCTCATCATGCAGGATCTGCGGCACCATCACGAAGGCTACGAGCAGCGTGGCGATGGCCAGGTCCAGCGCGAACAGCCAGCGCAGCAGGTGGAAGTAGGAGCCCACGGCGGAGCCCAGATGCCCCTCCAGGTTGCGGATCGCCTCGTACCACAGCTCGATGGAGAAGATTAGGTCGCGGAGACGCTCGCTAGCCTGCGGGTTCACATAAGGATTATGGTTAAATACCTGCTGATATATGGACATCTCAAAGGCTTTAAGTACAATAAACGATCGCAGTGATTTCATGTAACGTTCCGAATATTATGAGTACAGATTATAAGCATACGACTGCAGCACACAGATATCGCAAAGACAGGTAGAGTGCAAAGTAGATTTTCTTTCAACCTTAGAAGATTCATTATATGTATAGAGCTGGCAAGGCATCGTTTACTACAGTATATCGGTAAGGTTTATATGAATACACATACGAACCTGAAATATTTTGTATCTACTACTAAGTACCTAATATCCAAAATCAATTTGAATTAATTTCAGCTATCTCTCACCCTTTTACACGCAAAACTGATCCTATACTTGAGCCGTTTGAACAGGGAGATGGGGCGCCGCTTGGAGCGCAGGCTCACCGAGGCGGACAGCTTGGCTCGGACGTTCCTCTTCATGGTCAGCCCCTGGGGCAGGTCTCGTAGCGCTTCCCTACATTTAAAAATTATTTTAACTCATTTTATCTCGTTGCGGATACTATATGCATTTCAGGTGTAGGACCATACAAGTATAATATTACAGGTGGGTTGCATTAATTGCACCACTGAAAAATATGTCAGACTATGTGGATTATGACAAGGTCCATGTAATTAAGTCAAAATATTGTTAGAAAATACAAAACCCTGAGTAACTCGTGCATTTAAAATGTTACGTTATAATCATAATAAGTAATAAATAATAATTTACAATGAAGCGCTCATAGCCCGGCGACTTGCGTCGATCTCAAGTGATCGACAAAGTTAAGCAACAGCGGGCGCGGTCGGTAGTTGGATGGGTGACCGCTAGTGGCAAAATTTCTTGAGCGCTTCCGTGCTTCGGAGGGCACGTAAAGCCGTCGGTCCCGGTTGTTACCATGCCATGTCGGGTACCTTCGGGTGGCTTAAAAATTTCTGACACTTGGGTTGGCCACTAACTCCTCCACCAATCCGCACTGGAGCAGCGTGGTGGAGTATGCTCTAGGCCTCCTCAGGTATGAGGAGAGACCCGTGCTCAGTAGTGGGCCATCAATGGGTTGAATCCAATAATTTACTAATATACCAACTTCAAAAAGCAGTCATAATAATTACGCATTAATCTGTTATATTGTCATGATGAAGATGATTCCTGTGAAAATGGATGCCGAATTCCTTACCTCCTTAGTTCCTCCGACTCTGGATTGTCCTCCATCAGGCGCTGATGCTGCTCCATCTCCCGCACAATGATGTCCGCCTGCTTCTCCACGGCGTCAGGAGCATCCGAGGTTGATGCCTCCAACAACGCATTGCGTTCGGAGTTCACGCGGCGTAACCGTAACGTGTCTGGAAAGATGATAAATCACGCTTTGTCATAAGACAAAAGTAAATCCTTATCACAATATGCTAAATATATTTATTATTAATTGCATAACAACATTACCGCAGATAATTTTATCAATATCACTTCCCTCGCACTCAAATGGATTCATAGTTCCGTGAACACTTGCACACTTTCTCGCCTCGTTAACAACGGGTTACCGGCCGGGAGCTGCTATGTGGGGAACTGAGGCTGATTCACGCCGGTAATTATAACGAACCTTCAACTTAATTAGGCCTTGTTAGGACGCGCCAATAACACAACATGCTGCTTATGTAATAAGGGTAATTACCTTTCTTGACCTTCATTTGGACTTTTAATTATGTTATGTTGTTATTAACCGGACTAACTATCCTACTCGCCATTTGAGTTTTTTTCTAGGTCGGTCAGTTGTCATGGGCGGCACCGAAAGGGCGGTGCTACATGCTACATGGTGCTAGTGCTGCATGCTCGTTTGCTACCTTAATTTCATAAGAATATGTTAAAAAAATATATTGAAACCAGGAAGTCATTCCTTATGTAATAACTCAACTTCGCGCATGTACTCGTAAACTTACATGGGGGGGCGTCACAAAAACATCGCAGGGCGACCATTATACTCGATCCTTATATCTCATGTATCTCCTGGGGTCCTCAGACACTGGACAATGCATCATCGGGGACGTAGAGAATCCAAGTATGAGGCATGCAGGCTTTTTATAGTCACAGCAAGCAAGTTCATTAGAAATGAAAATCTACTCAATCAATTATGCTGAATAATTAAAATTACCTAACATGGTCTATAGAGCAATAAAAATATTTACCTCTCTAATATAAAGTCTATTCTATTTTACCAACCATGGCCTATGACACTTTTAACATACAAAAAACGAATCTACTTATATCTAACGCCAAGGGCACACAGTACTGAAGGTTAATTGATTTAGCGATTTCCTGAATGTGAAGCGGACAATGTTCGAGTTGGAAATCGCCATTTATATCTTTTAAATTTATGGATGGCCCCTTATATACTTTAGAATTACAACTCAGCAGAGAGGTTAATTAAGTACTAATATTTGTGGATGACTCACTGTATGGCAACTGGCGGGACGGCATGAAGTTGACGGCGACCTGCCTGGCCACGTTGTTGCGCAGCGTCAGGTTGCGGCGGATGCCCGCCGTCATCATTTCCACGTCCTCTGTTTCATTGATATCCATGTTGGGAAACTGAGGATAGAATAAATTATATATTTAAACTCTCTATTCTAGTTTTTTCAAGTATTACTGTTGTTACCATTATTATTGGGTTGTATATTGTTCATGGTGATAAATGAGAAATGGTACAATATTTGTCTACACAGATGTTTTGGCAAGTCTAGCCAGGACTGTGATCCATGTAACTAAACATTGGTTATTTTTGGCCTCAAACCGTGAACAGCCCACTACAGGGCATAGGTCTTTACTCATAACTGAAGATGTTATGAGCAATGTGTTTTACTGTTTCAGTGCCCAAGAGTCAGAAATGTTTGTGCCTCCTGACGGTCTTTAATGTGGCTTAAATACTGCTAACGATAAAAAACCCAGAATGTTTCAGAAATTGTAGCCACTAGCAGTCATCAATCTGACCATGCCACGGTTGCTTGACTCTTTCGATCACTTAGATTCAATACAAGTTGCAAGGTTATGAGCACTTCAAATGAAAAGCCAAACATTGCTATATATGACAATACACAAATTGTAACCATTATTATTATGCATTTAAAAACTGTTTAACTTAGTGTTCAAAGATCATTTTGTACCAGTTGTTTATAATTGATGCAAGTAGCTTGTTATGATACACACTTTATAGTAAATCATTAAATATAGCTTACATGTTTTAATAATGAGTGTAAATTAAGCAGTTGTGTACAATAGTTTCAAAAGATTTGAAACTTCCATTTAAATTATACATGCATACATATAATCATGCCTGTTTCCCGTACGGGTACGCAGAGACCACTTCTTTCCACTTGCTACAATCCTTACATACTTGTTTCGCTTCCTCAACTTTCATTATTCCCTTCATACATGCCTAATGTTATTACATATTAACAATGACTTATCCTCATTTTTTTCCTGAAGGCTGAATTTATATGTGTGTAGGTTATATCCCTTGCATTAAACTATAAACCTTTATTTCCCGCACATAACCTTCTAAATAAAATTAATATTTTGCAATAGCTGAATGAAGGAAAATATTGTAATTAGACCTTGGATTGGAATATTTACCTACTGGAATATTTATACCAGGAAGTATTCAAGTTAAATATTAAATTCCCTGTCATATTACATACCATACAAAATAAATCTACATACCTTACTTATGTAAAACGCTACCTAGGAAAGAAATAATCGCCTCAGAATTTAATTCAATGATTCATGATTTCTTTACACTGTTACTTACGTTATATTTTATCAGAGGCCGCAAATAACAAACCATTCAATTAATATGATAAGGGTAACAATTCTAGATAGCAATTAACAATCCGCGCACTTGATAACAGACTACATTTTCGATAAAGTGAAAGTATTAAAATGGGTATTTAAACTGATTCTTGATTGCTGTTTTTCGTATTCGATTATTTATTTGTTTCAGATTTCTATACCTAACCTAACCTACATTTTTTGTCAATCTTACTATTTAATATTTATAGTCATTATGTCATTAACTACAATATGACTGACATTGACATCTGACAGATTTACTTGACTCATGAGCATGGACGTATTATAGTAGGGACACGACATATTGTACTGTTAGAAATAACGGACCAGCAGACGGAGCCGGGCGGTGGCGTGACAATCCCGTGACCGGTGGCGTGACGTAGCATCGCAGTGATGCCAGATCTACCAACTTTCCGGTAGATCTACCGATTTCGGTCTAAGACTACCTGTCTACCGATTTGACCTTTGGATCTACCGGTTTTTAAAGTTATCAAAACAATTCGTTA
Organism: Ochlodes sylvanus; assembly: GCA_905404295.2. Taxonomy (NCBI): domain Eukaryota; kingdom Metazoa; phylum Arthropoda; class Insecta; order Lepidoptera; family Hesperiidae; genus Ochlodes; species Ochlodes sylvanus. The sequence continues at coordinate 12,518,214 of FR990134.1, read as the reverse complement.
AAAATGAAATATTACCAAAATTTTAATGAAATCAGTAGTGTAATACTGTGCTTAAACGTTAAAATTAGTAATTTAGTCGACATACGAGTAATAAAGTAAGTAAACTTGCCACTAATTCGAATGAACGAGTGGCCGATGGAGCCTAGGGGGGGGGGATGCAAAAAGTTATTGCACGCGGGTGCTAATAATACGGGTAGAGGCGGCCCTGAGTACCTACTTAGGTAAAAATCGGTAGAAAATAGGTAGATCTACCTAATTCTACCGATTTTTTGCTGTCTATCTACCGCTTTTCTAAAATTTGGGTTGGCAACACTGTAGCATCGTGCGACCGTTGGGTTGGAGTGGGGGCAGAGTAGGCATGGAAAATACAGTTACTTTTATTTAACTTTCACTTCGCGAAAATCTTAATTTTTTTCACGATATATATCACGTTAAATTTATCGAACAGTTATTTTTTTCACAATGTTCTAATGTCATACCTTCTACTCTTTGAATAAATAATACCTTGATATTCCGTTCGTGAACAAACAAATATTTTTACGATGTGCTACAAACCATCGCAAAGAAGTTAATACTTTAGGCAACTAAGCATAAAGTTTATTATTAAACATTCGCCTAAGCTAATTATTCAAACCCATTCGTATAGCGACGAATCAGTAAATTATATTTTGCTCCTTCTAACACGACTGTATTTCGGCATTTCAATATTCGTCCTTCCTCTTTCGCTCTTTCTGACGTCGTCGTGACCGTGAGTCTACGGCGAAATACGATAATAAAAATATCCGACTGATCTACGATACGATGCGTGAATAATCTATGGCGTGAACTTTCCGAAATATCCAAAGGTAGCTAAGGTAGCCGAAAAGTAACTGCGGGATTTTTAACCGACTACGTCACGGCAGGTAACGTTCGTGACGCGTGAAAAAGTTTTTCGCGCGATTTTTCACGGTTACTTGTGAATCATGCCATGCCTAGGGCAGAGAGATGACACAGACGGCGGCATTCTCGGTGTGGCATTCGGACGAGACGGACGTATTCCAGATTCCTAGCTGAATATTGTAATTGCTATTTCTGTTTGAACTTTCCATTAAAGTATGAGACTTGTTTCGCGTTATTTTTCTTTTTAAATAATTATCTCCACTTCTAGTTCTTAAAAGTACTTTAAGTACTACTACTACCTAATGAGGCCGAAAAATAAATGTTTACCTAATGCCTAATGTTTACCGACCCAAATGACATTGTCAGTCAGTTCACACTTCACCCGGTACTTGTCTTGCCAAAAAGTCGTGGTCAAAGTCAAATCAGCCATCTTTAACTATACACACGGTACGCTTTAAATAACATTAAAAATATTGGTTAGTGTTAATGTTGCCGGGAAAATAAAGGAAGATTTACATTATAATTAGCAAGGTTCTCATGTGCAGTTATAGATCATGAGTAGTTGATGTCATGACTTATAGGTCAGCCTTAAAGCCGCCATGTTTGGTGGCCAATTGACGTAACAGTGGGACACATTTTTTGTTGACATGTCACTTCCATAAGTTTCATACTTCCATGCTCATGAGATGTCTGAATGACAGCTAATTGTACCTACATTACTCTATACTCTATAGTGACAGATGAGATGAAATTGTACTGGAGGAATTATTTTTATTTATTAGTTCGATTTATTTAAACTTTTATTTTATTTTTATTTTTATTATAAGCATGTTTTTTAGATTTTTTTAACTTTATTTTATTTCCTTAAATAAAACAGGTAATTAATTTCACATTGTATACGAATTCTGTGGTTTTTGTACACTACCAATTGGGTGGGGTTGGGCAATAACTCGATCGATAGTGACAGTGACATTAGTTTAGGATTGACACATGACAAAGTAAAAACTAGACTAAGTTGAGGACTGAACTGATCAACTGAGAAGTTTAACAATGGATTTCGTCGAATCCATATATTAAAGTAGCCGAATCCTTAACTCCATTGGAGACACTAAATTAACAACAACCCTGTGTAGTTTTTTGTCGTAATTGAACAAAACGTAAGTTTTCCTTTCTTCATTATTTTATTTTGCATACATAGCTGTCTACCTTGTTATATCGTCTCTATCTACTACTTTTCCTGTGAGATACTATAAATATAATGATAATAAATCAAGTTACCTTGCTGTGTGGCCGTTGATCTAAGGACTAATAGGGGAAAACCGGCGTGCTGGAAGCAATGACAATGATTCATGGATCAACAGGTCGGGCCATATTTGGGTGGCATAATATGTTTGTATAATTATTTATACTTGTGTTTGTATACAGATTGTATGTACATAAAAAAAATAATTTCATATGTTTTTGGCTATAGACCTGGAAGAGTTAGTTTTTAATAGAAATTATTTGTATAAAACTACTTTTTACATTAAAGGCATATATATCACACGAGCATTCCCCAGTGGCTATTCCCGCTAATTTCCAGAAAATCCCTTTTTACCCCCTTAACAATAAAAATTCTTCAAAATATAGCAAATTTAAGACTTATATGGTTTTCTCATTGGTCCCATTGTCAGAACTGAACCAAATCGACATGGGACCACATGGGAAGCACCAGCTTTCAAATAAAAAAAGAATCATCAAAATCGGTTCTCCCAAGCGTAAGTTCTGAGGAAACCAACATAAAAAAACTACAGTTGAATTGAGAACCTCCTCCTTTTTTGAAGCGGGTTAAAAATATATAATATTACCTAGTCATCTAAACCACAGTACCAAATCATGACTATTTAGGTGCACTGAGAGTAAAAATTCAAGGTCGTGACAAACAAGTTCAGGTGTTGAACTTTGTGCATAGTGCTTCGTAGATCTCCCTCGTCTGTGTTGACTGCTGGACACACATCGATAGCTATGGCTAATAGCGCTATACTTAATTTTGATACTGGTCAAAATATGTACATACAATTTGTATTTAACTATCCAAATGTTGAGAACTTTCATTTCAAATTCCTAATTTTTATGAAAATAATAGCCCATGTTACTCAGTAACAATTTTACTGGTGTAAGAACTTTTCAAATTGGTCCAGTCGGTTTTGAGCTTATAATACAAAAAATATATTAAAATACTAGGAATGTTTTCTCTTTATAACATCACTCCGTTACAGTATTACTTTTCCCTTAAACCAATTTAAACAGTACTTTAATTAAGAATACTTTGTCTCAGGTATGACCGCCTCCAGGAAATGGCCTCTCCCCAAAACGTGACAGTGGATACAGTTCGCACAATTCTAGCTGAAGTTATTGAGGCATTGGAGTGTCCAGAGTATTCTTCCAAGTTGGATGAGGCCAAGGAAGCAGCTGGCAATGAGATGCTGAAGATGATGCAGCTTGTTTTCCCCATGGTGGTGCAAATTGAAATGGAGACTATCAAACGCCACGGATTCATTAATTCTCGAGAAGGTTTGTTTGTTAAATTAGTGATTTTTTGGCTGTACATTAGTTGCTTCTTAACTATAAAACGGATAGCATAATTCTGTGACATGTCAAGAGCAGGGAAGGTTAGTGGAGGGGTTACTAACCAACCCAAGTGAAAAAATTTATGCCGCCCGTAGGCGTTCGATATGATTTCCAATAAATAGTATTAATCGGGATAGACCGCATTCCATGCCCTCTGAAGCACGATATTTGGCACTAGCGGTCATCCATTCAACTACCAATGCTGCCTGCAATTGCTAAATTGATTAAATTAACAAACTATGATGTGTTCGCCGGATAGAAATTATTAATAGATTTTGGCCTTTCAAGCTATTGCATGCATTTGTACCCTTGAAGGCATAGGTAAAGTTGAGTGTTTATTATCGATTAAGTAGGCGTGTTTCAACGGTAGGTATAGTCCAGTTCACCCAGTTGGTGCGTGAGATGGAGAGCATGGACGGCGAGGTGGCGCGCCTGCACAACCAGATCCGCAGCCACTACCTGCCGCCGGTCTCCATCAGCTCTAGCGTGGACACCTCGCTGTAGGCACATATATTTTTAACAGGTAATCGAACTAAGCTTGTAACACAGTGTTAACTATTGTACTGGTTTACGAAGTCGTATGGTGCCCTTTCAATTTCAATTCATTTTCATTTTTCATTCTTTTAATAAATAGTTTTGTTGAACATAATGTTCTATATTTGAATTTCGCGCCTATTTGTGCATCTATTTGCGCGCTCTCATATATTGCGGTCTCTCTCTACTCTGTAACATCAAGCGGCCGGTATATTACATTGTTAATTTTCCGTAATTACTAAATAAATAGTGATTAAAACCTTAGCTGCATCTTTTAATTCATTAGGTTTTATAGTAATACCATCACAATTTGTTATTGCTATCAGCATTTTTATTAATATGTTTAATACAATACAAAGTAGTAGTGTGTATCGCTTCTGGGTTGTAAGCCGTCAGTGTACCTTACATTAAAAATTTAAAACGACGTTAGACAAACAGGAAATTTAGTGTTTCCTGCTGGCTGTAGCACGGGAAATTGTTCCATTGCTTGTCCTTTTATAAACGAAAATTACACTAGAATTCGTTGCGTTAATGCTACTTTTTGGAAGTCCTTGAGAACTGTCAGCCTAGCTGCAGTGTGATAAGATATTATGCACATGCATACCTACGGAAATAGTTTTGTTATGCGTACAAGTCAAGTCAATAATAAAGTCGCATACATTTGCGAGGAGCACAACTATATTTGGTATGTATATTCTGCAAAAAGATTCTATAAATAATTCTATTGTAGGTACGTCTATTTTTACACCACAAAATGTTTACACACCTATATAGGTGTGTAATAAATCAGCTGAGGATTTAAAATAATAATTACATACCAATAGCCACTTCTGTACGTAATGTATATGTACGCGGTTGTATATTGCGGTTTTGGAATTATTAAAAATCTTCACTAAACAAGCTGTCCCTGTCGCGAATGTGAACTAAAATGGAGCTAGAAAAATAATAACTAGAATAAAATGAAGGTAGATAAATAATTACTTGGGAGTCTATAGTCTATATCTATATATATATAAATAGGTTATAAGATAATGTGGGTAGGCCTTGGGCAGACACATTCTGTGACGTGTCGTGGCCGGCGCCGGTTCAGTAAGTGAAATTATTATTGTCTATCAGTGCATGCATTATCAGATTGTTATATTCAGTATTGTACCAGTTACCGATGAGTAGGACGCACTGTTTGCGAACCATATTCAGAATCAGATACCAGATTGACCAGTACCAGAATCAGATCAGTTTGCGAGGCTTGGGGTGGCTATAGGGGAGGATTGAGGCCACGTTGGGGAACAGCCCCCATGTACCAGCATCAGTAATCATTATCAATTACCAGTATCAGCAGATATATTAGTATCAGCGTATCTGTTGTGAATCAGAGATCAATCAGGTTGAACCAGCCGTCTTGATACAGCTAACATTCAGTAAAGCTCACAGATTACCAGGTTATGTTTATGACGTGTATTGTGATCAGTTAAGATATTTCGCCGTGTACCTTCCGCCTTAGGTAGTTGGCGACAGTCCCAGCAAACTTCTTACAGCAGCGCCGCCTACCGGGTCCAATTGTGAATCTAAACCATTCTCGGATCCACCTGAAAATACTCAAAATTTTTCAACCAAATCGGTACAGCCGTTTAGGAGGAAACTTTTTATTTACTTTTACAAATAAGTATAAAATATTTTCCCGTTTTTGCAACATTTTTCATTGATGCTCCGCTCCTCTTGGTCGTAGCGTGGCCGTGGGGTATAGCCTTTCTCGATAAATAGACTATCATTCGCAAAAATGATTTTTCAATTCGAACCAGTAAGTAGTTCCTGAGATTAGGCCATTCAACCAAACAAACAAACTCTTTAGCTTTATAATATTTCATGAAAATCATTGGAGCCGTTTCCGAGATTCAGAATGTATGTACAAGAATTGCTCGTTTAAAGTTATTAGATAAGTGACAATTATAGTGATATTAAAATTAATCGTTGACGACACGAAATACAGAGAGAAGTGGAAATGGTACAAGTGTTGATTAATAAGGAAACCACGGTAGCAAAATAAACACAAGTAAATCCCTAATCGTATTATTCACACTAAGAAACTTACATTTTAATTGGTTGGTACTTGTCAACTTAAAATAGTCTATCAAAACGGCTGTTTATAGTTGAAAATGCACCTTAACATGTTATCTTAGTTTTTATTTTTCCTTGCCATATTTGGTGTTTTGTTACCTTTATAAATTATACTATTTCCATTTCTTTATTTTCTCGATGACAGCTCCTGTGAAAACTTCAACGAGCGTCTTTTTTACATTATGTATGCATTATTTTATAAAAATATGACGTTTTCACACGTACAAGGTTATACCACCTGATTCGGAGAAACTGATAGGGATAGGCTATATCGATAAACGTAACACGATAACAGACCCGATATTTTTACAAAATGTAAGAAACTAACTGCTGCCGGATACTTTTGTACAAATTTATTAACTAATATTAAACTATATTTCATTACAAGATGTTACACGTATTTATTCTTGATTGATAATGCCAAGTACTTTAAAATTTTCGAAGATGTTGTAAAATAAGTAGGTATAGGTAGATACTCGAATTAATAATTATAAAAGGCAGTAATAGCCTAGTCACTAGTGGTTAATATTTCGGTCTCCTGTTCGGGGGGTCTAGAGGGTTCTGACTTTTCGGAATTGTGTGCGTTTTAAGTATTTAAATATTATCATTAATTTGCTAAAACGGTGAAGGAAAACGTTTTGAGAAAACCTGCAGCAAACAAGCAAATTCCGGATTATCCGATATATAAACATATAACTACTTTAATGCAATGTTCATAATTATATGTACCTACTGAAATAAAAATAAATAAAAATACGGTTTCCAGTTAAATTACATAACATACATATATTCATAATTATCATTAGATACTTACATGCTTACCACGTCTTACGTTAGTGCGTCTTTTACGACGGCTAGGATGTTTTTGTTTTCCTACAGAGTATAATACATATATATGTCGGCGACATCCATTGTGGGCTTATTTCATGTCAGGATTTCAGTTTAGGATAGCAAATAAAACACAGGTTCCGGACAAACACATGAAGAACACGTTTATTCAATGATCACTGTCCGGCTTGGCATAAATTCTCTCTTTTACTTTGGTTATTTGGTTGTTTACGCGGAACTCCGTTTCCGACATATTTGATTTACTCAGCGATACGCAATATTGATGTTATCGATCGAGCCACTCGCTCAATCCGCGATATCACATTTTATTAGAACTTTAATAACAACTTGCTCTTTCCGAAATTTTCAATTACTTCAAACCAAAGCAAAACTCAAAATCTTTAACATAGGAAAAATGGCTACTAGTGGCGAGTGGATTTTAATAAACTTTGTATTGCATTTTTTATCCCTAACTACCGTAAACTACCACTGCTTCCAATGTCCAATTATTATCGAGAACATTAAAGAAGAAATTCTATTTTTAAATTAGGTACTTCTATGTGTCTCGTCAACAGATAAATCGACAATATTCATATGATTAATATAATTCATATTGACTGAGTTCACTGTTAAAGAATGCCAACAACACCAGCGTATTTATATGTATTATAATATAATGTATTTATATTATTTTATATTTATTAACAATGGAATTATTTGTGAAGCTATTTATTTGATAAATAGCAATTTAAACCCTAATCAGTCTTGGCCGTTGATCGTTTTTTGGCAATAACTTGCCTGTAGTATGTAGTATAAAAATAGTAAATTGTTTTATAATAACTTCACAAAATGTCATTACAATTGAATGTACGGCATAGGAAATAGTGCTTTCTATTTTGTCAAAAATGTCCATCCCTAACGCATAACAACTAACCAAAATCCCATTGCAATTGGATGAACGGCTTGGAATGGTGTGGAGGGCAAAATGAAATATTCTTTATTCCACACCATCTAGCAGAACTGTATACACATGTTGTTAAATAAATGGTAAATGTAATATTGATATGAATTTTTTTAACTAGAAATAATATAATAAAATTGTCGATATCGATTTTTTTTACCGCATCCCTGCACGAGTAGCATAGAATTTTCTGGGAATAGCACTACTTCTTAAAACTTAAAACGAACCTTATTGCAAAGGGACTGAGTAGCTTTTTGGTTATAAATTATAGTTTCTTTTAATTGTATGTTTTTGATTTTTTGGTTTTCAAATTAATTTAAAACTAGGCTTACCTATGGTACGAAACTCCGCCATTAGATAAATTCTAAGCTCTGCTATCATTTTTGCACTCCAAAATTGCACAGTAAGGCATATTTACGTAGTTTATTAAGAATTTAATTTACGCAATGCACAACTGACGCATCTCAGTGACAGTTAAGCAATACCGGCCATTTTCCAGCAAATACGCGGAGCTCCGCGCAACCTTAGTGCGTGTGCCACGCCTACTTTGCACTTCCACTTCTCTCTCTGTATTCCGTGGTTGACGATTGGTTTAAGTGTAATGTAATGAACTAATGACACTTAAAAGAGAAAGACGATGACTATGTGGTTGTGCAGTTAAACTTTGTTATTGCTCAATTAGTTTTATTAGTCATTTATAACATTATAAATTTTTAGAAAATCAGAAAAGAAATAAAGAATGATGGCGGTCGGGGAGCACTCCACTTGCCAGAATTTTATTTGCTCGAATTATATTTGCTATAATAGTCACCAGCCATATTATTGTTTCTCAAAATTTTATATGTCATACTCATTGTTTGCTATATTAGTCACGTGCTAGAAACTTTGTTTCCCATAATGTAATTTCCATAACATCATTTGTTATAATCATTGTTTCCCATAAAATCAATTTCCATAATATCGTTTGTTAAATAATTGTAAAATAGGTTAGAATAATTAAAAAAAAAATAGTTAGGTTAGGTTGTTACAAATAATTATGAAAGACAACGCACGAGCCGAGCGAGCGAAGCGAGCGTGCCGCGGCCGCGCGGCAGCGGCCGGCAAAGTGCCAGAAAGCTGAGAAAGCCAATCGCTTCTTGGGACAAAGGCGTATGGCGTTTGAAAATTCTGTTGCATAATATTATTGCAATTAAAAATATGGATAACAATACGTATGGCATTCGAATCATTATGGAATCTAATGTTCGGGCAAATAAGCGTATGTCACATGTCTTTTATGGTAAACAAAACATTCGGGCAATTAAAATTCGGGCAAATGAAATTCAGGCATATGAATATTATGGCATATATTTGTCGGGCAAACAATAGACAACCTGGCGGTCGATGTGTGTACCGGAATGCCACGATGCAGCACTACCTGCCGTTCCCAAGCTCGTGTCGTACCTTTCCGTGAAACGACATAAGATATTTTGCCTATAATACTTCGGGACGCGGCGATGATGTCTGGTTTTGTTAAGCCTCATTATATTCTGTCTTAATTACAGAAACGGTCTCGTGAAGCAAGAATCTCATAGACTTTACCAACATGAGGAGAAGAAAATACGTTATTTGTGCGTGCGTAGTTGTGTTCGTATACTGGTTCCTCGGAGTCGGGGACTACATGTCTGCCAGCAGTTACGAAACGGAGTTCAGCTACCCCCTGGACATCGAGCTCCGACCGGTGGTCCAGGACATCCTGTCCGGCGGCCGACCCACAGTAGCACCCATCAACTTCTACCCTTTCAAGTTCCTGACCACCCCTAAGAAGTGCGTCAACGTCGAAAAGATCGATCTACTCATATTGGTCAAATCTGCAAGAGAACATTCGGAACGACGGGAGGCGATTCGACAGACATACGGAAGGGAGAACGACGTGCCGGACAAGATCGTGAGGACGGTATTTTTCCTCGGCATCCATAGGGATCCCGATGTCGACGTCAGCCAGAAGGTCGCGGCCGAGCGGGAGCGGTTCGCGGACATCGTCGAGAGCGACTTCGAGGACGACTACTACAACAATACGATAAAGACTATGCTGTCGTTCCGCTGGGCGTACGAGCACTGCGCGCACGCCGCCTACTACCTGTTCACGGACGACGACATGTACATCTCGGTGCCCAACCTGCTGCGCTACGTGCAGGACGTGGGGTGCCGCCGCCCCTACGAGACCCACCTGTACGCCGGCCACGTGTTCCGCTCCACGCCGCGGCGGTACCGCGGGAGCAAGTGGCGCGTGTCGGTGGCCGAGTACCCGTGGGACCGCTGGCCGCCGTACGTCACCGCCGGCGCGTACGTGCTGTCCAACTGGTCGATGCGCACGCTGCACGTGGCGAGCGCGTTCGTCCAGCACTTCCGCTTCGACGACGTCTACCTCGGGATCGTCGCCAAGAAGGTGGGTATCTTTCTGACGCACAGCGACCGGTTCCGCTTCTACAGGATGAGGTACACGCGGAAGGGGTACAGAGACGTGATCGCCTCGCACGGGTTCGGCGACCCGAGCGACCTGGTGGCCGTGTGGACCGAGCTGAATAACCTCCAGCGACTTCGCGTGTAGCCCGTCGATTGTATTCGTTGGGGAACTCGAAGCGACCAACCATGTCCATGCCGCTCAATACATCGGATATTGTACTTACCAACCAGATATTTTGTCATTATGTATATATGATGTGTCTGTAAAATGTTACGTTGGTGCGTTCGCCAAATTGTCGCTCGTTAGAATCTAGGAACGAAAAGTTCTTCTCTTCATACTACACCAATTAATTTTGTTGGCGGCATTCCTTATAAACCGGAGTCTCATACATTATTTATTTATAGTAATAGTTACAATGTTTTCGCTGCGAATTCAATGTGATATTGGGCCCATTGTTGAAATACGACTACGATCGATATAAAACAGCCGTGTTAGAAGTTCGATATGGAGTCCGCGGGCACTGTCTCGCTTCCTCTTTATACGTACCGGAATTTAAACCGAAACAAACAGAAAACATTGCCGCATTTATGTGATCCATTACCTAATTAGTTATAAGTAATATGTAGGTGTAATTTCGTATCCTAGTGAGTGTTAATGATTTAGTTGTGGATAAGTGATAAATACTCAGTCAATCATTTCCAATTGAACGCGGAGGCTGGTTAGGAATATTAGCGTGCTGTTTCGTTAGTGGTGAGTGGGTTCATTGGGCTAATGGAACCATTTTTTTTGAGTTTTTTGCTCGTTTCAACTGTAGTAACAGTGCAATCTAAACTGAATAAAGGTTTTTTCAAATATTACAAATATTTGAGGAATTTCAGTAATTTGATAAATTGAATCTTTGATTGTAATTTGGGATTGGGAGGTAGATGAACTTTGTCCTTTTTGTTCCTGTTGCAAATAATTATGTATGTCGCCAGATCGCCCCATATAAATCTTTTTGTGTTCAATAAAAAATGGTAACAGACCATATATACAGTGTATACTGTGTAATTGTGTATCCTTGAGCCTATATACGTAGTCATTATTTGTAAACAAGTTGTGAGAGATGCTCGTCGGATTAATCATACGTTTCATAATGATATCGTAATAATCAAATGGTAGCTGTATTTTCAGTGTCTATTTATTGTATGCAAAACCTTGATAGTGGGTACGTAAGTTTCTAATTGTATTTCTATGTATAAGATAAGGTGAAAATTGCAATACGCAAACTCTGATCTATGGTATGTACTAATATTATTAGCAAAAATAAAAGTAGTTCGTTCACATAGAAATCCGTCATTGACGATTCGATGTTAATGTATTATTAAAATAGAATCTGTAATGCATAATTATTCTTCAAATTATTGAATTAAGTATTCTTAAAATACGAATAGGTGTTCACATACAATTGTAGTTTCTCGTGCAATATCATGTTGGCCACGCCCATCAGATGTCTGTATCCTTCTCTGTCTATGGCTTAAAAATAAAACAAATTTTGAAAGATAAAATATGTTTAATTTGTCAATAAGGACTACTCGTATATAATATTTTAACATCAACTGGTAATATATTAATATTAAATCAATAACGATTGTATAATATGGTACGTTACACATCACACATGTTCCTGACATACGTAACTAAGGCACTACGCTTTTACAAATAAGGTACTTATTTGAACACAATAACAACCTATTGTTTAAAGGGTAAAAGGGTATATTTTTTTAACAATAGAACCAATCCTATAATGTGTACATACTCTGCTCCTCTGGATTACATACCTACTGGCTTACATAGTACACCACGCTGGTCAAATGTAGGTTGGAATATCATAAAATTTAAGAGTTTATTAGTAAATGTAGCAATAGAAAAAAAATATCAACATTTTAATTAGTGACATTGTCCTACTAATAAATTTATTGTTCATTCTTATTATTCAATATTGCCTTATATTATTCGATTTCATAATATGTATCACAATTTCTTGTCACATTTCTTTATGTCAGTCACTTAATATAAGCCTAGTAAAGCAACCTTTTATTGTTCACACGCGTTCACATTTATCGTGACTACGATTCATGCACCAAGGTTGAAATATCAGTATAAAACATAATTCTGTATCGCAAGTCAACCATACTGTTGATTGTGTAGTGTTAGTCTATTCGAGTTATGTAGACTGCTATGGAAATTACAAGCAATGCAGTATTCGTACAAGTATTTTTTTAAATGCTCATTTAATTTCGGAATGTGTGCTAAACTGAATGCACACAAGTGCGAGACGGGCCTATAATAAAAATACAAACGTGTACTGAGACACTGGTTTACATACAACATTCGTAGTTTCCCTTCGTACACTTCCCCTTACATAGAACTAGTTCATGGTGATGCTCACTCACACACCTGTCTTTTATGGTAACAGCCGACAAGAGCAGACTAGTCACTCGATTGTAAGTGGTCACTGTCGCCCGTGGACGTCAATACAATGTACTGTAATACATAATACAGCGACCACCTCTTAAACTTTCCTATCTACCCTCTACTTACAACCAACCATTCCCTCTTCGATATACCAAGCGCATTCTATACGTATAATATCAGCGCATCTACATAAGGTATATTTTGTCAGCAATGACGAATTTGAAAAACGTAGAAATATATAGAGCTCTTAAACTTTCCTTTCCTACCTCCCCTCTTACAACCTACCCTTCCCCCTCCGATATACCAAGCGTATACTATACGAATAATATCAGCGCATCTAGATAAGGTATATTTTGTCAGCAATGACGAATTTGGAAAACGTCGAAATATATAGAGTATTAACGAGATATCGATTTGTAGATCTATTCTAGGCCAAGCACATTCGTATTTATTGTTGGCTCGGGGATGTTTTCTTACGGTACACACGTGCGTGTGCGTCGGACCTTGCAGGAGTAGCATCGTGAGCGTTTATTATTTACACATCACTTACCTACTTCACATAATTACATAATTATATTTGATAGCTACCAAAATTCGTCACCGCTACACATAAGCTACAGAGAGAGCTTGGCGAGTATTAAATGATCGTCTAGAAGGGGTTCGCGGCGTCAAGCTCCTTGAAAACGTACGTGATCTTCATGATGGCGAGCCACAGGTCCTCGTCGGGCACGTCCTGGTGCAGCGTCAGCCGGATGGTCTTGGGGTCGAACTGGATGCCCTTCACTATCACCCCCTCGTCGTTCGCCGTCTTGCAGCTGCCCTGCGACATGGGAACGGGTCATCAGCCTCTGAGCCTCCATGTCGACATGAGGACCCTCTAGCCCAGGCGGTAATGATACTTGATGCGAGGGGTTAGATTCCGGCCACGGCGGACATTTCTATCACAGACACATGTATATGATGTGGGAGTCTTCGAGAGGAGTGTGAATAGGCTTTTATAAGTTAGTGCGTTCCACACCTTGGACTTCATCACCACTTACCATCAGGTGGGATTGTGGTCAAGCGCTAACTTATTAAATATAAAAAAAAGACACAGTTCTCGGCTCGTGGATGTTTGTGAGTGTTATTTGTATTGTCCGTGCCAATTGCGACAGAGACAATTCTAGCAGGTGAAAAGCAAGAGGATGGTAGCTGGCCAGCCGGACTACATCGAGCGGGGGGCGGTCCCCGTCGCCTCCTACCACACCCTGGTCTGCCGGCGTGAAAATGAGATCAGTAGGCCCGTAGCCATATTGGTAGAGACCCCGCATGCGAATCAACGGACCCCAGGTTCGAGTCCCAGCCGTTCTCGGATCACGGATGTAAGTGATGTGTTAGTATGATTGAAATGAAATGAAATGAAATGAAATGAAATTTATTCGAAGTTGGTTTTTTACAAACACTTTTCGATAGTCAATCTACGCCATCGCTTCGACAAATCCCTACCGTGAGTAGTATTGGAAGAAGAAGCGGCAAGAAACTTCCAAGAAGCTTTTTTTGCTACTCACATTACAGATAGCACTTACTACTACTTACTAGTTAGAATATCAAACTCATGTCCAAGCATTTTTATCTTTAAAATAATCATCAAGTTTGTAATAACCTTTCGTCATAAGAATGCCTTTGACATGATTTTTAAATTTACAGTATGGCATTTCCGTCAATTCGAACGGAATTTTATTATAGATTTTAATACAACTACCCATGAACGAGTCTCCAGTTTTACAAAGTCTGAAGTTTGGTACAGTCAGTTTAGCCTTGTTCCTAGTATTAATGACGTGAACATCACTCTTCTTAAGGAAACTGTCATAGTATTTTTTAACGTACATAATATTATCAAAAATAAATTGTGAGACTACAGTTAATATATTTATTTCCTTAAATAAATTTCTTAGCAAATCCCTTGGCCTGAGGTTGTAAATGGCACGTACTGCTCTTTTCTGTAAGATAAATATTGACTCTATATCTGCAGCAGAGCCCCACAACAACAGACCATAGGACATTATACTATGAAAGTAGCTAAAATAGACTAATCTTGCTGTTTCTACATCAGTCAAGAGCCTTACTTTCTTAACAGCGTACGCAGCCGAACTAAGTCTCCCCGACAAGGCTTCAATATGAGGACCCCATTGTAGATGAGAATCTATAGTAAGTCCCAAAAATTTTGTTGAATTTACTAGTTCTAATACTTCCTTATTTAGAACAATTTGAGCAGGAACCTGCTTTACATTTGGCAACGTAAATTTAACACATTTGGTTTTTTTCGCGTTTAATACTAAGTTGTTACACGTAAACCAATGCAGTACTTGCGAAACAGCATTATTTACATCGTCAAAACATTGTTTTCTTCTATCTACTTTAAAAAGTAACGAGGTGTCATCAGCAAATAATACAGTTTCACATAAGTTCGTAGTGAAATAAGGAAGATCATTGATATAAATTAGAAATAGCAGTGGTCCTAATATTGATCCTTGGGGCACACCCATCGTTATGTGTGCTCCAGGGGACTCTACTCCATTAATAACTACTTTCTGAGTACGTTCAGATAAGTAAGATTTTAGAAGGCTAACTGATTGTTTTGAGACACCATAATGACTAAGTTTATTTAATAATATATTATGATCAACGCAATCGAACGCCTTCGAGAGGTCACAGAATATACCAATGGCATCCTGCTTACGTTCCCAAGCATTAAAGATGTGTTTGAGAAGTGCGATGCCTGCATCAGTGGTATTTTTCCCTCTCGAAAAACCGAACTGATTAAAATGAAACAATTTATTCATAGAAAAATGAGACAGTAGCTGATTGTAAATATTTTTTTCAAATATTTTGCTAAGTGCTGGTAAGATAGATATTGGCCTAAAATTTGTGGGATCGTGTTTTTCTCCAGCTTTGAATAAAGGTATTATTTTCCCATGTTTCATAAGATTGGGAAAGCTACCGTCATTAACACATTTATTAAAGATTAAACTTAAATGGGGTGCAATGAAATTGATAATTGATTTAACTACCGCTGTAGAAAGGCCCCACAGATCACTTGACTTTTTAATATTGATCGAGTTAAAGCTTTGAATAATTGAATCGCAAGTGACGTGTTTAAAAGTAAACAAGTTGGTGCACTTATCAACACATGACTCCATAATGGCCATGGCACGTTGAGGACATGTATTTAGGTTTTTTGTAATCATATGCGGTATTTTTGAGAAGAAATTTTCAAATGCACCGGCGACTGCGTTGTCGGAAGTGATATTCTCGTTATTGACCTTCAGAGTAAAATTATGATCATTCAATTTTATTTTACCCGTTTCTTTATTAATGACATTCCAAGTAGTCTTAATTTTGTTTGCTGATGTCATTATTTTATTGGAAATGTAAATTGATTTAGCTTTGGCGCATACTAATTTAAAAACTTTTGAGTACATTCTAACATAATTCAAAAATTCCGGGTCCGTAGAAGTAGATTTTTTTGCGTATAGGTCAAACAGTTTAATTCTACTTTTATATATTCCAGGTGTTGCCCAATCACTAAATTGAGTTTTTAAATTTTTACAGTTGACATGTTTTTGTTTAAAATTTTTATTAAATTCATACTTGATTAAATCAAAAACAGTCGAGTATGCTTTATCAGGTGTATCATTATATTTTATTTCCAATGATGGTACTTTTCTTTCAATATTGTTTTTAAATATATTAATCCTTCTTTGTGTGATTGGCCTACAAATTATATTTTGTTTAGCAAAGTCATGATGGTACTCAATGGTGGCAAGTAGTCCGCTATGGTCTGAACTAATACAATTTAATATTGACTTATTTAATATCATGCAATCACAAAAAATGTTATCCAAGCAAGTAGCTGATGTAGCAGACACTCTGGTAGGTTCAAGCCACCCACAACCATAGAACCTAGTGAGGGGATATGGCTTTGAAAGCGTTTTATTGTAGGCCACACCAGGAGGCCTACTACGAAAAACGAAAGTCGACGTTTCGGACGACAGATCGTACTTTATCCTACCAGTCACGGTCGCCAAATTATGTTTCGTGTGAACATATGGAATTTTCTTAAGAAAACTCAATGCGATTTTCGTATACAAATTTATTTTAATAGGAAAAGGAACACGTAACAGTAAGAAAAATGTACGATCCGTCGTCCGAAACGTGGACTATCGTTTTTCGTAGTAGGCCTCCTGGCCAGCACGGGTACGAACCTGCGTCTCCGCGAGGCAGACCTGCTGCAGGCGCTGCAGCACGGCGCCGGCGCCCAGCGCGCTGCCGGCCGCGATGCGCACCAGCACTATGTTGGTGTGCTGCGTCGCGCACTCCACCGAGAACGACTTCAGGCACAGACCCTCGATCACTGGACACACCGTACAACGTCGTTAACAACTTATTATCATTGCATCGATTAGGCGTCGATACGACTAAATTTTTTGGCTTCGATCGCATACACACTCGTACTAGTATTACGATATTTTTATGATTCGATACCGCGGCTGTTGTGAAACATTTCACTACGCCTAGGCAGGCGGTATTTTTTGTTAAATATTGTATTTTATTCTTTTTTTCGCCGGACGGTGCGCAATAAAGGTAAGCCAGTTCCGCGTCCCGCGCCTTACACAACAGACCCATTGGATGCCTTCTATTGTCTATAGTGGACGATCAACTAGTTTCGCTACCCATAGCGGTAACGACATTCGCTTCAGTGTGAACAGTCACTCGGATACTGCTACCGTCGGATGGAGAGCATAACGCGCATATTTGAAGAGGCCTTTACAATGAGCCGCGCTACCGCCGGTAGGAAGGCGTCGGTCTCACCGTTGGCGAGCCTCATCGCCCGCTTGTGGTCGAGCGCGAGCCGCGGGGCGGTCTCGTCGAGCGCCACCAGCGCGGCGGCCGCCAGCACGCCCGCCTGCCGCATGCCGCCGCCGAGCATCTTGCGGTACCGCCGAGCTCTGGCAACACGCACAGAACAACAATAGACAACACTAACTTGAACACCAGGTTCGCTGCCAGAGTATACTACACTGTAAAAACAGGGCTACTTTTTTATTTTGTAATACTATCTACTCTATAATCTACAATCCTACTACTCTTCTATCTCTTTATTAAACTTCCATACTGGCAATAATATGTGCATGTTTTACATTTTAAAATATTTTTCGGGGATGTGAACGACCTCGTAACTATCCAAGACCAACAAAAAAGAACAAAGGTTGTTGAGCCTTTGAGCATTCTCAAGTTTTTTTTTCAATTTAGTTAGGCAACTTTTACCACTCCAAACTTATATTTTACATAGGTATATCATAATAATATATCATTGGTATTAAAGGAGTTCTCGCATCAGTGGACACTATTATTGAATATCATAGTGCCATGTCTTCACTAAAGAACCATACTCACTGCTCGATAATATGATAACTCCCCGCAAGCGCTGAGCCCACGGGCGCACACAGCCCCTTGCTGAAGCACACGTAGACGGTGTCGCAGTCCTGGACCAGCCTGGCCGGCGGCACCCCCAGGTACGCGCTGGCGTTCAGCAGCCGCGCGCCGTCCATGTGCAGCGCTATGCCGTGTCGCCGGCACAGTGCGCCACACTCGTCCAGCCACTTGAGCGGTAAAACCTGTGGAGAAGATTATAAACATGTTTATTGTTAACATATCATATTGAACAAAAGAAAACTCTGGTCTATTGATATGAATTTAGTATACGAAGAAAAGGTACAGCACAGACTCGAGTCCGGAGACAGAATAAAACACAATAGGAGTCAGGAACAGAATATTGTAGTTACTTTTTGGACTATGACAATCAATCCTTGCAAGATTGTTATACTATTAACTGTGCTTGAACAACAGTTGACCAAAAATGTTACCTTTCTCTAATCACATGACAATATGTATACATAAATAAGTTATACTAACAAGAATAGCAAGGGTTCAATACACATACTTATGTCAAAATTAGAATAAGGATTTATGGGTATTTTGGGGCACCGGATATAGAAGTTTTAACACAATAACATATATTGCTTAACCTGCTAATTAGGCTCTATCCCTTTTCCTGATAGTTTTTTTTTTTTATTTTTACCACCAGATGAAATTTTGCTGTATGTTTATAATTTATATCAGTTTGTTTCAGACCTCAACCAGTTTAAAATCCTTCTTTTACCTGAAATAAGGAAAAGTAATGGCACACAAGCCAAACGCACCTTCCCACCACAAACATTGTGGGTGTTTTCAATGCAGACCAACGAAGTAATGGGTTCATGGACGTCGGAGCCACGAATCCGCCTCTCCACCTCAATGAGGTCAAAAGTACCATCTAGTTCATTCTTTATTGTGTTCAACAACACCCCGGCTAGGTGTGCAGCGCCACCTGAACATATTGTTGATGCTGAACCTCGTTTCATTGACAATATGGAAGCAGAGAATGAGAATATAGTGTTGTTACCACTCATAAAACATCATTAATTACATGTCGTATTCAGGATAAACAAGGGTCCTTGAGATAAATTTATAGGCTGAGCAGAATGATAAAAGCCATAAATTACCCATAGAAGAGTTCTGATAGATACTCGACTTCATATTTGTTCATGCCTCTGGGAATTCAAATTAACTTTTATTTTTTATAATTATAAAACATTTATTATAATATATAAGTATAATTATCACTATTAAATTTAATTTTAAATTATTCAATATTTTATTTTTTAAACTTATTAATTTATTTTTTTTGCTACATGTAAAAACTTTATTTTCATTACCTTGTTCATATTTGAAAATATGAGATTTATCCCCCACTATAGCTTCAGCCCCTCGCTTATTGCAATGGACCATCACTGGAACAACAGTAAATAATACCAAATTGAGTTGTGAAACAGGAAACAGATCTTATATCACATTAGGAACAACATTTTGTTAGGTCATCTTTAGGATCTAACCACCATTATCCTCATTGCAACCCATAATCCACTGACGGGCTCAGATCTCTTCTATTTCAAAATTAGTAAAATGATTTTATAAGTAAATGTTATTGACTCATCTTTGCATCATCATGGCTCAATTTTCTGAATGTCTATTTTGTGTATTCTCTTGTCACCTGCAGGCTGCAGCCCAGTCAATCTCAGTACGAGAGGGAGGACGTTATTATTTATTTACATTTAGACCATGAAACCTATAACAACTTCACCATTACATTAATTGCAAAATATGAAAAACCTTACGGGAAATAAGATTGGCCATAGTACCGCTAGGTACAAACAGCGCTGCCTGTTTCCCGAGCAGCGCAGCGACCTTGGTCTCCAGCGCATTCACCGTGGGGTCCTCGCCGAACACATCGTCTCCCAGTGCAGAGTTCACCATCGCATGCTTCATAGCTGGTGTGGGCTTCGTCACTGTATCCGATCTCAAATCCACTATGTATGCCATTATTCTAAACACTTTTCAATAAGTTGTGGTAACTAACAATGAAACGAAACTGTTAACCTTTAAACCTGATATGTCAGATCAGATAATAATATTCATATAATTATGCAATACAATAACAATAAAAAGATAACTGACCGTTCGGCCGGTACATAAATTATAGTGTTTATTTTATATACCTAGCTAGTAGTTACCTACTCTTTTTTACTTTTTGAGTACATCCAAGGACACGGATTCCACGGCCCAGAGCCCCAGAATATTTT
This sequence comes from Ochlodes sylvanus, assembly GCA_905404295.2. Lineage (NCBI taxonomy): Eukaryota > Metazoa > Arthropoda > Insecta > Lepidoptera > Hesperiidae > Ochlodes > Ochlodes sylvanus. Next base: position 12,497,663 of record FR990134.1, on the reverse strand, counting down.
GTTTTGATTTGTACGACAGTTTGACAGTGACACTGACAGCTGACAAAATGGTACCTACCTATTTAATTTTGGCTATCAATGTCAGAATCACGAGCACAGACTATTAAATACACAGTCTCAACACTGAACACAGAGAACTGAGCTACTCAGTCCAACTAGCTGTATATAATATTTTCGCTGACTCATTAAAGTTATTAACTATTGAATTAATAATTATAATTTTACTATGATCCTTATGATGATTTACTATGATTACAATCTCACCTGATAGGAAGTGGTGATCTAAGCATGTTGATTGAAGACACCAATTTCAAGTCCTGAATAACGTTATTGTAAAAATGATTTTTTCTTTCATTTAATATCGCGACCTATCGATGTGATAAGGCTTCGATGTTATAAATTCGATTAAATGAACTTTCGATTTTAAAAGCTTTCGATGTTATGAACGATCGATGTAATAAACTTTCGATGTGATGATAGTTCGATATAATAGGCCATCCATGTAACGTGTTCGATGTCATGAACTTCGATATAATGAAATTCGATGTGGCGTATGGAACCCGTACCGGAGAGATGTTTATTTGTAAGCGGTTTATGTTCCGCGCTTAATTATCAACTTAGAAGCGAGTCGACATCGTCTCGTCTCATCGCTTTGCCGTTTTTTAGGCATTAGGCTGAATGGAAGCATTAGAGTTGTGCAGCATCTAGGCACTTGTATGTTTAAGCTAATGAACATGTCGACGAAGGGTTAGAGCGGCCGCGTCATTTAAGTAAGGTAAATGCTAGGGATGGTAAGACGGGCAGTGAGACCTTGAAACGGGCAAGAAGATGATTATGGTGAGACGTAACTACAGAGGCGACCCAACATAAGGTATTTGTGGTTCGCAAGCTTTTCCAGATGCTAGGTGGTGCCAGTACCAGTATTGGTACTGAAAAATGTATATTGTCAAAAGAATACTTAGGTAACGGCTCGAAGTGAAGTAATATCATATCGCTTCTGAATTAATAAGTGTGTCTCAACCCTTACATGCTATCATGAACGCGTCAGTTTTTCGTTCCCAATTACTTTACATTCCTAATGACAATTATGGTACAAACCATTTAATTGGGTAGATAGCTGTCAATTCCTGTTAACCACAAGTTTTGACCAATAAGAATCAAGGATTAGCTAGGGTAAGAGATCCGATTTTGTAAATAACTTCAAACTTAAACTCGTCTAGACATTTGATTTGACGCAAAAAGAAAAAGAAGTATTGTAATGTAATCGGCGAGCGAGATTCATGCGTTCATTTTTGCATTTTAATCGATTCAATTTTAAGTGATTTTAAATAGCCTTAGATTTATTTACAATTTAACTAGTGTAATTAAGTTACTTAAAAAGCGAGTTACGATCGCGTCAGTCCCATTAAGTAGCAAGATTTCGACACAAATTTCCGACAAACAGAAGGTGAATTCGGGCGTCGACCGGTCCATCCCTCCCTATCCGTATTTAACCGTCGCCAGTCGCTGTTCTGTCAGTCGCGATCGTCATTTTGTGGGTGTCGTGGTTAGCGACGGCACACGCGGAGCGAATACGAGCCGGTGAATATTGGAAGGTGTGTTGTGGTGTGTCGGTTGGGGGGCCGTTTAATGTGGTATACAGTGTCGGCGCTAGGTTATCGCGAATCGGGTCGCGCGGCGTGATCGGGCGGCGCGATGGTGGACATGGATAGGAACGACCCGGAGCTGCGGTACCTGTCGGTGGACCGGAACAGCTTCAACGACCCAGCGACGCAGGCGGAATGGACCCAGAAGCGGCTGGTATGGGTGCCCCACGAGAACCAGGGGTTCGTGGCGGCGGGTATCAAGGGCGAGCGAGGAGACGAGGTGGAAGTGGAGATCGCCGAGTCGGGGAAGCGTATCCTGGTGCAGATAGATGACATCCAGAAGATGAATCCGCCCAAGTTCGACAAGGTGGAGGACATGGCGGAGCTCACGTGCCTCAACGAAGCCTCCGTGCTCCACAACATCAAGGACAGATACTACTCTGGACTCATATACGTAAGTTTTTAACATTTTCTTACTCTTACTCCTAACCTATATTCTAACCTCAATTTTTTTTTGTTGTGGAGTATTATTGCAATAATATTATTAGAAATCAAAATTATAAGTTATTTAGGACTTGATTGATGTCTCATAATAAGTAGGCAACATGCAAAAAGTATTTTAGTCAGAAAATAAGCATTAGTAAAGTTTCCAAAAATAAATATTATAAACTCCATTGAAGTTGAGATGTCAACTAGAACTTGAAAGGGATTATGACTTACAAAAAGCTATTTAGGATTTTTTATACCTGTTAATTCTTGTATAATTTAGGTTACATTTATAGTTATGTTACCAGAAGTGATTTAATCTTTAAAATATTTTTTGAAGACTACATACATGGAGACAAAGATTACAAACCAATGTTTGTGAAAGAGATTAGTCAGCTGCTTCATTCTAATCTACATTTCCATCCAGTTGAGGTTATATGAATCACCATGCCCATGTGTTAGCAGGTCATTGTATACTTTTTAGTTTAACTACCCATTGTTGTCACTGTATTGTATGAAGTAAATGATATATAGGTGGCAATGTTATATACATGTACAATTTCGTCCAGATCCTGTTTTGGGAAAAGTTCTTGACATAGACTTGACAAAAGTAGATCTTAGTCTTTAAAATCTTGGCTTTCATCACTACTTAACATCAGATGGGAATATGGCCAAGAGGTAACGAGTACAAAAAAAAATTTAGTAATTAATAATAATCTGATGTTTGTCCACAATATGAGTTAACAATAAAAGTAGTAATGCTTAGATATAAATTAATGAATACAATTTGCTTGTCTTTTCCATAAAATTTTAGTGAATCATACCAAAATACACATTTTTAAATTTCAGTACACTTAAACCTACGTACCTATCTATGTGAACATCGTATATTAAAGTTTGACCAAATCTATATTGATCACAAGTTGAACATTAATTTTTTAAGCAAGCCACATTTTAAAATTATAATAATGTTAAAATGTGGCCCGTTAGCACAGTTAACTCAATTTTAATTGGCAAATTACAAAATGTATTCCTAATTGTAGGCTGAGTATAGGACATTAAGGAAAACAGGGTCTTAATTGTCCATTTTAGGTGTAACAGGCGATGAGCTCATTCTCCATTAATACCTGATTACAAAGCCTGTTTGTTCTGTTATTACAACAACTGAATGTTGAATAAATATAGGTATATCATGGTTGATAGCCACTCCGTCTCACTCTAACTTGAATAACATAATATTCTTATAAGCTATTAGAACAATCCTAAAGTAATTCATTTTGTTAAAGGTTAGGTACTTCATATTGCCACCAATGAATTTTTATCCTTAACTTTTCTATAACACATGCCTATCATATATAAAATTAGCTTCTGAACTGCTTTTCCATGTAATTATTGTGCCAAATCTCACACTCCTACATACAATATTTTTAAAAGGTTGGACAAATTTTTTCTTCATATATTAACATAAAGATGTTGACAGCTTATTTTTGTGCTTTGTATGGTGTGATTTTGTTGAATTTATTGCCCTTATATTTAAAGCCCCAATGTCAGTAAATACACATTATTTATAATAACAAGTTAAGGTAAAGTTATGTATTGTCAGGTCATAATTTTCCTTGTGTAGTAAATAAACAATATTTTTGTTTTCCATAAAGACAAAATTAATACAAAGTATGAAATGTATGAAACATACATATTATTAATTTCATCCATCATTATAATGTTGTACAAGATGTAAATTATTAGGTAACAAAATGTTTCTATAACAATTTTTCCAATGAATAGTATGTCCATAGAAGAATCACAATCATTTTATATATGGCGAAGAATAAGTCATTAATCTTCTCAGCTACGTCGACTCATGATTCATATACAAAAGAGAACAATAACTACCCTCAATTACGAATGGTTAAATGGTTTCAGAATATGACTTGATGCATTCAAGTCATATTCTGAAACCATTCACCTTGACCATTTTGATTTATTGTTAGAGGTGACTTGGAGCGCAAAACATATCTATGTATGCATGTAGCGAACATCACTCTCATGTCACTGTCATACTTTACACAGCCCCACTGAGCGCTATACTTTTTCAAATAAATGAATAATAAAATAACAAAATTTTCACCACAATTATTGTTTAGGGATTGCCTTTACAGTTTGTGGCCATTGCAACAAAGGATCATCTTAAGGGATGTGATAAACTTACTAAGAAAAATATATGTTGAATATTTTAACATTTAATGTTTTATAAGAGTATGATATGTTTCTTACTTGTAAATTTTGTTGTCCCACTTTAAAGGAGTATTGAAACATCCAGTAGTTGTAAAGTGGCCAATGCAATATATATGTTAATACATATAATTATTAGTGGCTATGATAACATTCTGTTTGTTTAGTACTCCTTCACTACTTGTGCATTCTTGTGCTATTTACAGCTGAGACTCTAAAGCTATCTTATCAGTTATAAGTTGAGTCATTGTTATCATTGAGATAATTTTGTTACATGTTTTTTACCGTCATATCTTCCTTGTTATAGTGATTTGCTTGTTGTAAGCCTCTGTGTGATAATACTGATAATAACAGTACAGTTTTAGGGACATTGCCCTTGTTTTTAATTTGCTTTGTATTTTATTGCACAAATAAATACCGTCAACAGTCCTCTGCAGCCCTTCCAGCCCTTTGATCTTTTATTATAATATAATACATGTGTATTTTACACATGAATTGCTAAAAAGATACAATTAAATAATTCTATATTTGTTACCATCAACTTTTCCATTCCCAACATTCCTGAAAATAGGATGTAAAGTCTTGAAATAGTAGATCTTGTCACTGACAAAAGCAAGGAAGTATAAAAGTGTAGCAGTACTGGCAGCGATGCGGCTAGGCTAGAACAATTGCGCGGGCGGTGCCGAGCCGATGAATGGTGCGCGCACTTTTTCATTCAAATTAAAAAGATTTCACGGACCATTGGGCTCCGCTGATTAATCGCCCCCGTTTAAGAGTAACGCGGCGCGACCTCGACAAGAAACGAAAAATGGAGGTTGTTACGTCACTTTTGATGATTCTGTAGCTTCGTTTAGTTTACTGTACGTTTTTAACAAAATAGATGTTGGATTTAAAGATCTAATTTGCGATACATTTGGAGATGTTTATAGAAACTAGTTTTATGTTTGCAACGGATATAAAGGATTTTGCAGCATCAAGACTATATACCTACTTAAGTTATAATTGGGTAGGTATAGAATACTGTTAGGTTATTTATATGGCTTAAATCGTAAGGGTCTACCCATTCTAGCGAAATTGGCTTAAGCTTTATGTGTATAGCAATAAGAGAGTATTTGCTGATCGCAGCTAAACAGCTCCGCCAGCATACTTATAAATGACTCCTTTGAGCGCTGAATGGCGTGGCGCCGCAACGGCGGGCGGCGACCGAAGGTGCAATGGTACCGGCGATGCCCGACCAAACGAACATATTGTGTACTGTCTGCTCTGAAATGAAATTCGGGGTATAAATGCCGGGCCCCGGGCTCATCGAGCCCAGTTGTGGGACAGTGTGGGCTTTAATGATGAAATATTTGTTAGATTACGACGGAAAAACAGCGCTGTCTAAACTATGCACGGCGTTATTAAAATACTCGAAGGAAACCAGACCCAAGGTGAATTAAAGTCACGACTAGTTATCAGCAGCAGTTGAAAGAATTATTTGTTTGCGCATCACATCATAATGTTTGAACAAGGACTTAACATACCCAGATGCGATGAATGTCAATTGCTCTTGAATTAACGCTTGCATCAATTGAACGGGCTTGCAGTGTCTTGCGGTTGTTTACCTTTTGCGTTTGAGGCAGAGATCGGCAAAACGTAATCATGATTACAGATTACAATTTTATCTGCTGCATTTTGCCCTAAATGTTATCTTGAACGCGAATTACGATTACGCGAGTTAAGAGCGCTCCAACTACCTTTTTCGAAAGGCGCATCAAATTTCCGGGCCTCCAGATGTAATCAGTAATTGTGATTATATTTTGCCCATATTTTGCGGGTCCCTCAGTGCCCGTTTACATGTAGTCCTTGCCACGTCACACGCAAAACGCGGTGTTGCATGTGGTTGTATCTGCAATGTGGTTGGTCGATGACGTCCCCAAAATTAAAGTGGATATGTCTTGTCCAAGCTTAGTATGTGGATTTACATAATGACCGAGTGTTTGGCGAGATACTACGTCGAAGGATACTGTGATAATCTACAATTTGGTTTTTCACCTTTGACGTAACCAGATAAGTAAGTTTTGGGATTGCTATATCGTCCGTCATCGGTGCTGGTTTTACAGTGATATGTACCTACGATAAATGAAATGCGAAGCGTTTTGAGTACATAGTTTCAAATGTTTGAAAGTTTTAAATATGAATGAATCGAAATGATTGATATTTGGGACCGAGTCATCTTCACGTCAATTGTTGTTTTTGTCGTTAAGATTGTAACATCACAACGGATTGCGAATGAAACTTTTACGAATAAATAATTATCATTTATCAAGAAGTGTAGGTACAGTAATTTCACATGTTTTTTTGCAAATCATCAATGGTTCCTTCCTTGCTCCTAAGACAGTAGTTTATAAAACGTCGATTTGTTGCATTGTCGAAATTATAAATAAAATTACTCTGTTACTCTGTATGTATACTCGTTCATATAACAGAAAAAGCCTATGGAAATGTGATTTAAACGGTTCAGCTTATTTTCGTTCACTTCACGCCCCGGGGCTACACCGCTTTAAGTAGAACGTAATTCGAAATTTTAATAACACAATTGATTGTAGCCATCGCTTGCTCGAGAGTCGAGGCCCAAACAGGTTACGAAATGTCACACATGAGGTCATACGAGTCGAGATTTTCCTGTTACCCATGGTGTGCCAATGTTACCATAACTCACATACTCCGACTGAAAACTTCGTTATAACTCCCATGCTGAGTCAACTGACGTAACTTGAACAATGGCTCGGTCACGACGTGCTTTTTGCTTTTACGGGCAAATACTTTCACACGATTTTTAACCCAAGTTGCACGATATAGGGAGTGCATTCGCCTGACGGGTCGTTTCACGCATCAGTCATCTGTCGAGTCGCATTAAGGATTGCGTTTCTTTATTAAAGAAAATGTTCTGTGACATCCTTCGGTGGTGAAGTTGAGTATTCTTAATGTCTGATGATTTTCTCGCAGGTGAACTCTGAAAGGTTCTTGCGAAAGGTTTGCAGTGGAACAGATTCGTTAGATCGACTGTAGATACTCCCAGGTTGTGTAGTAAAAGTATAAAGTGTAATGTACTTTTGCGTCGACTTTGTTTTTGAAGATATGATTTTAATGACGCACTTCGGCAATGAAAGCACCGTTATGAATGATTCATACACGATACATTCCAACCTTGTGTGCTTAAATTTTCTCTGTCAACGATCTGGTAACAATCTTCCGGATGTTACTCGTCGTTTCAGCAGCCTCCTTTGTGACCAACGATAATAATATCAGCTTAAATTATCAAGCGTTGTATAACGTTGTTGTATCACCTGACTTGTCTTGTCTTTGATCTGTCTATTTCGGCATATTAATTATAGCCTTTTGTATATGATGACATATCGATCCCTGAGGTTTTTTAACAATGGCGTGATTATTGCGGATTGTATTTTAGGATTTTATTATTCTTAATTACCTATGTCATAATTTGCTTCGTCAGTGCCCACGCAAAGTACTAGGACTCCAGAAATTGCAGGAGGTCCTGTCTGTGATACGAAGGGATGATTCTTTGGCGCCGTTCGAATTCAAACGGGTTAATTCAAGCGTTTGGTCAAAGCGTGTTCGAGATGAATGTCAAGGTGAGGCGCGCCGTCGGCCGAATCGGCCGCGGCGGTCGTCGACCCTGGTGAGGGGCGCGGTGCGGGCGAGGGGCAGCCCACGCGAATATATGCGCCGCGTTTAACCTCCACCGATGCTCTGTCGCCCTGGTACTTGTGGTGAACTTTGCCTGCCACGATCGCAACTTAAAAAACTTTAATGCACCTCTGTAGCTTTTTGAACTTATCCGGAAATAAGAGGAACTTGCATTTATTTAGCTTTCTACATACTCGTAAATATGCTCAACAATGATTAATAATCTATGTAATGGACCAGGCAAACGATTTTTTTTTTACACGTCAAATAAATCTATAAAAAATTACAAGAAAAACTGTGTTTTTACTTTTTCCATATCTCAATAAATGGCTGAGATATTAACGATCAAAGTGCGTATTTACGGACGTTGGTTTTTTTAAAAACGCAGGCGGGCGGTCACTACTCGATGACGTCATCTCTCAGTAGTCGCGCGTAGTTGATAGGGATTTTTGACCGAAATGTTAATTTAAACTCAAGTAAAGCCGCGAGCAAACCTTAGTTATCAATAATAAAATAACATATATAATTCACATACTATCTACTACATCTATGCAAAATTTCAAGTCTGTATCTATAGAAATAAGAAAGTTATAGATTTTTGAACTGCATAGACCCATATTTTCTATACTTGCGCCGTATCATGCTCGCGGCCGAGCCACGTCGTGACGTCATAGCGTAAGCGCGGAAATTCAAAAAAGGGCTTGAACTTCTCGTCTTTATAACTTCGGAAATACTGCATGTATTGAAGTGAAATAAAAAGTTATGTAATGTATATGACCTAAGCTCGGATTTTAGGTGTATTTGATAGTAATATTTTGACCCTTTTGCCTTCTCCATTGTGTATTTTCTTAACGCCAATAGATAGGTACAAAACTACAAACTGATGCTAAAATAGATTGAATAAAAGAGCCACATCTTTAAATTCTTCCGAACCCGTACCAAATCAGTGTGTTCAATTTTTCAATGAAACATGTTTCAATTAGAATCATTAAAGTATGGGAGATTATAGTCAAGTTGAACGCGCCGAATGTTTACGCGATGTTGCCAACGTAAAGGTTAAAATTACACATTACATTACTCGTATCCGCCCGAGATAGTGATGCGCTCGTAAATCAAATTTTAGTGTCTATGAATCGTTTACGATTTATAACACCGTATAACCACAATGCGAATGTTATAATATGTATATATTTTTGTCATTTATAGAACGATAATTTATTTATATTTGTTTTCTACTTATGGGTTCTAAGGTTGATTTCATCTTACCATAGTTGCCTTATATAATACTTAGGGCTGACGTAAAAGCAGACGAGCCACCTGATGGTAAGTGGTTATCTTCGCCTATGGACACGAGCAACACCAGGGGAGCCGGCAGTGCAACGCCGGCCCTGAAGGAGCACTCTTTTTACACCTTTTTTTGAAGAACCCAATGTCATAGCGCTCCGGGAAAACCACAGAAGGAAGTTCATTCCTCAGTTTGCAGGTACGAGGCAAAAACGATCGTGAGAATCGGACCGTAGAAGTTCTCCACGAGTCCAATCGATGTGGATGGAACTTCAATCTTCGGCGAGTGGTGTAATGTTATATAAATATTCTCAAGAGGCAAGGATTTAATAAACGCGTCCAATTTATGTTACGCCGTGTACCCTTCTACGAATCGGAAAAGTAATTTGCAAACGGAGACTAAATAGTGTGGACGAAGTCTGTCTATAAATCACCACGTAACGCGCAAACCGCGTGGGTACGGGTCGATCCAAATAGATATCTCGATTGAAATAGAATTGCCAACTCGATAGGCGCACGTCACAATCGATTCAGTGCATTCGATTGTCGTGCGTCAATCGCCCAGTTAGATAGCGCGATTGTGAATGCATCATCTGTCTATGACCTCATTGCCAATTAATTAATGTTGGAGAACATTTTGAAACAACCCGATTTTTGGATACTAACATTGATCGATTAATCAATGAGTAGTTGCCTGATAAATGAGTCTTTTTTAGAATTTGACAACTTGGGTAATTTGGTTTTAAAATACAGGTAAATTTTACTGGTCATAATTTAACGTTTAGGTAGTTATTATGCACACTTTACGCTGGGTATAAACAGATATTTTCCAATATTGCATGAAATGTTTTATTATTAAAGAATAGTCAAATAATTTAATAAACAGTGTCATTATAGGTTTGGATAAAATATCTAAAAAGTACCAATCGAATTGAGAACCTCCTTTTAGAAGTCGGTTGAAAAAGGAAACTTAATTGCAAGCTATCCAACTTATAACAGTTATAAAAGATCTTGTATGAGGATTATTAAGGCCTCACTGAAAAGTGGGCTCGGTGAAAAATGAAAGAATATGACATTTGCATGAGTGAGGGAGACAAAACAATCCGCAGTGCGGACGCAATAGGATCGTTGTGGCGGAGGTTACCAGCGAATAGTAAATTTTTAAAAAGCACTACTTAGCCGAGCCTGCATTGTAGGTAAAGAGTGAATTGTTTACCTTACTCTTTATTTAAATCTTTATTTGTTTAGGGGACTCGATACTTTATTAAAGCTAGACTTTATTTTATAGTATTACACTTGGTGGTGATTGATTACCGTTGCTCGTTCACATTTGCAACGTGAAAGCTATCACCGATGCGTTGCGGGTAAAATCGGGAGTAACTCGGGCCGCTAATTCTGGACGTCAGTATTGTATAAGGTGCCTTAGGATGCCAAGATCAAGCTTTAATTAGTTTTAGAATTAAGTTGAAAAATTACACCCGAACATTATGTATGTACCTATGTACTTAGGTATTCTAGCTATTCTATGTACCTAGGTAGGTACATAGAAATAATTATTTCAAGTTAAAGAATAGTTTGTAAAAATCTATTCTGTCCAAGATTTTGATGTTGATGATAAGTCCTAGTGGTATCCTTATAAACTAATGGTGAAGAAGTTGAAAGTCAGGAAATTGGAAAAAAATCTACGTCCCCAATAATCTGTATCCCTAACGACTCTTAGGTACTACACAAAGCTTTAGTGATTACAAGAAATGTTTTTTTTGTAATATTGTAACATTCCAACTCGGCAGTCCATCTCGGTAACTCGATACATGGCCTACACCGCGACGTGAACACCTACTGCTGACCAAATGTGGCAAGGGAGTAGGGAGTACCGCGCGCCTGTCTCACTTACAATCTTCTTTTATGGAGATGAAATATCCGGCGAGACCTGCAATATAACACGATTAAATTTTCTCTATGGAATGTAGTTCGAATATCTATGACGCCATACGGTTTAAATTAACTTTCGCAATACATAGCTTACATCCATACGAATATTATGAATGCGAAAGTAATTCTTTCCGTCTGTCGGTCTGTTACCTTTTCATGCTTAACCCGCTAACCGATTTTGATAAAATTTGGTATTGAGATGTATGAAACCCGGGAATGGACATGGGATAGATTTTATCCCGATGATACGTTCCCTTGGGATAATTGTATAAGCGTTTCGTGAAGCTGCTAGAAAAAAAAGTTACATGATAATAATATATTATGTACTTATAAGCTAGGCTTACGCATGTTAATCGCAACACCACATATTAAATTCAATTCAGCTTGTTGCGTCAAAATCAATTTTCAGAAAACCGCAATTTTCATCATCCCGCTGCAACCTAGCTTGGCTGCATCCCAAAACATGACGTAATTTCAAACTCAAATGCTTAGGAAATAAGAGCGAATACAGTACGTAATTACATTTAAGTTTGGTTAGGGTTGCTGCTTACTATGAGACACACATTAAAGTGCTTAAACTATTATTTAAGTAGATTTTTAAAATAACATCAATTTGTTGAGGATAATATTAAATTTTAATATCAAGTCAATAAAGTATAAAGACTAAATGCAAGAAATACGGATAATTATCATAATGAAAACTTCGAAAAATTATATTATATCATACGTTATTTATTACTGTCGAAAGAAGTCGAGTACCTCAAGTATATCCAGTGCACCGACGCGGAAACAACGGGAAGTTAGGGTCAATCACTTATTTTATAATATGTAAAGCTGGTGATCAATTTCATTTCACAAAAATATTGTACACGGCTCCTACTATTTAGATGGTTAATCTTCGGTACCACTTTGTAATTTACTGTCATATGTAGTTGTTTAGTTGCAAAGGATACCATAATCAGGTTTTTTATAATTTTGTCCTGTTTATAGGTTTGGTCTCGCTAATCCCAGAAACGACTTAACCGATTTAGATACGGTTTCCACCGATGTATTATAGTAAGAGTGGGGTAGCATTTTGTGTTAACGAATAAAAAGATAATGTGTCAATATTAATATTTCTTTCTAAACATTGCTTCGAGTGCGGGATACTAAGTCATACGGTTACTTGTAAATGAAATTTCTCAATTATCAACCCTGGGGGTATCGTGTACGTGTCTCGACAAGTTGGCGCACCCTCGTCTGGCGAGCGCTCCCGGGGGGCGGGAGAACGGGGTCAAATGAAACTTTCAGACGAATAGATTGTTGGAATTACCGGTACCGTCTGAGATATTGCTGGCTGCCGTCGTCGGTTGCGGGTTGAAGGTCCTTCGAGACTATTCAAGCTATTTTCATGTTGCTCTTAATATTGACAAGGAGCTCGGGGAAAATATCTAATGACAATTGACGTCGGACGTTATCTAAAATATACCCGAATTGCTGAATTTACGACGGCAACTCATATATTTTTAGTAGTTGTGGTGGCATTTTCCAGACTTTATCCTTATTACTGGTTTTCAGGGTAAATATCTATCATGTCAGTATTGTTCCTGCTAGTTATTGGAAACAGGCGGCACGATATTATACGTAGAATATGTTCAAAATTCATCCGATTTGTTTGGCATTATTTCTGGAAGTGGCAGTCTAAAATCAATTCCCTAAAGTGATTTTTGTGTTTTTAGCGTTTTCTACAGTTAATGTAAGACTTATCATGTCATAATTTTGATGCCGTCTATATCATTAAAATTTGCGAATCAGACTTGTATCTAAGTATGTAATCTGATGGATAGGTAACGAGATACGTTTGACCGCCACGAGAGACGCATTGGCTCGGCCTCCCGCCTGCAATGCAGGCGAATACTCTACGAGAGGGAAAAGTCGATTTTCAACCAGCCGATGCGGATACAAACGTTTCGAGATGACCGAGATAAGACGCTTTGCAATGCAACAGTACTTTCAACTAAAATTTCAATTATTACAAGACGAACGAGGCAGGAGGAAATTCAATTTGGAACTTGTCTACGTCGTGACGTGAGAAATGTTTCGAAATGAGTTACGTAAGATGGTTTATCGTTTAAGAAATTTACTATACTAATTAGTGTACTAACTTCCAAATTTAATTTGTTTCAAATTAGTTTAAAAATTATTCCTCAAAGATGAATCATTTGCCGTATTGCTGTCTGCTTCAGGTCCTCCATTATTTATTTGCTCTCCAGAAATAACGTGATCAGTCACGAATCGAACAATGTGATGCTCACCGTCTTCAAGTCTATCCGTTTGAAATAGTCCAGAGCGTATTATTTTCAGCCGTGTGCTGACGTAATGCTTGTTTTTATGAATTTTGCAAGACGAAGTTACCCTGGCGCCGGTGACTCCTGGCATTGTTTATTAACTATTGATGCTATCATCTTTTAAATTATAAAACCTAACATCTTTTGACGCTGTTGGATCAAACTTACAGATGACATTGTCAGCTATCGAAATTGTCTTTCATATAACTATGCAGAAATATGTGTTTGACATCGAAGAGCATATCAAAGGATATTATAATATCGTTCATAAAACGATATGTTCAACTAGTGCTGAAACTCCAGTACGGTATATGAATTTGAGCTCATTTGATTTATATGTGTAGTAATTAAATCCTTTCACTCTCGACGTGGAAATGATCTTCATTAATATCTTCATGTATCTAGCGCATTCGTGAATCGATATCGACGTAACGCACGTGCACTCGGATTTTATAAGTTTAGTGTGGTACTGTTCTGAGCGAAACGTAAAGGTAGATCCATATTAGATCGTACAAATTGCGTAGTTTTTATCTAACATCAGAACATTCTATGATATCCATCCAACATTCCAACCTTGTTCATGTCCAGTAACAGGCATAGCTATGGTAATGTGAATAAAAATTTGTCGTTGCATTTAATATGAAGAGAGCGCCCACAATGGAATACGATGCGGCGGTGTTTCTTAGATGTTCGTTCAAACCCGATAATGATCGGAACGCGATCGTTGACTGATGTTTAAATATGACGTCAAATGTACGTCAACATTAACAAAAAAATGTGCGGCCGCAAACACATAGGTCGTATGGCCAAATAAAAAAATTAATGGTACATTTAAAATAAACGTTAATTGCGTTGATTGTCTTGACCAGAATCCATGATGCTTAGGTGCACAAGCAAGGAGACCAGTGCTTGCATTGGCAACGATGTCCTTTACAAATCACGGTACGGGTACATTTTATAATCGTTTTACAATCAAACAATACTTTACTAATTTATAGGATGAAACGGATTGTAGCTTCACCACTTTCCACCAGAACACGTAAAGCTCAATAGCGGTTATCCAAACTGCTGCCTGTTATGTCATGATTCCTCTACCACTTACGTCAATTGTCAAAAGTCGCATGGACATTGAGCATCTTTAAATTGCACTGTCGTATATCATGCAATTAAAGCCTGCGCGATACGAGACGTTACGCATGCAGTGATGTACATTATTTGTGTTACCTTTACGGCGTCAACGGTGTCCAGGTTGCGTTATTTGGAATGACCAACAGCGGTTTGTGCAAGCTTTTTTCTTTTTAATTGAATGTTGACGTTTTAATTTTTGTTCCATGGCGTTGTGAATGCTCTCGCACTGTGTAGTCAACACAATGTACAGAAGTTACGATACATTGACTACTTACATTGGTGTGCCAGACACATTGGTGGTACGGATGTACACGAACGGCGGTGACCACCTACCATCCAGCGGCCTTGCTCGTTTACATGCATATTTCCCACTTTAACTGGCAATATGAGACAAGATAATTTGTCAATGTAGTGTCACTATATTTGCTTGTGCCTGTGTTTTATTGCAAAGCACTTAAGTGTGAGTATGATAGCGGCCAGGGTAGTTGTGTCGCGGGTAGTGCTACGGTGGCGCCCCCATATGTTTTATTTTACAACGTCTAGACCGGCGCGGCGCGCCTGCACCGCCGGCCGTTCGACTTTCCGTTTTGACTTCCATTACCGTTTAATGGTTATTGCCTCCCCATGTTAATAATCTTTATGCATTGTTTCCAATTTATTAGTATTGGTTTGTGACATATTTTGATTGTTGATAATTAACTTCTAATTTATTATTATTGTTATTGATGTAGTATGAGGAAATGCAATCTATTTGGTTCTAAATGGTCACTACAACCTATTATTGTTTGAAATACATATAATAGAACACTGTACTTATCTTCTTGTCAAGGCTGTCATTCTACATCATACCTACTTATTTAATAGGGATCGATTGTGAAATTTTAGAGTGTTACGGGTGTCTGTAGTACTGCAATAAAGTTATTGCAGTACTACAGACATATTTCATCGGTTTGCCCACTGTAACGGGTAGGTAGGGTAGGCTGGTCAATGTGGTTGTGTGGGATAATCGCACCCAGTTCTTTAATAGAATTTAACGTTGAGCCTTTGATTATATAGCGTTGAGCGCTGAACTTGTAAAATGATAATCACTCTCACAACTATTATTTATTTTTGTCATGAGGTAAATGGCACTAAGTTCCGTAAACTTTTTCTGTCTAAAGTACACCATAAATGACAAAATATATTTTCAGTTATTGTTTGTTCAGTATAAAGAAGTTGGTAATTATGAGATGAGAATGTCTGATTGACCAAATTGTCATATTATGTACTAACTAATTAGTCTCGGTTCAGCAATGTGCCGCGGCACACTGCGGAACAATGGTCTAGCTCAAGAGCCTAAATAGACTATGGCTTTTTCTTGGCGTCTGCGAAAAACTGCTATAGCACAGCTACTATGAATGTGTACTTGTAATAAACTTCAATGATATCGTGCGTAAAGTTAAATGTGATTTGCCACGGTCGCTGTCGTAACCGGTGCACGTACGGTGAATAGTTTGACAACACTCGCTCCACCTGCGGAGCTGGTTGTAGGCAGGGTTCCGCAGGAAGTGTCGTAATAATTGTAGTACACTTCCGTGTCTTAGCCGGTGTGAGCCACTCGGGATTGTCACGCAACATTTTATTGTAAAGCTCACCTAACTTTGATAGTTATCCTGTTAACAAAGTTATTTACTACTGTCATGTACTTACTATTTTTTTGCGATGAGTGTAATAAGCATTGTAGGAGATTCGCTTATATTTATGATTTTCATGTGAGAAATTTGTGTAATTCGTATAAAAAAATTAAATCCGTATCATTTGTAAGTAAATATGATAAATAAAATACTTATTACCATTTTATTTGCACTCAGCACGCAACCACCCAAGGTAGAGGTAGATGTTGCATACAGAAATTTTGATGCAGCCTCCACAGGTGGTCGGTTGACGTTTGTGGAACGCAAATTACTCGTGTGATGCAATATTTGAGATTTTTAGTATAAAAGTAGTTAAGCAACAATCACCTGGTCGGCTCCTGCCTTATCACCGGCCAGATCTAATCTATGTCAGTAGACAGTTATCCTTGGACTGTGGACTGACCGCGGCGTGTTGCCTTAAATGACTGATCCGTTCCACAGTAATTTATGGAGTTCGCCCCAATCAGCAATACGCTGTAACTAATGACTAACTAACTTCACAATATTGACAGCTATGACACGCTGAGGACCATTAGTGGGTATATTTTGTAATCATTTTGGACACCATTACACCATAATTCTCAAATAGATTTATTGACTTCAATTTGTAATGGTGAAAATTTATTGTAATAGGTTTAGGTTAACTTGTTGGTATTTTAAGACAAGTGTCGATTATGTTGCTCTATTTTACATTTTAAATAATTATTTTCTTCGTTGTTGATTCAAAAATTAAAAGAACTGCAACCCCGCGCTGTTAGGAAATGTTTTGAGCACGATGCGTTGAATTTTGAATAATTACAACACATTAAGATCCCCAATAAATGCAAATCCAAGTCTCATAATATACCTAATTTATGAAATGCGTCAATTGTATCGTGTCGGAATTGTTTAACACGTTTCGTATGTCAAATGTGTTAAATAATTACATTCATTTCGTGTGTCAAATTATTCCGCCACGATGTAATTGAAGCTTTTATAAATGATCTCTGCCCTTCGTGGAGAAAAGATCATCTGCTTTTGTCTCGTCAGACAGAACTAATACTTAATGAATCACAGAGTCGTAATACAGTTACAGTACATTTTCAAATGCAAGTCCTACAAACTTGATTACGAAGATTCGATAAAGTGTTGACCCGACCTCGTCGCGTTGGCGAATTGTTGGTGTCAACGACACAATAATTTCATTTACGGCGAATGTGTTCCTATAATGCAAACGATGCACCGACGCGGGGGGCGCGCAACAAAGCACATGCTCCTCGGTGTCTTGACCTGGCACCCGTCGCGCCGCACCTGATTCGCTCGTATTGCCACCTCGTCAGGGTTGACATTCGCACGCCTAGCCCCGCGCCATCTCTGAAGAGCACTCCGGCATAATCAGCTCTTGTCTTCGCCCGGCAATATTTTTCATAGTTAATTAAACGTTTTATTACGTTTGAAACGTGATACAAGGGCTCCTTTGTGTTCCTCGAGTGTTTTGACGTCTCTACAATGCTTCATGCGTGATTGAAATGAACCTTCCTAACGGATACTCATACTTACGTGGAGATTTTTGGGATTATCGTTTTCATGGTCAAAGCTTATTTGTAGGGTGAGCATTTATGGCACCGATGTTTAGAAGCACGATGTGAAATGATTAACACCTTCCTTACGCGAGTTCCGCCACGTCAAGGTGTAGATATAGGATGATAAAATATCAGTAAAGCACGCTTGAAGCGGAGACATGCAAATTTTGACGTGGTGAAGCTGTCTCAAGAAGCGTGTTATTATTTGAAAAGTGTTACAGACAGCGTACAAACAAAAGTTAAGTTCGTAGCGTAGCCTGCATATAATTACGGATTTGACTGCATTATTTCTTCCATATCAATAACAAGGTAGTTTCGTGTATTAAGATTCTAAAATTGCTGCTAGTTAAAATGACTGCGATGAAAACTTACTCACTAATTCCGAAATAACTAAATCAATGGCAAATATTGAAGTGCTCAGTAATTCATTCGGACAGCCGTTATGAGTGGCGGTCATTAATCCACGTTTTCGCGCTATTGTCAAATATAAAAAGTTGTCGCCGTACGACGCGGTCCTATCTGTCGGACAATTTATCAGCACGACTGTCTCATGAGCCTGAGCCGTATATGGCCGGGCCTTAGACGCCATATGTCGGCACGTGAGTACAGCTGCTATTACCGTTGGCGTTCTGTGAGTTTCCTCGAACGTTTTTGGTCGTAGGCTAGGTGTGCCTTTAATATTTCGTATGACACCGCCCCACACGGCCCGGTCCACCGCTGGCGCGTCTCGCCTCCGGTTGGTGAACGGCGCCAGATACAGATGGTGGTGCATTAAATGAATTGCATGACTGTACACGGCATGGTCGGCCGTCATTAATATTGAGGTCTTTTTTGGTCGGTCACAGAATGAGACGTGTTTGTTGTCGAAATCGGACCTAGTACTCGTCCGAGATATGCCAGCTTGAATTATACGAATGGACTGATGGAGTAACAGCAGTCGAAAGTTTCGTTACATTTCGTTGATAGATTCACTAGGATTGAAATATATTGTATGTTACATTCTGATGTTACAAGATAGAAATGGTGATATTACTCGAAATTGAAGACAGAATTGTAACATTGATTAGAAACGCTGTAATTATTTTTGAGTTTATTTCGTGGGTTCGTCTGATATGATGCATCTGTGGCCTCTGTAAGACACGGGTCAGGAACTAATCCACTCACCAGTTGCAGTACAGGTAGATAGTAGGAGAAAAGGGAGAACGCGACGACCTGAAGAAGACAGTGCTGGATTCAGAAGTCTCAGGACCGTTCAAAGTGGCGGCAGTTAGGAGAGGCCTGTGTCCAACAGTGGACATGAAAACGCTAGTAGACGGTTGGATGAGATGGAAGCGATATACCATTTTATCTATTAGGATGAAATTAAAATTAATTTATACTTTCATTTGATATGGCTTTAAAAATATTCTACTTTGTATATACTCTATTGTAAAATCCTTTTGTTCAGACATAATGGCGAGGTTCATGACAATGGTGCAGAATGTGGAGCATTTTCATCAGGAGAGTATTCAGAATGTGGAGCGTTTTCATCAAGAGGATTTCCCTCGATGAATTTTCACCAACATTTTTGGAGTAGGTTCAAAAATTGATGCAACTCGTATGTACTCTGTACAAAACTTGTTGAGTATCATTATGGAAATCTACGATTTGAACCTATCAGTAAATAAATTCCTCAATTCGAACCGTCTCTTTAGTACCTGTCATTGGAAACCTTTTTAACCAAAACGCAGTTATTTCACCACCTAATTACCAAATTCGCAGCTACAGGCGATAAAATTTATTATCTGACTGGACAACCGGACTTGGATGTAGATCGATGACGTCACAAATTGCTTTAAAACGTACGATTGCATTTAGTCAACAAACCCAGCAAAAAGTGGTATGTACGTTGCATTGGCGTAGTACGGTGTGCGGTTCACATAGGATCGCGCCGCTTGCGTAACCCTGCGTCTCCGTACATGGGTAGCGGGGCCGGCCGGACCTTCGCGAAGTGGGTCGACTTAATGCCATCTGGTCGCACAGGACACGTTCCGCCCGTGTGATGTAACGGTGCACGGTGCTCGTGCGAGCCGCGACAACCGGTGGTGGTAGGGTTAATTGTCCTCTGATTAACTTGGAGCTCGTTTTTGTACGGGAAAGTGCGCGGTTTTTGGGAAAGAAGTCTGATATTGAAAGAAATGATGTCCGTTTCTGTATCTGTTCATGTCTTTTAACACATACACACTTTTACAAGTAGCACACCACATACACACTTTATATACAAACATAATGACGGGGTTATGTTTATCGGATAAAAATTAAATCTTGAAAAATATCGTAGTAGGGTCATTGCATCTATTCACAACGTCTTCACGTACATTATATTATGTGTGGCTTATACATATTACGAAATACACTCGTGTAGATAAGTTTCCTTACGTTGTTTTCTTTTTTCGAAGCACATGTTAATTAATTTGGAATAAATTTTAAGGATAATTTATTACCATTGTCACTTCAACCCTATTAGAGCTTTCGTTATCAAATTGTAAACTCGAGCGACAATTACGTTTTTGGGCGCCCGAGCCTCGTGAATGATGTAATTTCTGTAGCTAATCGAAAACTGAAAGCACGCAATCGTTAAGGAATTCGTGGAATTTGATATGTAAGCGAGAACGTACATAAATGGAAGGTTTACTACTCGCTCGCTTTTAAAATTCTTTTACTTGTTTGCTTACCCGCTAGGTCTACGGCTTTTTAGGGTAAGGTACCTTCGAAAATAGTTTAATGAGAAGTCTAGTGCATAGCAATGGAACAGTATTGTGAATTATAGTGGCGAGACAATGCCAAAATTACATTATAGAACAATCAGTACCACCCGAAAAGTTCAGAATAGTTTAAATATTGAATGCTTACTGGTAAATAAGAACGAACTGCTTAACATACGAAATAAGCTTGTAACACCTGATTTCGCTTTAAAGCGATAGTTACTGTTACTAGCGCGTAACATAGCGATAATGGGAAGTAGCGTCGTAATTTAATTTACTGCGTGAGCATTCTTTGTTTAGGTATTGTCACCCGGTTAGCATTACGTCTAATGTGCGATTGTCGCAGTCTTTCACACGGGACACAAAAACATGTGCGCTTACACGACACGCTTACTGTTGTTACGTTGAGCTAGCCATACACGCTAGGGCAGGGTTTCCCAACCTTTATTTGGCGGAGCCTCCCCGAACCAAAAATAATATTTCCATGTCCATGACAATGTACAATACACATACAAGAGGGGGAGGGAGGGGGGCGTTATCCCTCGTGTTGTGACTTGTTAATTTACATACGTGTTAAATATATTTTTTTCGGAAATGGTAACGTACCTAGTATGCCCCCCCTGAAATTTCTCTACGCCCCCCAAGGGGAGCGTGCCCCACCGGTTGGGAAGTCCTGCGCTAGGGTGTACCTGACAGGTTTGCCTGTACATTTAAACTAATCACGTGAAGGTTAGCTACGTAGTGGACATACATGCACAGTTGTGCAAAATACACGGCACATACAGTACAGATCAACTGTACAGGTAAACCTGTCGGGTACACCTAAGGCTAGTTCTGGCAACTTGACGTGCCTGATTCAATTGTTGCATGAATTAAAAGGGATTTGAATGCATGGCGTGCGTAAACCTCTTCATTAACTTGGTTTTATCACGTGTTTCAATCAGACAAGACACCGTCGATACTGGCATGAGGTTTAAGAAGCAATAGAAATTGAGTAGTATATGAGTAAGACTGGACATATCCATAATAAGGCAGTCACACAATCTTGTCTTCAACCATCCTCTCCAAAAGTTATCTGCTACGAAATTCGTGGCGTTCACATCATTCTGTCAGACATGATTTTCAGCATTGAAATTGTATTGCCCTGTAAATGTCCTTAGTGAATGGTTGGAGCTTTTGCCAATTATCCTACTATGTCAACTGGGTTGGGGACGTCGCTCAAAACTGATTTCCACAAGTCACACCAAACAGTTCCTTTGCACGTGGCGTTCTTATGAGCCAATAACTTATGATCGACTGCCTGCTATTAGTTTAGATCAACTACTAATACTGGACCTATTAAATTAAACAATTTGCCTCTAGATCAGCTAATAGGTAGCCCCGAGCCATTTGGTTTAGTGGTCGATGTCCGGTGTCACTGTTATCAGTACACGTCAACGCAGCAATGTGTTCTAGTGATTTATTACCCGGCCGAAAACTTGTTGAACGATTGTTGTGATCAGTCTTGGTTCAATGTTTCGGCTCAGGTTACTGTCGTCAAACACTATGTCTGACGTGAAACAATTCTGATTATCAATTTTAAAATCAATGAAATAACTCTTCTCTTTAGTTGAGGATACCTGAGCTATAGTTTTTTAAATATCTCGTATGCCCTAAAGCCCTAATCTGATATCGCTCAAAATTTGACGACTCCTCTGTTCACTACATGATTTTTCACATACAGTAATGCGCAGCTATCCTTAAATCATTACTTATACGAGTAGTTTAGTGCTATTTAATCAATGGCCCCTGCTGAGTCTTTATAAACGCTTCACTCTTTTGTACCTAGCAACGTGGTGGCTTTATGGATTCAAGATAGCAAACGAGCATACAGCACCACACTTCCGCTGCTGCCCATGACAACTGTAATATACACAGAATAAGACTCAAATCAGCTACTAGGATGGTTATTCCAGTTAGCAGAGTGTATTAGCTTTCGAAAGTGAAGTTGATAACTTCAGCTGACATGCGGCGTGCTTATTATGCGATAATGCTTCCCCTGGTAATCCTGATCGATAAGTATTGTCTACTGTGGATGACGTCACCGCACAGCACGCAGCTTTGCGTGCTAATCCCATTCCCAGCAACGTGCACTGCGCGCGCGATTCGTCCGCTGCGTGCTCATGCCGCACCTCGCCCCGTCGCACGTCTACCACTGGCGCCAATGGTTTGATTGACGGCTCCGACTCTGGGTTGACGGGTGGTGATGGAATTGCAGAGACAATAGGCAGCTGTTGTTGAGGACTTTCTTAGTTGATTCAATGTCCGTTTATAGTGCCATAATATTTCAAAATACAAAGTGCTCACAACATCTCAGCAATTAGGGTTTTTTTTTGTGTAGCCGGCAAAGAGATACACGATTATGACTGTATTAGTTACTTTTAGAAGTCGAATCAGGGACATTTCGATCGACAGCCATAGTGAATAATAACATTTTTATTAACCGAGGCACGGAACATAATTTGAACAAAGTGCTTTTACTAAAGGGGCTTTCAGCTTGAACTTTGGGTTGGAGCACTTTCATTACGAGCAGAATAATTCATTTAGCGCAGCTTTCTGCAGCCTACCTCAATCATAATGTATAAATGCTGATATTTCAGCTGGCTCTTTGTAATTCCAACATTATTTCACTAAGTATGTTGTAGGACCCATTCCTAGAAATACCTAGTACCCACTCGGCTTCTACTACTAGTACATAGTAGATAGAATATTGTTTTTAATCATTCACCCTTCGGCATGCGTCCTTCGTAGATTACCCAGGCAGCGTTACATCGTGATTGGATCTTGATTCGTAGAATATTTTCTAACTTAGCTATCGATGATTCCGTGTACAGACATCGATGAGTTACAGTTATATTATTGTATAGATATTCCCAAGACTACATTAGGGCTCCGGAGCACGTCTGTTTATGATGACATAATAAAGCCACGCATTCTACGAATCCGGCGGTTTTCTGCGTACTCGTGTAGTGATGCTCGGTGCATTCACAATGCGTCGGGGTTGTCGGGAGCCACGGCAAATTGACTGGCAACATTGTTACGGTTAGATGTTGTCTGGAGCGATATTATTCCTTTCTGTAAATAACATGCCAGCTATCATATGGAAAGGAAACCGATGCCTCAATACTCAAATCGTCATGTATCGCCACATATTATTGAGTGGGATTGTTTTCAAGCATTAACTTATTTTCCAAGGCGATGTGAATCGATTTAAATAAACAAACAGTAAATAATTATTACGGCAAACTTGTAGTAAGTTTATTCAGCATCAAACCCGATCTAAATGGGTCAAGCTATTTCTGAGATTAGCGGGAACAAAAGCACAGACAAACCGACAAACAGACAAAAACCCTAAAAATCATTATGATCCATTGCGTTGATTTTCACTTACTTATAGGTTTTTAAGGCATTCAATATATTATATGCTTATAAACAGTTTTATTATATGTATGAATTTTTAAAACTAACAGATTGTAACATTTTTAACTGATACCATTTCCGTGACACAAGAACTAAATTGAATTTTGCATCTTTGCAGGTAAGTTACCGTATTTAGAAGTAGCGTAAGTAAGCTAGAGCCGCGGTGATGCAACCGATAAGGTAAACGACGTCGGCTCCACATAATCGTATGATGCAATTTGAACTGTCATTGTCTGAACGAGATCACGCTGCGACTGCACTCACCTAGCGTTAGGATGTTTTTGTCTGTCGCTTATATGTTGATAGGTGATTGGTTCTATGTCTTAGATATTTTGAAACATTTAAGTTATTTACTTTAGGAATGTTCAAAACTTGGTGAGACACGATTGGAAAACATGAAAATAACTGGGTTTTACCTTAACGTTTGGGAAACTCTGTCCTATTCTAGCTCATTAGGTGCCGTGTGCCGTCTAATTCGGCGTTTATATCGCCACCGGCTGATTGTACGAATATTTATTTGTTCATTACCGGAATAAACATGGCCCGATAACACCTCATTAGCATGTTATCTTTTAAAGTGAAAGCAGGTTGTTCTGAATACAGTCGTGTGTGTCCTTGGTAACGTACTTACATGGATACAGTATAAAGTATTTTGTTTTTATTATCTTCTCCTTAAACTTTCCTTGGTTTAAATTAAACTGGTAGTAAAACATTGTTATTCTGATATGAATACGATGTGGGCTTATTAATTCAGAATACGTATGTTGCCAACGGTTTATGATGTTTTAAGTTAATCCAAGTTAAAAGCTGATTATTGATTAGGTACCTATGGATGGACAGACGAATTGGATGATAAAAGTTACCTAACTAAGAGATGCCTTCCAAGGGCGCGGGGTCGTAAAATAAGTTAATTCAAAATCATAAATTAGTACTGAAATGCGGCCGATACATTTTGACAAAGGACCATCGTCGGTTTCGTGTAGTGTGTAGGTGAGAGGGGGGACACCCCGTCCCGTTACACCGGCGGCGGTCGTTGTCGCCGCGTTACGAAATCCGGGTCGGAGGTTGCTCGGGTGTTGGGTGCCCTCTTAGCCCTCTGCCTCGGCCTTTTTATTGCTTCCTTTGTCTCTTATGTTTTTCTAATATAATCATTTATGAGCGTGGATTTCGTTTCCTCTAGTTCAGTAGACATCTTTTGTGAGTGGCGTAGATGATCTGTACTATATTATGTTGGCAACATCAAATATAGTTCAAGTTATCTGTTAACTTTATGTAATCTGTTGCCATCTACTTTGTTTATGCAGTGTCTATGTAAGCTCTTACTTCCTGTTCACTTATCTATTATAACTTCATACTGAACGCATAATTATGTTCTTTTATTTAAAATGTTAATACTGCATTTTTAATAATCTTTTTCATTCGAATTGTTTTTCGTTTACAATATCAGTAGGGAGTAGGGACTCGCGATACAGTTTATTTTGTCATCATCGGTGATTAGTATTTCACTTCCTAAATGTATACCGCGGCATCTATAACCATCGTCACGATATTATATATGTCTTCTTTGTCGTGTTTCGAAATCAACTTATTACTTTACTTCTGTTCATTAAGGTTGATGGTCTTATCTTGACTGTTTTTAATCTAAGCAACACAAAAGCATGTAACAGCAGTCTTAATTCCTGAAATTCAAAAGTAGGCCCAATATTACTTTATTTTTTGATCATCAACGTAACTCTCGGGAATACGTACAATGTGGTCTGCTGTGATGGAAATATCAAAATACAAGAGGTCAACAGTCAATCTCATCATCAAGTTGTCGCGAGACTGGAATCTCACATCTTACATAACAAGTCTTTCAGTTGCATCGATATTGTGTTGAATTGTGTAAAATTTGTTTACCGCTTTTGTGACGGTTATAAATGTGGTTAGAATTGAAATACGTGACCATTGAAAACAAACGTCATGTCATCTTGCTTTGTAAGCACTTTAACGTTTAAACATTTTATTTGTTGCTCGTTCGCTTACTTTCAACTATCGGTATAATCATTACTACACATCTGTCTTGACTGCGCCTACTCAAACTTTATCATGCCTCGGAGTGGCTCGGACCAATCCCACTGGTTAGGAATTCGAAGCATAATCCGCTTACATAACATTACCTAGCGTTTGCTAGTCGATTTTGCACTTTGTATGACGGTGATAAGATCGTTGAGCTTAAGGATCTAGCCAGCTATTGGACTAGTCAAGGACATATTATTGCGTATCTCTTGTTTTAACGGTTTTAGGATTCCGTTTCTGGAGGTTTTCGATCACTGCGACTGGTGTGCTGGCGTGAAAGATGTAATTATTAATGTTTTATCATTATTGCGATATTTTATCTCCTCCTCTATTTCACAGCATTATTTTAAAAGTCATACAGAACAATAATTTAATATAGACATACGATTACCCAATCGTAAATTAGAGCCATTTTCCGAACGCACAATGCCCACATTTACTTGACAAGACGTGACCAGTTTTTTTATCTGAAAGCGGTCGTGCCCCTCCCTCTCGGAGTACGTCCTCTGGCATGAAGGTCGTACGAATTTGTATTTGGACAACATGGCGGCCTGGTCGGCGGATGTGGAGTGTGACTCTTGATATACAATGACATTGATGACTTCTTCATGGTATTTTTATTGTTCTGCGGTGTGTGGTCAGTGGCCATTTGGTTCTGCGTTCTGGTTAAATGGAAGTTATTTTTTTAGGTTCGCAGTGGCTATGGCAGGTACTAAACAGGTGGAATTAGGTAATTTGCATGATTGTGGTATTTGGTATTTGTTAGTCGCATGAATTATATTAATAAAATGAGCCAAAACAAAACCTTAAAGTTTTACTAATAGGTACCTATCGAAGTGTTACACGCCCATAGCCCCACACTAGGATTCCCTGTGCATGTTAACCATTGCGCCATCCGGGTCGTCAAATATTAAAAAAAATATCAGGTCATGTTTAGCTTCGTAGGACGTTCAAGCACATTGCACAGTAAAATACATACACGCTCAAGTTTACCTGTACAGTTGAACTGTACAAGTATACCTGTCAGGTACACACTAGTGTGTAGGACTAGCTTTACCAATCTTTCGATGAAATTAACTCAGTTAGGTGGTACTGTAGTACTGAAAAATTGTATTGTCATTCCATTTTCATAGACTTAAATCGACACAAGACAGTTACATGTAGGTTATTTTTTTTAATCTACTTGATAGATTACTATTTTCACTTACCTACATATTTTTAAACAAGTAAAACAGATATAGAGGTAATACAAGTGTAAATTGAAAGTGTACCATTTGCTGTAGACAGATAATATGCGAATACACGGGCTAAGTAGGTGGGTGCCTAACAATTATTCAATACTAGATTGAGGACGACCCGTAAGAAAAGTAGAAATACACGCAAATACAGTCCTAAATGCAATGACAGTAGTAAACAATATTGCGCATTTATTTCCGGTGCTTCTAATCATTATGAATACACGGTAAACGTTTTCAGTGAACGGTTGTCGACGTAATATAGATGCAAATAAAGTTTATATTAGTGTATACGATTTCTGTAATCAGCTGTGACACTGTTTCGCTTTAGTCGTCTCTAATTAATAAGCGTACATGTTATTTAATTAGCGGTCGATAAGGACGAGGATGGAGCGAAGACGGCCGATGACCTCTAACCTTCAGTTAAAATTTTGCAAGGATCAATTAATAAACGATCGCTTACTATGATAGAAATAAATCGTTTTTCAATAATGTTATCTTCTCGCTCGGAGAAAGACCACCGGAATTAATGCTGGAAGCAGTTAAGCATCTCAATTTTAAGTTTATGTTGAAGAGAATTAACGTTTCATCTCAGTCCTTTGTCCCTTACAATAAGCAATATAATCTGTAAAGACTAGACTTGTTCTGTGCGTTTTTTGATAATAGATATCACATGTCATCAAAGTAAACCTGTATGTATGTATATCTGAGATTTCCTGATAGTGTTGTCAGAGGTATGTGCACTCTGCCGACCCACACTTGGCCCTCGTAGGGTATTATAATATTCTAACAGGAGATATTGCAGATTGACAGTAATAGATTGTGCAGAATTCTATTTTCTATACGAGTAAGGCTACAACCCATTAATGGCCCACTACTGAGCACGGGTCTCTCCTCGTACCTGAGGAGGTCTAGAGCATACTCAACCACGCTGCTCCAGTGCGGATTGGTGGAGGGGTTAGTGGCCAACCCAAGTGTCGGAAATTTTAAGCCGCCCGAAGGTATCCGACATGGCTTAACGACTGCTACCAAATGATAACAACCGGGACCGACGGCTTTACGTGCCCTCCGAAGCACGGAAGCGCTCAAGAAATTTTTGCCACTAGCGGTCACCCATCCAACTACCGACCGCGCCCGCTGTTGCTTAACTTTGTCGATCACTTGAGATCGACGCAAGCCGCCGGGCTATGAGCGCTTCCAGTTACGCTTCCAGTTTCACTACGAGTAAGAAGGTCGATATATTTCTTTATTAGTTCATTTTTAAAAATTATACCATCATTTTTTTAAATACTTTTTTCCCGTCTCAAAAACGCGTTCGTTATCTATACGTATAATAATATACAGTTAATAACTTTTTAATTTCAATTGTATTATCACAACGTTCTAGAATTTTATAATGGCTTCGTTAAATTGAATCGATAAATTAATCATTAGCTTCAATAGATTTAAACGAGCAGTTTCAGGTTTAACACAACTGTATCTAATGACCGCTCTAATGCGATATTGTTGAGCTGGACTGATGATTTTTTAATTGACCATTACCAAAATACAAAATAGTTTGTCAGGAAAGTGGTTGCGTACACAGCGTGGCTTGAAAGGCGCACTCGAACAATATAATGGCCGATAATGTCTAGCGTTTAGCCGTCTAAGGATTCAGGTCATGGCGCCTAGCGAAGGGCTGTGTAATGCGCGTTATATGTAACAATAAAAAATGTGTGTATTGTAAAATAAAATGTAATAGGGTTGCCACCCTTTTTTTTTGGAAGAAAAATAGAACTTTTGGAAAAAACAGCAAAGGATTGAGTAGGTACTTTTGAAAAAAATGTATTAAAATATAGTTCTTAATTTTTTTTAGGATATTAAGGAAAAAGAAGAACCGCAAAGAATTTTGAAGACATAGACATAGAGCTCATTAGTTTTGATAACAAACCTAAAATAAATTGTTTGCTACATTCTTTGTTACTTTTCATGTATTTTTTCTGTCGTCGCGCATCGATGCCAAATATACGCGTGCGAAGAAAATAACACGGAAAGATTTTTTCGTACAGTTTAATGACATTTGGGTCATGTATTTACTATCCAAAAAATAACTATTTTTAGATTTTACGTTCTAAACATTAATGATATGGTAGCCTTAAGAATAATTAAGATAAACTAGTTAATAGCTCTGCTGCGTATAAAAGAGGTATTCCATGAAGTCTGGTAAGTGGTAACCCTACGGCCTTTGATTGTTTCACCCGGCGCTAATGGCCTGCGGAAAGCTCCTACTGGCGCTCTGAGCTTTCTGAGCAGTAACATCTGCGTGGAGCTTAAAGGACTGCGCACAGTACAACGACTCCACGACCGACAGACGAAAACGCGACTAAAACCTTGACAAAGCTAACATTCAATTATGAGCCTTATATCTTTGAAAGTAAGGTTGAATTTCGAACTAATACTTAAAAGCCCTGTACGGCCCCTCCCCGCCCTACACCCATAGCCGTTCCGTTTCGAGACCAACGCGTCGACGTTGCGTTGACGACTCACCGTAGACGAGTAGTCCACGCGTCGACCGACACAATGACGTAATGTACCTAGAACGGAACGTCGGAGTTGAAACGGAGTGGAGACGGAGTCGAGTTGACGTCGATGAAGCGTTGATCGCGGAACAGAACGTCGGAGTTGAAACGGAGTGGAGTCGGAGTGGAGTTGACGTCGAGTTGGTGTAATGTGCGCAGTCCTTAAATAAAGCATCGCTCCGCCCGACGGAGCTTTGAGTAACCCTATGCCAATAGCGCTACGGGATTAATTACTATCGTTGTCACCATACCGTGGTTGTCACAGAACAGTTCTTTTGAATGTTGGTTGACTAGGATGTTTTGTTGTTTTAAACTTAGAACATGTTTCTCGATGTGTGTAATTTTGTTTTAACTACTGTATAATGCCAATAATAGGCTAGTTGACTAATTTTGAAAAACTAAATCATAGTTTGCCAAATGGTCTAATTTAACTGAAATATTAATATTTCTGTTAAATACTAACTGTAACATATTTTATTTTATATTTTCATGAACTATTTGACGTTTCCGTCAAAAAACGCGCCAAACTGTCATGGCGACTCGTGTGACGTCATATGTTGGAAAACGAAGAGATGTTTGGTTGAGCGAAAAGACCAAAATGCTATGTCAAGTTTGTTTAGTTTTGCAACGTGTGACGTCACGCGTCGTATTGGCGTTCGCTATCACGTGACTAGTGACTGTAATTTCGAGATTTTATTCCTCAAAAATATTAAATAATCATGATTTATTTAATCAATAAGATCGATTTTTCGCATTTGTTAATATTAAGCTACCATAAAAATAGAAATATTCAAAATATTTTCTTACTGTCAACTACCCTATTCTTATGGAACAAAGCTTTCGTCGTATCCAAGTATTTTGATACAAAATTTATACTTTTTATGAGCGCGAAATGATTGTTATTCGTTTTATAATTATTTTCATGTTTACTTCATACACCTAAACCTAAATGCGGTTTTCCTCTTAGTTTTTGATGTAGCTCCGGTTAGATCAAAACTAACGCTGGTTCTACAATATGTAAAGATATTCCTGCACTTATGTGGTCGTATAATCGGCAACGCATCCATGCTGCCTCTGGTGTAACTGGTGTCCGCGGGCGACAGTGACCACTTGCCATCTGCTCGTTTGTCGGTTATTTACATAATTATTTTTAAAAGTTCAGATCCTTTCATAATCAATAATATACACATAAATATGTTTTTTTATTGTCTTGATCCGATTGGCACATGTGGTATGAGCGCGACGGGCCGGCGCGGGCGGCGCGGGGGGAGCCGCAAAAACAGACAAATGAACCGCGCGTGACCGTTACATGATTCACGGGACGCGACGCGACGACGAACGACATCACTACGGACGATTTGTTAATGTTAGCCATGTTATTGATGTTAGGCCTCAAACATACGAGTAACCGGCGGCCGTACTACACGCCTCTTGAACGTACATGAGTTGGAAAAGAAAAGGACGCCTTTCCGCTTTTCGAAATGCTTTGGTTGAGTTTAAAAATAGAGTAGGTAATAGAGCCGGTGTACTACAGGCTTTTTGGACGTCACTTTTCTACTTTTAGTAAGTGGTTTAAAAAAAGTTTACGTCGTAAGTATAACTGGTTACCGGTATAACTTATTTTTTAGGTAGTACTACGTAGCATAATTAAGTATGTGCCTCTGCCTCTACGTTATGTACTTACTGTTTAATATTTAATACTTAAAACACCTTGTCTTAAATGGATGGTTAAAATACATGTAAGATTAAGTAATAACCTAACATCCCTATCAACGGTATGAATGAACTAAACAAACTTGTTGAACAACCCTTCAAATACACACTGATGGTGCTCGAGGCATTATTACTGACCGACTCCGCGATAACGTCTTTAACGTTTTTAGCATCTGTTGTTCGAGTGGAGTGTTGGATCGTGAGTTGATAGATAGCCTTCGATACATTGTTGGATCGTAAAAAGTTTGAATCAAACCAAATTACAATAGATTCCGTGTATGTCCTGTTTAGGGTTTGTGTTAGTAGCAGTATATATTTTTTTATATTTGGGTTAATTAAACAGTAATACATATAATTATCTATAAATCCTAAACTGTTATACCCTAGTAAACCAACACCGTTCACCATTATCATCACCGTTTAATATTGTAAAAAAAAGAAACAAGTTATTTATTCATAAACATAGAAAGTACAAAACACAAGTTAAATAATGTAGCAACGTCCCGCCCTTGACAACAGCTATTTTGGTTCGCAACCATTGGTATGTAATTGTAAAATAGCAGAAGTTCAACTGAACAAACTTTCGATTGATTTATCTTCAATGGTTTTTGTTTGAACGTTCGCGCGGGCAATCAATTTGTTTTGAAAATAAATTATTCGTTACGAATAAAATATTATTTCTACGGCGGTGTGCACATTGTTTTGTGTGAACGACCACAAACACGGGCGTCAATGCGCTGCGCACCCGGCGGTGTAGGGCTGGCAGACATCGGACTAAAAATATGCATATGAATTATAGACTTATTTGTTTTTTTTTTCGGATTATCATTAATTTATTAAGTTGCATAATTATTGTAAAGCAACGGTGACCTAATAATGGAGGAAGTTGGGGTTAAAGCGGAAGGCGTTGTCGACATAAACATTTAGTTGTAGTTGAAGTAGATACATTATGTTCATATTGAAAATATTTTTTTGGAAGTTTACATGCTGTGTCAAGGCTTTAGATCGCTATTTAACGATGACAATCTTGACATCGACATCTAAATAAATGGTACACTTATTTTACGTCAGTTAATGCAAGGAATCCTACAGCCAGCCTAGGGTTTTGTTTCGGAAACGGCTTAAGTTGCATAATTTATTCCATCTCATTCATAAGTCATCCTTGTGGCAAGTGACAACCCGGATGGCGCAATGGTTAACACGCTGGATCGCCGTTCCGAGGGTCCTGGGTTCGATTCCCAGCGAGGCGGAAATTTGAATGATGAGTTTAAATATCCGTTCTTGGTCTGGGTGTGGGTGTTCTTGTATTGTGTGTTGTCCATGGCATCCCCGACACAGAGAATCCTAGAGTGGGGCTATGAGTGTGTAGCATTTTTTATTATTTTTTATTATTATAATAATTATTGTAGTGTAAAAATAGTATGCTTGGTGTTATCTGACTGCGGCACGTGATGCACGCTCACGTAGCCTTGGCCATGTCACGCCCCGGAGTGAGTGCTTTATCTTGTTTGGTAGCGCAGAAGGTACTTGCGGACTAAGTGTATAGTCAATTAATTGTCATTAAGTAGGGTTACGATTCCTTAATATACAGAAGAGGTTAAAGTATATGTTTCGGTTAAAAAATTAACGATATGATACTTTTTTTTTTCTTTGTTGGCAACGCGTCAGTCTCGGTGTTCCGAATGTCTGATATAGTAACCGGTTACATTGGGCTCATATTGACGTGGATCAGCTATAAAAATATCACTTGTATCGTAACGCTTGCACACTTGCAACGATTTTATCGATCCCGATAAGGCCGATAACACAATCGCAGTGATTCGCTACTCCCCGCAATAGTTAATCTTGATTTTCTGATATGCATCTAGTTAAAATATATGATGCAAACGTTCGAATCTTATATGTCTACTCTACTTTACTTTTTTATAACTATCAATTTTACACATTTTTTTATTCATATAAAACTATTCGCATAAGTGTAGGTACCATCTAATTTTTTGACAAAAGGTAGCAGCGTTGAGACTACAACCCTTACACACCTGTCTGTGACCCTTTTTCAGTACAAAGGGACCGTTTTGTAAGTGTCACTGGCCTTAACACCCTTCAAGCCGAACACGGAACACTTAAGTCGGCATCACAGCTTGCTACATACATAACAACTATACCATGAATCAAAACCGGAACGTGAAATAGTATTGTACTATAGTATTCTATTATTTGGACGTATCCAGTCTTTTTATTTCCGTATGAATAGGCAACCCTAGTGGTTTTTGGCGGGTCATTCGCACGGGCCGGCAAAACAATCGTACGCCCGCGCCCATACCGGACCCGTCCGCGGTCGCGGTATGTGCCAGTGCCAGTGCTGCCAGTACCTACTTTGGCACGGGGCGGCCACACGCTCCGTGCAGGGCCCTCTATGCACGGCGCGTTGTAGGCTAGGTTGGACGCCAATTCCCGACCCGAATTCCACATGCAATTAATATTTTACTCTTGTTTTAAAGTTTAAGGTACATGTATATTTGACACTAATTTATTTATCAAATGTTTAGGTAAAAGAAACAGTAGGTAAAAGTAAACAATGACGTTACAACTTTCATTGTTAAAAAACCCCAATGCAACAGTAAGCTGCTATACCTAATTGTAACATCGGCAATTTCAGTCATGGTTGTGAAGTCAGAACTGCCTGGCTAGGTGGCTAGTAGAATTTGTGGTTCTGCGGCACTCTGCACAACTTCTGACGTCACGGTCTGTTTCAGTTATTAGTAGTCATCCAATGATAGCCTATTTTAGAGTATTTTGTCACGAAGTACGAATAAAAAGTATTTTTTGGAATGCGCAAATGTACCTAAATGAAGAGGAAATGGAAAGGACGTAATAATCAAAGTTATGGACATACTTAATAATAAAATGTATTACAATAAATATTGGCAACGTAAATACGATTATTTTCTTTAGAAATACATACTTTCGATGAAGCCTTCGATGGATGAAAGGTTCCAAGTTGGGTTGGCTGGCGTCCAAAGGACGGCGGAGGTCGACTGCGTTATAAAAGTTTATCCTTTGTGTCATACCCAAGGGTATGAGTTGTTTACGCGCCTCATTATGCTCGTGAGTTATATCCTATTCATTTTGTTTGCTAACTTGAATGAATAGATATTCCTTCCAGCAAGACGATAGGGAGAAATCATAGATGCAGCTATTTCTTCTGCTATTTCTGCTAATTGCTGCTATTTCTTTCTTAGGCCATGAAATCGGTCATGAACATTTTTTAGATCTTTGGCGGCCCTTCATTTTATGTGATTGGCAACTATGCCAATGACGTCTGGCCAATGCCAATGTGGTCTTATTCTACAGAGATTCTATTTACCAACGCCTATATTATAATATGAACCCCATTAGCATCACATGTCTCAGTAGTTTGCAACGTATCTAGAGCATTTTTTAGCTTGAAAGTCGTAGCAATGAACAAAACTATTTTGATACATTATACTTAGTAATATACATAATTATGTTGTATTGCTGTTGATAAACCTAAATATGTACATGGAATACATAATTATAATTATGTTATACAATTCGTGGAACAGTTAGTGAGGCCGAAAAACAAATTTACATACACAGATGAATCAAGTGCTCAAGTATTGCGCGGGTGTGCGCGCACTATCGTCGCGTACGCAGAATTTAGTGTGGTGGTCGGGTGGTCGCCGTCGCTGGCCGCTGACGGACGGCAGTGACTAAAGTGCTTCTTGTAGTTCTTGTCCATATTTACCCGACTGTACAGTCACGTCCTAAAGGATTGGGCGAATAATTTTAATGAAACTAGTAAAATATATGTACATTATACACTCATACCCCTGCGCTAGGATTTTTTGTCGCGGGTGTCACGGTAAACACAAATAACACATTTCTAACATTCAGAACCCGAGAACAAACATTTATCTGCCACAGTAATGTTTGCCGCGGCCAGGAATCGAATCCTGGAACCGTCGCTTCGTAAGCGAGTTATTTATCGTTAACTTTAATATTATTGGTCGCAATAAACACTTGTGATGCAAACTGTACCTCGTACACACGATTCTCGGATGATTCAATGTAGATTCAATCGTTTAGGTGAAATGTGCGTAATAGCGGTTTCAATTTAATGAATCATCATGTATAAAAAGACTATGTTTTGTCATAAGTCATAACAAGTTGCGTGATACATGATAATAATTATAC
Source organism: Ochlodes sylvanus (assembly GCA_905404295.2). Lineage (NCBI taxonomy): Eukaryota > Metazoa > Arthropoda > Insecta > Lepidoptera > Hesperiidae > Ochlodes > Ochlodes sylvanus. Next base: position 12,461,778 of record FR990134.1, on the reverse strand, counting down.
TATTGTGCTAGGTTATTAATACGAATTATTCAATTTCTGTGGCGTAATTAACACAATTTTCTTTCAAATGTATTTATGTAGCACATTCAATTGATATGTCAGAGTATAATTTTGTTAAATTCTCTAAGAGTAGAGCCGGAGCGCTATGACATGGGGTTCTTCAAAAAAGGTGTTAAAAGAGTTCTTCTTTAAGTCTGGCATTATATTGGCGACTAATCTGATGCTTCTCGTTGAATATTTACCATCAAAGGCTCGTCTGCGTTTTCGCCAGCCTTTCTGCCTATGATAAAAACGACATTAAAACGTAAAAGTTCATTCTTGCGTTGTATCAAAACGTACGGTATAAATGTTCGCCCTAAATTCAAATAGGAATTACAAACGTTGGGTGTTAAAATTATTGCGTTATTTCACGCGACGAGTCAAAAGGCTTTGGGGGAAAGCCGCGGTGTGGTGAACGAGTGAGTGAGTGAGTGAGTGAGTCAGAGTGTGGAGTGCATGTGGAGGATTCTCGGGGAATGTTAAGCGGTGCACGGCGGAGTGAGTCAGTGCCAGCTTCCGGGCTTGTTCTGCTTTCACATTCTATCACCCTTTTAAATACTCTATTGATTAAAGAAACTATGAATAACAATTTTGTAATGTCTCTTTCTACCCGCTAGGGCGCTGTCCTTGTAAACACGTGATTACGGCTTTGATTGTACAGAATAGCCTTGACTTTAAAAGTTCAAAACAAAGATAACTTAAACGTATGCTGTAATAATTTACCATGCCGGGTTGTTGTGTCTGTGTTTTTATAATTTATTCTATTTTATCCTCTTGTCTTTCCGGTCACTTTTTAGTGAACTACAGACATTTATGGTTTCTATATAAATAATTGGGTCACACTAACCCCTCCATCAATCTGCACTGGAGCAGCGTGGTGGAGTATTCTCTAGGCCTCCTCAGGTATGAGGAAAGTCCTGTGCTCAGTAGTGAGCCATTAATGGGTTAAAGCAATATTGTTCACAGTTCACACGATAAGTATACATATTATATCGTGAAGGTATACGCACATTAAGCTTAAGATAATAAGGTACAAATCTATGGAAGCTATGTTAGCTATGAACGTCGTTTTCGATTGGGACACTATTACAGCCGAGCCGATTAGTTTAGAATGCATTGTTTTGTAATGAATCTGAATTGTGGGCGGGATTAGCCGAAGACAGGCAGACAACAAGCTTATCTTACTTAAAAAAGTACTCGAGCGTTAACACGACGTATTTCGAATAAGGACTTAAGAGCATTCGCCAGTTTTTGGTAAAAGCTTTTCAGATTTACGCGCGATAATTACATTTTATTAGGTAGTTACTAAAATTTAAAAGTACGGAAACTTTCTTAACATTTAAATCAACAAATATTTACAGTGCTTCGTTTGAAGCTGGTGATAGACGTGTTATAAACGTAATATTTAATTTTAGTATCTCAATAATTTATTAGGTACTTGAATTTACATTTACATGAACAATTCACGATACTTTGGGTTGCAGTTTTTGTTCTTTTTAGCAGGATAAATGTTTATGATGTGATTTTTTAATTACCAAGAAACGTATGACTAAAAACTTTATCCTTTTTTTCGAAGTATAATATTTTTTACGGTGCGATGATTCAACATGTTGGTATCTCGTACGTTACCATCGCACCGACCGTCGTGTTCAGAGCCGTCAGGTGATCCTAAATAATTAAAAATTGTTAATACTGATATGGGTTTTTCTGTTGCGATTGTGTACGCATAAAATTTCGAATTTGGAACTGTTTTGTTCACGGAAGAGATTTTTCTGTGACTGGACCGTGTTTCGAGAATGAATTACACAATGTTTTGAATAGATTTTGACAAATAGAGATATAGAGATAATTTAGATTTTGACAGATAGATTACAGAATGTTTTAAATTTGATAGGTGTTTGTTTGTTTGAAAAATATTGTATTTCCATAATAACAGGAGTGGTGCTGCACGTTCCTTTGCTAATTTCAATTCATAAAAAACCGTTATTAAATATTTTCTGATATTTTTTTACCACTTTTATCGTTTACAGGTTATTTGTGGTTAATCATAATATTGTTAGTAATTAAATAAACATTAAATAGTAATAAGTAATGTCAAAAGTTGTTCCAAGCGATAGGGCCGTTGTAACGTAATTAGTTTCGAATTAATTAGCATATCAAGCATATTGTCTGACCTACCCGTCAATCGAACTCGGGACTCTTCCCATGTTGGGCAAATTTACTATCAAAACTGCAAGGTCATGTAGTATAAATAACTTATTTGCCCGTTCGATTCATCCTGTAGTTGTTGTTTCATAACGAGATAAGGGGAGAACTCAATATTTTACCTTATTAAATATTAATTATATGTACCTACATGACGGAAAGTTGATTATGTTAATAAATTGTCGGTATATGTGGACGGGGCTAAGTGTACTATTTGGCTTTTACCTATATCTTGAATCGAACAAGCTCTCCTCCTTAGCATGATAAACACGTGAAAATTTTATAACGTAACAGCGTTACCTGGTGTTCATTTAATTAAACTTATTATTTTTTTATTGTTTGGTTCATAATACAATAGTTTAACATGATGTTTATACGAGTATAATACTTGAAAATGCATGGAATTGTAATTTTCTGAAAATGAAGCCGTGATAAGACGATTCCTTGACCCAATATAACCAGCGATTTACATCGAAATCGTTAAACCTGTTTCCCAGAAAGCAATTACACGATGTAGTAAATATTGCTAGTCTATATAATAATACATACAGGAACTTGCAGCATAAAACGAATATTTCAAATAAACAGTCCGTACATATTTTATTATGGTACCGGCCACTCGCGATATGTATTTTACCGATATTTCGACCCAGTTGCATTTGCATGGATCGTGGTCACGGCTGAACTGCCGTTGCCTGCCTGCCTGAGTTAAGTGTCGACGTACAAAAATACACATCGTGAGTACCCGTATCATAATAAAATGTGTCCAATCCGCGATGAGTTTAGTTTATAATCAATCTTTCTTTCTTCCTCCTAGGTCGGCATAGCATCTCATAGATGCTTTCGGTGTGACTGCTGTCCATGGGCCACGTGACCATAATGAGAAGCATTAGAAGCAGCATATAATCTCATCAACTGTCGCTGCTCTGCTCGTTTGTTCGGCTATAAATAATAACTTAGATCCAGTATAGTTGAGGTCACGACCAGCGACCAGCTGGAGGCAGGGTGAAGGTCGGACGGGGAGGGCAAGCGGACCCGGCATCAGACCGTTAAATTGGACGGTACGCGTCTACGGCGCTGCCCCTCGCTGGCGCGTGGCGCGACGGAATTCAATTAAGAGATTATGTACTGCTTCTAATGCTTCTCATTACGGCTTAGATTAAAATATGGATTGTATGGACGGTGTAAATAATCAATTGAGCAAAGAAAATTCTTCCAAAATGTGTGTTTTCCACTATGTTCTTACTATGCTAGAGTAGCGGACCAGAGCAGTGCTATCCCTCCTGAATCACTAGGGAGATCTGTGCTCTGCAGTGCTCTACAATGTATTGCTACATGCATAAAAGAACTTGATTGAAATAATTACGTCTATAACCCTCTGTATGCACAGGTTAATTTCAAAGTATGAACTAAAAGGACAAAATAATGTTTAGCAAAGCATTAAGTTACGTAGATAATATAAATACTACGTTAATCTGTGGCCTACAAAGGATTATATGAAGTACATCTCGGCATTAGCTATTGGTTGTTGTAACTGTCGATAATTCCATGGAACATGATGTCATCCAACAAAACAATACCTCGGCAAGATACCAAAAGCGCTTACTTTCAATGTAACCCTGTCATTTATTTTAATTGTTCTCGTCTTTATTTCAAGCATAATATAACCTATTATCCTAATGTCTATTAGAATTGCAATACGTATTACTTCAATTTATTATACGACGTTTTTATTAGCTCGCATTGGGTCTTGTGGAATTTTGTAATTAATTTCACACTGCCTAAACAATGAGCTAGGGATTTGAAATTTTAAACAGTATCGGCTGGCAATACCGAATAAAAACGTGGTGAAAAGAAATGTTTTAACGCTCCTCCTTATCCTATTAATATTATAAATGCGAAAGTTTGTATGGATGTATGAACGTTTGTTTCACGCAAAAACTACCGAATGGATTTTGCTGAAACTACAACAATATAGCTTACACATCAAAATAACACATACGTAGGCCATAATTTATAAAGATAATATAGTCTAAATTATCCAAAATATATAACTCAAACCTTTGCAAACCGAAGGAATAAGTTTTCCGAAGCGAAGCGAGTCGCTAGTATATATGACATATAAACCAAAGTAAGTCTGTTAATAAGGGTTCCAAATTCAGTATCGCTATCCGAGGGCACGCGCACTCCGGGCGGCAGGTGTTGGTGACCGCGCGGCAGGTGTGCCACGAGCGGGCCTGCGCCCTCGCCCTCTTACCCTCCAGATTTACCAACACTTTGTTACAACTATTTTTATATTGACATTTGAGAGCATGCGTTTTTTGCTTTTGTATAGTCCATTTATAAATTTGAGAAGGACTAAAAGGTAAACCTGGAGGTAAGTGACTACTGAAAGTCATGAAATATTATTACCGATATCAAGTTACAGCTCCATATGACTAGGGAGTAGGGCTGAAGTCTTCTGGCTAGGCGCCACCCGCTTGCTTGAGTCCGTCACCAACTAACTTTCTTGTTCCGGCTGGGAACTTTAGAGCACGTATTTTCTTTTCCGCTACCATCTTTCTCGGTCAGCAAAGCATTTGTGATGCCTTTGGTACTATTGTTTTCCACGGGCGACGGTGATCATTTACGGTCAGGTGGCTCGTCCGGTCGTTTTTCGGCTATTCCTTCCATATTTCATTCCATTCCATATTTCCATTTAGTCAGTACCAAAATAGTCCTACCAAGGCAAGCAACTGAGGTTGAGTCACCAACGAATGGGTCCTGTATACCAACGATGTTTATCAATTGTAGCATACGTGTAAACTTTGACGCTATGACGTGTGCGCAGGCGGAAGGGCTGGTGAAAAAATAAGGTACATGTGCCAAACGGACGATAACAGAAATAGTTGAGGCACGTTACTTCACCATAGATACACGAGTCACTATGGTGATGTCATCGCGGCACCGGCGCGGCGTGTGCCTGCCACCACGGGCTCATTCTACAGAACATTAACTGAAGAAGATTTTAGAACTTGGCATTATCGAGATTCTTTTGGTACAGGGCTAAGGGCTAAAAAAGGTATTAAATGGAGCAATATAATCGTCGTTTTTCTTCTGGTTTCACTTGACATTTGTTAACGTATTGATGTATAGGTATGCAGGTTGTCAGTATGATTATACTGTTGCTTCGAATTCTGCCCCCGATTTATGGTAAAATTTATTGAGCATGTTTTAAAGTTATCACATACCTTTGTCCAGGAACAATTACTTTACCCAAGAAACTTGAATTTATAAGAACTTACTCGGTAAGTATGATTATACTTTATAAATGTTGCGATCAGAACTGAGTTTCGAGATTACGTAACTGAGTAAGTGATACGAAATAAAGGTCATATTCCAATATTTTCCTACGAATTAAATCTGATTCGAGATGGACCTTTAAGTTACAAACGGCGTCTATACCAATTAATTGCCGGTCGCTAGGTACTCGAGTCTCATGATAGTGATATCGCTTGCGTCATCGACTGGCCAAATTAATCCCTTCAGCTGGGATTACAGCTGCCAATAAGGTTAATCTCATTAGATAACGGACGCCAGACGGCCTGAGAAGCTGCTCTTAAGGTGTATTGTTGTATCTACCTGTTATGAGAACCAGATTTACTGCATTCTTAAATCTCCAATAAAGAATTAACCGTGTGCAATTGGTGCTTAGCAGTAGTTTGCGTGGTAGCAAAATTTTAGCCGGTCTAGAAACTCATCATAGTTGTGTTGCGCTGTGGGGGTCTTGGGGTGGTTTGGTGTTGATTAACAAATAATTTCTTCTATAAATCTGTGAATTACAGTTTTACGTTGGACACTGGTTTCTTAATAGCGTTTACTTACGCGTAATAGCATTGGTGATTTTAAATATCAAGACTCAAAGATTTATTGAAAGTTACCGGAATCTTTGACCTATCGACCGCTGACAGCTGGAAGCCGTACGAATAAAGTCGTAGCTCCGAGCTCGATCAGTGATTCACCCGAAATTTAATTATTTCATGACGCCGTTTGAGCTAACAGTTAATATTTATTGGAAAATACTGTGCGATTATTAAATTCATTTTTTGTTTTAATGAATTAATTATGTTACTGAATTTAATTTTGGGACAATCTAAAATAGTGCGTCAATATTTATTAAACGTCAACTGTTCCTTGATTGGTGATGACAAGTATAATTTGCCAATATGGTATTTACAATCCATAATATTATAATTGTCATTAACATTCTCCTACGAATGTTAATTAGGTAAACTGTTATGCATAAAACAACAATCGCAACAATAAAAACAAACAAATGCGCATGGATTTTGTAGATCCTTAATAATGTGTAATTAATTGAACATAATTCGGAAACTGCAAAAAATATTAACTCATTGAATAGAGTAAAATACATATAGGATCCATTCATTTCGTAAAATAATTCAATAAAAATAACATAATTCTTATGACGAATATAAGAGAGATTCTCTTCGTGTTTTAGTTTGCTTCGTATTTAAGTGTATCATTATAAAAATGTTTTCGTAATTTCATAGCTGGTATCGCTTGGAAAGCTCCGATATCAGCGGATACACGGACCCAGTGTGTATCCTGCACCGCGCGTCGGTTGAACGACCCGATATTGGTGCATCACTAATTGTTCCGTCACTTGGTAACTTCAAACTTTATATTTTTGATGTGAAACTTCTTTAGCCGCGCTGAGAGTAAAAATTCAAGGTCGTGACACTCGAGTTAGGGCGTTGACCGCTTGCCACACAGCAATAGCGCTATATATTTTTTAATTTACACAGTATTGTATGTCATTCTTAGTTAATCTCATCAAAATCAAGGCTTGGCAAGGCTCGTTTCTGCCCTCTATCTATCTAAAACTCCACTAGTCTTCTACACTGCACTTTGATAAATAACAGTCGATAGTCAACAAAATTGCCCTGAAGGTTTCAGCACTTCACACTTGACGGCTTCTAAATATGAAGAGGAGCTCTAGAATTCTGCTGTCGAAGTAGAGACGTAAGAATAGATAAGATGTCAACACGTTGATGACTTTCGTTTAATCGTCTGCGGTGGATAGACAACAGCATCGGGAAGAACATTCGGAACATTCCGATACAATCTTAGAATACCTACATTAATCTACTCTGTATTTATTTATTGGCTAATAAATATTTGAATGTTGACTTAAGAAATTATTCCTTACAATTCACTTAAAATCCTAAAGATTTCCGATCTACATGACGTCATCGTCAGACAACATTATTGGGTAGATATAATATAGGTAATCTCCTCCAAAGTGCCTCATGTTCAAATTCAAACTAAGACTGCCTTACTTAAGTCAATCGGAATCAGTAAACAACCTGATTTTTCCGTAATTGACTGACGTGTGAATAGAGCAGTCTATTTTCTGTCTCAGCTGTCACGTTACAGATGTTTCGCCATGTATTCGCGGCAACATAAGGTATTACGTGAAACGCAAGGGCTAATGACCAAATATGGTTAACTACACTTGAGTATTCACTTTGTACACTGTAACCATAATGGAAGTTCTGACTCATACTAATACGTGCGACTGAATTTATACTATACACTTTTGTGATAAAATCGCTTATTCTTTGTTCGGGGACAGAATATGTAGGCGATAGATAAGGGAATCGTCGTTCGTTGTTGTGGAAGTAGGTTTTTTTTTATGATGCAACTATTGCCGTCTCGGACTGATAGACGGTGATAACGGGTTACGGAAAGGAAGCAGTGGATATCGAATGTGTATACAAACGCACAAAATTAATGCTGTGTAAACAAATGGTGATGAGCGCATTAATTTGGGCGCGATAGCCTAAAAGGAGAAGACATTTCAGAGTAATTTAGAAACAGATTACGTAAAGGTATAAGAGGTTTTTAATGTTCGTTAACTATTTAAGTAGGATTAACTGAGACAGAACAACATTACTCTGACTGTGATTGTGGTAAATATGGTAATGCGGCTATAAATTACGTAAATAACAGCGTGATTGAAAATCAAGTTTAGAAAATCAAACACGACTTACCAGTTTCACGCCCGAACCAGCCGCCGGCATTCAAGGAGAAAGATTGCAGAGAATTTTCGGTGGATCTAAATTTCGCAATGATATAATGAGTATCCTATATCATGTATCCTTCAAATATGCAGGTTACGATATTCTCCTAAAGCCGGTGATGCCATGGCTACAACCCATTAAGGGCTACTCCTCATAACTGGGGACTCCTAGAGCCTAACCATGCTGCTCCAGTGCGGATGTATAGGATTGAACAATCAAAAATATTTGCATTGGTATCCAGTCCAATGAAGTGGAACCACTACATCTGCTATCACTGTTTACTTACACGACAACAATATTTCTATTTTCATACTAGTTATAGTAGTAGTAATACTAGTATTAGTGATGCGGCAATCAATTGTGCAGCGTCCTTGTGCGCAGCGGTTTGTTCAGATGCGAGCAAGCCCGGCCCGCTTTGACTCGGCCGCAGACATTTTTTACTAACTTAATATTGTTTTACTTCAGAATACTACTCTATATATTATATTTATTAAGTAATACAGAAATATCAAATAAGAGAAAAAAACAATTTACATAAAATATAATATCGTATGACTTTATTATCATCGGCGTAATGATCGGAGATTGGAGGACGTGCGCATATGGCGACGGAAATCTTTAAACCGCGCTCCACTTTCCCCAAAGGTCGTTGACAGATACAATTAAATAAATTAACATAAAATACCACTCGGGCCTGAAGCCTGACTGACCCTTTTACGAACTGGTTCACCAGTGCCAAAATGTGACCATATTGCACTTAACGCAACGTTTCCCGGCTAAGGCCGTGCGGCCTCTGCGAACATTCTGGCCTGTCAATAAAGCTGTCAGTTTGAACTAAATTGTTGCCATGTTAGGGATACCTGTCATCGCGGATTTTATAAAAAGTATTTATAACCGTATAATTACATACTTTGAGCAATAGGGGACCTCGAATTTGTGCAACAGTAATGTGATTCCGCCTTATTAGGAGTGCATAATTGTCAGAGGCAATAAGCGCAAGATTTTTGTATATGTTTACGTTCAGTTTGCTTTATATTAATTTATTCGTATCTAATGGGCCTGTCAAGTGTTTGGAGACCGTATAAGGAAGCTTTAAAGACAAGTTTTTTACGAAAAGTTTATTAAAAAAGTTTTCATCTATAGTATATTCTGTAGTAGGTATGCTACATAGGTTGATTTTTCACAACGTAAAATTATACCATACTATAAGTACCATTAGCGGCTACTAGTTTTTGACATTATACATATTATACCAAAGATGTATTGTTGTAAAATTGAAGTAGGTGACATGTATTTATTTTTTGTTTTATTTCAATCAGATCACAAACAAAAAAGAAATTTCAAATATAAATAATCCCATCGAAACTAATAATAAATAAAATTAAATAAAAAGCGGGGGCGAGACTAGTCCTGAATGTGATTAAAAAATATAGTATGTTATTAGTTATGCAAAACGTTATGGTATTAGCGAACAAACGGCCGTAAATTCCGTGGCGTTCGGCGAATGTCGAATTCTCATCTCCTGAGTCATCCTCGCGACGTGACGCTCTCCTTTGTCAGCGCCCGCTGTCCACCCAGCTGAATACACAAGCGCGCACCGATTGAAATACAACCTTATCACATGCTCGGAGGTCACAACTTGGATTGACGATCATTTTGTCACCGATGACATGACATCCTCTGACCATTGTGAAGGTTGGATGTAGGCCCTTTATGGTGAGATTGAGCGATGATAGGAAGTAAGTTAAATTAGTTAGATGGACCGTTGTTGCCATTTTGATGAACTCCCAACCATCCACACTAGAGCAGAGTGGAGATGGAATAATTATGTTTGAAGCCCATCGATTACGAGGAGACCTATGTTCCATAGTGGGCTGATTATAGGAGAAACTAAATTAATCTCTTGTATTATTAAATATCCTTGTACACAGCATGACTGCAATTTAACACATGTCATCGCTCGCATCTTTAAATGAACCAACTCTTGCCTGACTTGTGTAAAACCCAGCTGTGATTCCCTGTAAGGTCATGCGGCCCAATTAGGAGCGTGCCCCGTGGAAACTGTGTCGGCGACGGTAACGAGCCTCTCGCAGCTGGCCGGCTAACATCGATCGGAATTTAGCTACGCAACAAATTGGGCGTAATAGAAAATCATAAATAATAAACTCGTAACGGCTACATTTGTTTGTTGTGATTGAGGAAAAGTTCGGCTCATTAACACGTCGTTTGACCTAGTAAACGAGCTGGTCAAGGCTTTCGAACGTGACTCATGCGGTTCTGATGACGGTGCTGTTGCTAAATGTTAATTTCCAATAAAAATTCTATACTAATGAGTCAGCGTTGTTAATAATTGTCACAAAAAGTCTGAATTGAATCTCGCCGTTTGAATGTGAATTGGCAATTAGAGCTTGTCGTATAAATCAACAGATGTTTGATAGTTTTAGCAGACTTCCTCGTTCCTTCTAGAAGATAAATTATTCAGAAAATTAACACCAATCTGCATTTCCTTTTTATGTAATCCCTACTAGAAAATATTATACTTATTTATTACCTAGCCGTTACGAATGTTTACGCGATCTAAAAATGCAAGAGGTCGAAAACAAAGTGAAATCGATTTTTATAACAGCTGATGTATGGACCAGTACTAATTCCAGTACTAATTACTCGTATGTAATGGCTATCACTGGGCACTACATTGATAAACAGGAATGCAACTTAGTCTATTGAGTAGGTATCGGGTAGTTCGAACAAAGTGCACTTGCCACAAGCCGAGCAGGTCCCTGCAGCATGTTGCTGTACAACTGACGAGGTTACCGCGCCCAGACTCTTTTTTCAGAGTTAGTACTGTACCATCGCTCTGTACCATCCAGTTTGGTCCCGAAGGTACTTTAGGCTAGTTGGGGCTAGCCACCAATCTCTAGTTCACACAGCCGCCAAATGTCCTGTACTGTCCTGAGGCTTGAGCGCTTGTTTTCCTCTTATTTCTTGGCTGGCAAAGTATCGGTGATGCCTTTGATGTTCCCGATGTCCATGGGTGACGGTGACCACTTATGCACTTAGCATCAGGTGGCTAGTTTGCTCGCTTGTCGGCATATATTAAAATTCATGCAAGTTTAAATGATTGATTAGAAAATATCTTTGAAATATTCGAGCTCCTCTACAGTTCTAAGCGGCTAAACGTGGGTGTGCTAGAACGGGGTGACTTCATCTGTTTACATTCTGAGCGCCCTCTAAACGGCAGGTCAGGTCGCAAATTGATTCTATACAAACGCTGGCCCTGTTATCAGCGGCGATAAGGGGAGATATCAAGCGTCATAACTTTGAAGTTGCCGACGCTGGCCGATATCGGGACTGGATTGCATTCTTCGCTCTAATGTTTGTGATGACAGATTTGATTCAATCAATGTTTACTTGAAGCATCTGACTGGGCCCAATCACTCTTTCCTATACAAAAATGAGAGAAGGCTTAGTTATGCAAATAAAATTATAGCTTCAACGAATCCTTTATAGAAAACCGTTTTGAATATACCTAAATGGGGAAATTAGTTTGCACCTGCTCGTTGGTTTGCACATACAACTGCAGCGCCTCTTAGCGTGTTAACATAATAATATAAGAAATAACATTAGTCATTTAATCGTAAATTCTTCACAGAAAACCAGATTTAAATCGGACTTACATATCGCATAATATAGGAACATTTGTTTGAAAATGGTCACGAATTCAATGAATAACAAACATAAGTACCGACAATATCTAACCTTAAATGCACACATATATTATCTGTTCCAAGGTGGATAGAAATTATAGTAGAAACATAACAGAGCTACTGTTATATTTGATTATTACATGGCTATACCATACAGATGAAAAGAAAGTGAATTATACTCAACAATAAAAGGTAGTAGATATAGAAAATATTCCACCTTTAATCGAGCAAAGAGGACGCGTGCCGACGTTTGTGTAAATTAATTTTATCTAGGCTAAGGTTTCTAGTTTTAATAAAACTGTAATTATCCTTATCAAAGTCTATTTAACGCATCCAAATGGAGTAGTCGTAATGTTATACGTGTCATTTATACGACCATGCCAATTAGCGGAGTTTATATTACTTCTGTTTAATTGGTTGTTTGCGATATTGATGAATTAATTAATGACCTATTCCAATTCTTAAGTGCTAGAAATGAACAGTCGGTATTGGTTAAATAGAATAATAGTAACAGCTCTGGCATTGCTTCGAGGAATCCATGCCCTTAGTATTCATCATCATCGCAACTCATAACTGTTTGTTCAAAGCACTCGGCTTTCACTGCTTTTAGTACCTCACCTACATTCGAAAAAATGTTTGGACAGGATTCTTTAAACTGACCTATCGTTTTTATTGGAATCGAATAAAACAATAAATCAAACAATATGAGCACTTTATACAGACTTGTAAGTTACCACTACAAGCTTACCACAATACATAAGTGATAATTGCATTTAAATCGGTTGAGACTTTTCTGAGATTTTCGGGAAAAAACAACGCATAGGCGAACCGATAAACTGACAAATTTTTTATTAATGGGATATCGATCAGTACAATTTTATCATAATTATGTATGTATGTACCGATATACATACCTACATAGCTTTAAAGTTGTCATCGTTATCATTAGTAACGCTTATAAGTGTAAAATCCTTGAGCCCGTATGTGTCGTTTTTTATCGGTTAGAACAATCGATACATTACCAACGCCCGCGCCGGCTTGTTGATGGGCAGCTGTAAAAATATTGAGCGTGACCAATTTCAATGAGGTGGCCGTCCTGGGCTTCGATACGTCTATCAACCGTTACGAGAGTTCACCGAACATGTGACAGTTGATGAATTCAAGGAGCTTACATTCGGATATCGCGAGAATTAGCGCGAATATCATGATGAAACTGATGTTTGAAAAAGGTAATTTTATATAGACCAGGGTAGATAGCCTTTGAAAATGGAAAAAAGTGAAAAAAATAATAGTAGAATGAAACACTTGTAAATGGAGAGAATAATTTTAACAAAAATGAAAGGAAAAATAAATTACGGGCGATCTGAGGCCGGGAAGGAGGTTTAAGGGTAAAAACCGGTTTATCTCGATTTCCGGAAAAACTACAAGTCCGATGGAAAAAAGTTTAATGGCAAAGTTGTAGGTAATATAAAGATCTACAACTTTTGTTTTTACTTTTTTTCTCAAAATGTATATGAAAAAAAACTCGTCTTTGGTTTTTTATTTTTATCTTTTCCAATAATTTGTTTTTGTTCACGAAATTTAGTGAAAACTTAACTATTTTTGTCTCAAACACATTTTCAGTCAAACACATTCAAAAACTTTTTTAATTTAAAATATTTATTATTGCACTTTATATTGAGTTAACATCGAAAAAGCACCCTAATTTTCTATCGAAAATTCTCACTTCAAAATATCTTTTTTTTAAAGTCCGAAGGATTTTTGTTCGTTGAAGTCTCTGCTTTCTGATGGTGTAAATATATATATATTACTATGGAAAATAAAGTTTCTCAGAAAATGCGCTTATGCTGCGACTAATATATCGGATATCAGGAACATTTGTCAAATGAGATTTGGCATTGTTAAAACTTACATGGAAGAGTACAAAAAGCTAAATACGAGTAGGTACTTACGTTTATTAAAGAAAACAAAATATTAATAAGTCTCAATGTGAAGTAAATAGTAATCCTTTCACGGAATGAATTACAGTCAAATTTCGACGCCGAGCGAGCGAGAGTCACTTTAGCATAAATTTGTGTTTGAATAATAATACGAACGAAATAAGTTACTCCTGTCTGTATATAGATGTATATTAATGCGTTATTAATTGATCTTGCAGACATACTCGGGGCTGTTCTGCGTGGTGGTGAACCCGTACAAGAAGCTGCCTATCTACACGGAGAAGATCATGGAGAGGTACAAGGGCATCAAGAGGCACGAGGTGCCGCCGCACGTGTTCGCCATCACCGACACCGCCTACCGTTCGATGCTGCAAGGTAATTGGGATTGGTACTTTCAGAGAGAATACTAGCAAGCAAATGGATAATCGGTTACACACCCATACTATCGCAGGAGTATTCCCTGGTTCGTGGGTGGCATGGACAATACGAATAAGACATCACAAAAAGTACGAGCCATCACTTTGCTTTGACTCATTACTAACTAGACTCGTTTAAGTTTAAAAAAATCTCGGAACTTAAGTAACTAGCAATTACTCGCGGCTACGATTGTATTCGTAATGTAAAACACTCATTAGTGTCAGAAAAATACTTACATCTTGACAGGTAACATCTAGCCGACTGTCAAGTAGGTTTACGACGAAAGGTGCAGTCGAAGTTGCTTCATACATAGTTTGTCGATACATAAAATGAGTAACACGTAGAGTTGTGTACGGTTATGTAGAGGACGGTACAGCGACGGCCGGCGCGGGTCTCAGGTGGGGCCTGCGCCCGCCATTAGTGGACAATTAGACAAATGGCCGGCGACAAACTTGCCTGGCATCCGACTAATGCGCCCAGGGTGGGGAGACTGTTCGTAGGGGACGGTCGTGACCAGCAAAAATTATAAGTTTTATGACAAACAAACCCACCGAAATATTTAACAATTAATACGGGAGTGCTATTTGATAAAAGAAAGGGCCTTATAGGTCTATCGTTTATTCGCGTGTGCCAGTCATTCCCCGAATCTATTGAAAAGAAAAGTTAAAAATCTGTAAGCACCTATCTCACACTATTGCGGGTAATCTTGTTATACATACATGCAGAATCGTGATTAAGTTCTTACAAATTGATTAAAATGAACACACACAACAATGAAAACACAACACCTGAAAATTAAATGAATTCACCACACACTACATTTTACTTGGTTACGGCCTGTTAATGTAGTTAAACCAGTCAAATGTAATGAGATAAAGAAAAGACAAATAAGTAATAATAATATAATAATAATCATAAATTCCTCGTATGCTTCATTATGTCGCGAGTTCGAAGAGGACTTTCATATCAGTAATAATTCAAAATTTAAATAAGTCCTACCATCTTCCTCCTCTCACTTCCTCTAAATTCGGCGTCGGGTATATCTCGTTACTGCACACGTCCCACACATCGTCGACGACAGCCGAGACATGTGGCGTTCAATCAAGTGTGAATGCTAGTAGGTTTCGGCGAAATTGCTGGACCACCGGGCTCTTGATCTGCAGCGCTGAATTAATGGGCGGGTCTAGGCGCCGCCTTCGTTCCGATGACACACATATCGGCTGTAAGCTATCGGATAAATAAACATGAAGTAACGAGAGCCGTTCAATAAAACATGGCGCGGTAATGTATGCGCGGAGGGTACGTGCTCGGTGCTCGCTGGTGGATGCGTTGCAATTAACTATTCAGCTAATATGGAAGATTTTGTACGAGCAGCTATTTCATTTGCGCGAGGACTTCCTTTGTGTAGCTATTGTTAGGCGGCTATTGTAAGATGGAATTAAAATGTGTTTTCCTGACCGGGTTATATGAAATTCAACGGCTATGATAACCGGAGTAAATGCTGCAAAACATGTGAAGTACACAGATTATATTTTAACACCATCAACAGATGTGAACATAGATTATATTAAATTTCTCGTCACATTCGTATTGACGCATCTCAAGAATCACGAGCGGAACTATGTTTGATTAACTTTGAATTAATTACCATCGGATTCGTAAACATCAACGTTTTAATTACTATAATTTTCAAATACCTCTACGTGTAGTTCATTTCCGGCATTCAAAAGTTCCAAAACGAGAGTAAGTAAATGAGTGCAGTAAATAACAATTTGGACAACTGCAAGTTAATTTAATAAAATGGTTATTTACTTACGTCTTTATTCTACTTGGAGCTACTTCTAAAGTCAGAATTTATAATGCAGACGAACACCAGCAAGAAGGATATACAACGTTATTGCCATAATCGATGTATCAATTCACTCGCGAATCTTGCCTTCCACGTGACGCCCACGCTGGACCTTCGCGGCTGGGGCTGGCGGAAGCACATTTTATTATGAGGATATCCAATATCCCGTAAAGATTATTATTATGATTGTACACGTGCAAAAATATTTCTTAATTATTATCTGGTTGTTCACCTTTACCCATTGTCCAGGCAAACATGAAAGTCCTCAATATTGTATTCCCTGAAGTCTCGATGTGATCGGTAGGTATTGCCGTGGATAGTAGCGAAGTATCGCTCATGGCGCGCCTCTTCCGATGTTTGCAATTCGCGACAGTCTCTCAGTGATGAGTGTACTCTGTTGACGGCCGCTAATGGAAATGTGTTTCCGGGAGTTCATTACACTCGGCTAGACGTACTGGGGAAATTCAATAAATGTCTTAGTAGGTAGACACTTTATCACTATTTAACCAGTAAATTATGAGTTTCTGTATCTACCTGGTCAATGGCTCTATCTAATAAATAGTGCTTACTACGTTCAATTCGCAAGTGCTATTCAAAAACATACAACAGGATATTAAGAGACATTCAATGTCCCGGCTTTCGTCAATGACTCGAGGCCTGGGGCATACCGCACCATGTCCAGTATACCTATGTTATGCGAACATTGAGTAGCAGATGATTTTTTGTTCATGAATCTTGTGTATTTTTAATCTCTCGTGTATTTCTAATCTCTCATTTGTATGTTTGTCCGTGCCACCTGAAACATAGCGAATGTGTGTGTAGGTGTGTCAGCATTTATTAATATACAAAACCATTTTGTCACATTAAGGATTATGGTATATTGGGACCCTCCAATCTGCTTTCCCGTAGCAGAAGTAATGGTTGTAAGTAGTGATCGAATTAAAGAACGAACTTCGACGAACGACTGAACAAATATTTAATGAATTATTATGATATGGTCCACTCTGCACCAATACCATACGCCAAATTTCTGACAGCAGCAGGATTCTACGACGATAGATAAAAAATTCGTCTAAAATTTTTTTGTAGAAACTGGAGCAAGTAATAATTAGAAGGTGCTAAATGTAAAGAATATGGTGGGTGTGGTAGTACGTACAGACATTGGCAGGTTACCAAACGTGTGTGAGGTCTCCTGTTATCTTGTCATTTAGCCTATTTATACTCAGGAGTGTCTATAGTAATTGGCCCAAAATGGGAAGTTTCCATATCATTGTAATCATTTAAACAACATTTGCGTAGTCGCTAGCCCTGCAAGTGCGCTAATACGCTATTCATCGACGGACGGCACACCCCCGTATATAGTGTTTGCTGATAACTATCGCATTTAGCGCTTGTCGAGTGCCCGCTGATGTGTCGGGCTCTGGTGGGTGGGGTTTAAGTCGACGAGCTTTGGATGGTACCAGTTGGTACTATCCTCGTTTTGAACATGACTTCGTACTTATCAGGTTTTCGATTTGTTTTATACAGATGTCGCGGCATATTGGTCGACCTAATCGTAACTATTCTGATTTAAGTAAACTGAGCCGATCCGACGATGGAATTGAGGGTGACAGCTATCGAGCAGTGAATCCTAGTAGCTTTCTGTTTGTTCATTTGCAACAGCCAGTAGGTACATAAAAAATAGTTTATTTCAATGGGAGGAAATTACCACATGTCTTTACCATACTTTTAGGATAGGGCATATAGGCTCAGTTCGCAGGGATATAAAGAATGTAGAGGACATTCATTGATTCTTTAATATTTTTCCAACTATTTTCGCGCTAATCCAGCAATTTAGAAGCAGATATTGCAAAGACTTTTCCTCTATTTGAGTACCATGTGTGATATCGAGTGACCTGACCTAACGGTGGTGTTCTGGTCGTCCACAGACCGCGAGGACCAGTCCATCCTGTGCACGGGCGAGTCCGGCGCGGGGAAGACGGAGAATACGAAGAAGGTGATCCAGTACCTCGCGTACGTCGCAGCCTCAAAGCCCAAGGGCAGCGGAGCGGTAAGACCGACTTTATACACACATATCTTTTGAGTGACAGACTGGGTTTGATTCCCGATATCTTATTAAACTTGCAGTTTTTAAACGGTTTCGTGATATAGGAACTAGGAAGTATTTAATTAAATTAAGAAGTTTCCTTTAAAGAACTTTGTAGACTTTTATAATTATGTAGTTTAATGTAACGTTACCTGAAGTTTTGTGAAAACTTGCCCGTGTTATTTAAATTACGGAATATTTGGTGATATATTTTATGTTATGATTTGATACTTCTTTAATAAGATTTTAATCAAAGGTGGTGCAAAAGCAGAATGAATTTATAAAATTACTACAATACAAATACACGAAGAAATTAAGTGCGTATGTTTTATTAAAAATACGCTACAATACATACTATTACAATCGATATTAAAGTCATCCTGTAATTTATTTATTTATGAACATAAAATGTTCATTTCTAAAGTAAAATTGTTTAAAAAATGTATAAACAATAAGTTTTTCTGTGAAGCGCGTGCTCGGCTTCTGGTTCGACTATCGCGTGCGGGTAAGGTTCTTAATTCAGTAACTATGCTAGATCTGGACTTAATGCCAATCATTGATATATACACAATCGTCATTGGACTTACTGTTTCAATCAAAACAGCAAATTTCATCAAACATTTTTCTGTTTCACTGCGAAAAATTGTGTAGAGTCGCGCTAGTATTGAAATAAGTAGGATAATTAATTAGGTATTTATTATTAAGCTCGGTACACATCAGTTTCAATCAAAAACAGTGCATTACCATTCATTTTTACATTTCTATATACTGTGTAGTTAATTGTGCTAGTCAGTTAGGATTTCATTGAAATAAATTGTATCTTTTTATCTGCGTTATAACGCAATAACGTTAATAATGTGATATGTTTAACGCCAATACGCAAGGGAGTGCGGTACAACGCAGTCGAAGTGAGTGTGATACGCGAGCCGCTCGCTACTGGCACTTCGCACGTATCGAACGTATACGCAACGCACACGTTGGGGCACGTACGGACTGCGCCTTATGTTGTACACTTAGCTCCAGAAGTTGTTAGTGTCTTGGGGAAGCTGTATTGTAGTTTATATACAGAAGTATAATAATTGTAACAGAATTTACTTAGGTACTGAGCTAAATTGCATTAGATAATAATTATTGTAGTTTATGTGTATACACAGTGGTTAGTATTTTAGGTTATATTTGTATTCTTTAATTGGTTATGAAAATAATAAGTCTGAAATTTTTGCCAATTGCAATGAGTCAACGTTTTCTAATACATAATTTCAAATAACTGCACTACTTTAAAGAGAGCACTGCACAGTCTACTGAACTCGAATGATCTCTGGGATAATAATTAAGTCCATGCTCACACATATTTAAAAATATTTGCATTCCTCGTTCACTTTTATTGGTGACTGTACATGAATACATGAAACTCCATATTATGGAGTTTCATGTATTCATGTACAGTCACCAATAAAAGTGAACGAGGAATGCAAATATTTTTAAATATGTGTGAGCATGGACTTACTGTTACCAGACTATAATGATTATCGCAATGATTGTATATCATTAAACGGCAATGTGTTTCAGTGGACCGTCTGCTAGTATAATTGTGTATATTTGTTGTATATTGAAGGTATAAACGGTGTATATTAGTTACAAGTGTAACGCACCCGCACGCTAGAGGTGGAATGTATGTAATTCATTTTTATTCTACGCTAGTCTGTGGCGTTTATAATTTGTTTTCGTGGGGCTGTATTTCGATAATTTTGTTAACGAATTTGATGTTACAAATAATATTTACACTGAATTACACTATTGGTTGGAAAAAAGACAATTTAAGAACTCGGTTGTTTCAGAACTGTAGGAACACATTTATGACTTCCAATAGAGCTGTGTTCCGGGTTGAGCTTACACCGTTTACGTATTATCTGATTGTCTCTTAGTTTGACAATCTGACAAAGTATGATAACTGATCTATCAAAAAGTTACATCCTAAAGGGTTATCATAAATATAGCCTGTGAGATATAGCGCCACGAGAACCACGCTCGCTCTAGCACCCACTGTTGTGATACTCGTGTAATATATTATATTTTCTATTCCCTCTCCTCCGGCCGCCCTCACCGCCGCCAGGGACCCTCGCCGCAGTTGATCATAGTAAGTCTACAACAAGTAACAACTAACCCGCCGACGTTGTGTGCCTGCATTAACTACTAATCCCGAGTTAGGTCGTAACTCGCAACGCTTTCAGTGTTAAGTCAGAGTGTCGTATCTTGTTCTGTGTCTCATTTCATGCGATGGTTATGTAAATGTAGCATACTACAATACTTTATTGTAATAATTTAAGGATATAAATATTTTATCAACTTAATATAATATATGTCGTAATAAATATTTACTATTCACAAGATAAAAGTATATATTATGTATGTCTAACCGAGTCCTAGTATGGACTTAGTAACTTCAGAATAGATAAGTTTTTATATAAGTATAATACTCATAACTTACTGAATTTTACTCTCGTAACTTCAACTACAATTTTTTTTAAGAATGTCGTATCTTATCTCTTTCTTAAATAACAGCGATTGACTTTAGCTGTGATTGCCATGTGACTGATAGTACGCCCTTTGCAAATATTGGAAATATCGGTACGCACTTGAATTTTTAGAATGGCATTCAAGTTAAAAAAAGTTAGTTGCTCCGCAAAATAAAATGCGTCGAAAATTCTTGTAGCAACAGATACATACATGACTATATGCCCTCTAAAGGGTGTTATAATTAATTTACTGTGACGTTATTTAGCTAATAATCAGCAGACGATGGCAAAATGATACTTCATTTTTTGTTCTGCAGTAACAGATTAACATACATACATACACTTGCAACGGGCTGAAATTACAACCCTCCGCTTCGCTTTTAATTGGGTAAAAATGTTAAGTCTATATTTGACACATTTTATTCATCCACCAATAACTTTGTGTGCATGTTTAATGACCAATGGTTCTATGTTATCGGCTAAACTGGGCTATACAAGGTTACTTTTGAAATATTAAGACTTCGCAAACCTATAAATGTTATATTTTTATAACAAATAATTTAACGCTATTAAATATGTCAGGACTTCTTAGTATTGCCAAATGTAACCATGTTTGTATGATTTATTTTATTTTCCATACCACATGTAACGCAACATCATCTATGTGACATTATTAAAGTACTATTAAATATCTATTATCGTTTTGCATACTCTCTTATTATATTTTATTATTTTTTTTATCACCGTCGCCTAATTATGGTTTAAAATATATCAAATTGGACTTTAGTTTACCATATATTCATTCTAGGTGATGTTTCTAATTATTACTTATAGTATTATTGTTCACTAATTATTACTCATTATCCAACTCATAAAAATTTCAAATTAATTACACGCTGCCACCCTCCGTAGAGTAATGGACCTACGTTCGAGGTAACTACAGCTTGAGTTCGTTTAATGCTTTTACCGGAGTTAACCCATGGTGTGTTGACGGCTTTACTGACGAGAGCCGATGTGGCTTCGCTTGGTGTCAGTCCGTGTGAGAGCGATGTTAACGTGTACGGTCCGTGTTGCAGGGAGAGTTAGAGCAGCAGCTGCTGCAAGCGAACCCGATCCTGGAGGCGTTCGGTAACGCCAAGACCGTGAAGAACGACAACTCATCCAGATTTGTGAGTATACCATACATGTAACAATCGCAAAATACTTTTTAATATGATATCACCCACGATATGCCGTGAGCATGGCTGAACCGTTCACCTGTGACCACGATCCATGCCACTGGCTCGAAATATCGGCGTACAAAATATATATCGTGAGTACCAGTATCATAATAATATGTGTACAATCCACGATGAGTATAGTGAAAAAATTATATGTGACATGATACATGATCGATTTCGGTTTAGACAAATATGTAATGTATACCGTTCAATTTCAGGGTAAATTCATCAGAATTAACTTCGACGCGTCTGGCTACATAGCCGGCGCGAACATTGAAACGTACTTACTTGAAAAATCCAGAGCGATACGACAAGCGAAGGATGAGAGGACATTCCACATCTTCTACCAGCTGCTGTCGGGCGCGACGCAGCAGCAGAAGGCCGAGTACATTCTGGAGGATCCCAAGAGCTATCCGTTCTTGTCGAACGCTGCGCTGCCCGTGCCCGGGATCGACGATAACGCGGAGTTCCAGGCCACGATCAAATCCATGAACATTATGGGCATGAACATAGAAGACTTCAATTCCATATTCCGGATAGTATCCGCAGTGTTGCTGTTTGGATCGATGCAATTCAAGCAAGAAAGAAATTCGGACCAGGCCACGCTGCCCGACAATACTGTTGCACAGAAAATTGCACACTTACTAGGTAAATATATTTCGTATCTTTTAAAACCATTTCTTTCCGGCAATGCTCATTGCTCTTTGCTTATTGGTTGATGTGTATTTTCAGGTCTCTCCGTCACGGAAATGACGAAAGCCTTCCTGAAACCCAGGATAAAAGTGGGTCGCGATTTCGTTACCAAAGCGCAGACCAAGGAGCAAGTAGAGTTCTCGGTGGAAGCCATCGGCAAAGCTTGCTACGAGCGGCTGTTTAGGTGGCTCGTGAATAGAATCAACAGGTCCTTGGACAGGACCAAGCGACAGGGTGCCTCGTTCATTGGTATTCTCGATATGGCCGGTTTTGAGATATTCGATCTTAACTCCTTCGAGCAACTGTGCATCAACTACACAAACGAGAAGCTGCAGCAGCTCTTCAACCACACCATGTTCGTGTTGGAGCAGGAGGAGTACCAAAGAGAAGGTATCGAATGGAAATTCATTGATTTTGGCTTAGACTTGCAACCGACCATCGACCTCATCGACAAGCCGATGGGTATCATGGCGCTGCTGGACGAGGAGTGCTGGTTCCCGAAGGCGACAGACAAAACATTCGTAGAGAAACTGGTGTCAGCTCACTCGGTACATCCAAAGTTCATGAAGACGGACTTCAGGGGTATCGCGGACTTCGCCATCGTGCACTACGCGGGCAAGGTAGATTACTCCGCGGCGCAGTGGCTGATGAAGAACATGGATCCTCTGAACGAGAACGTCGTCTCCCTCCTCCAGTCCTCGCAGGATCCCTTCGTATGCCACATCTGGAAGGACGCTGAAATCGTCGGGATGGCGCAGCAAGCCATGACAGATACGCAATTTGGTGCTAGAACAAGAAAAGGAATGTTCCGAACCGTCTCCCAGCTGTACAAGGAACAGCTGACGAAGCTGATGTTGACGCTCAGGAACACGAATCCCAACTTCGTGAGGTGTATCATCCCCAATCACGAAAAGAAGGCTGGCAAAATTGAAGCGCCCCTCGTGCTGGACCAGCTGCGGTGTAACGGTGTGTTGGAGGGAATCAGAATTTGCAGGCAAGGCTTCCCCAATAGGATACCCTTCCAGGAGTTCAGACAGCGATACGAGCTTCTCACGCCGAACATTATCCCGAAGGGATTCATGGACGGCAAGAAGGCTTGCGAGCAGATGATAGAAGCCTTGGAGCTCGATCACAACTTGTATCGTGTCGGGCAGTCCAAGATCTTCTTCAGGGCCGGTGTTTTGGCTCACCTGGAGGAGGAACGGGACTACAAGATCACGGACCTCATCGTGAACTTCCAGGCGTTCTGCCGAGGGTACCTGGCGAGGAGGAACTACCAGAAGAGATTGCAGCAGTTGAACGCGATAAGAATCATCCAGAGGAACTGCGCTGCCTACCTCAAGCTGAGAAACTGGCAATGGTGGCGATTGTACATAAAGGTGAGATGTTTGTACTTTAGCCTACACGTAATATTTCTCACACGGTTCAATAATAATATGCTTCACGTTTATACAATTCGAGTCTGTTCCAATGTTTTGAAAATAACTTAGCCCTTCACAATACAGAAATTATTATGTAAATAACACGCCAGTGTTAAGTAATAGATTATTCACAAGTAGAAGTATGTCTCACACCTGCCGATTATGTCGGATCTTATTGTTTGCTTCGCAATAATAGACTGACCACTCGTACCATTCATATGATACAAAAATAATAACTTTCACGGTCTTATTTATTATAAACAGGTATATAGTTAGTATTAAAAAATTGGATGGTCTATTTGCAGTTTGATATTTTTTACAAGGTAACCTATTAAGTTTTATTGCATAATAATAATCAAAAGGTCTTAAATACCTGTACAAGAGTTAGAAAGGTCATGCAAATAGGCCAAAAATATTAAATACGCGACATAATAATTAATTTACACCCCACGCGTTGCGATCAGTCATCTAGGGCCTAAACATGGTTGTGAATGAAACTCAACATATCAAGAGCTAGACATATAAATCCATTCTCCGATAACGATACGAAGTCAAAGCATTTAAGTACGTGCATGTCCAATATATAAACCCACGCTACTCGATGTTGCAGGTGAAACCGCTCTTAGAAGTGACGAAGCAGGAGGAGAAGCTGACGCAGAAGGAGGATGAGCTGCGGCAGATCCGCGACCGGCTGGACGCGCAGATGAAGCGCTGCCAGGAGTACGAGGCCAAGTACCAGCAGGCCAGCGCCGAGAAGACGCAGCTCGCCGAACAGTTGCAGGTGAGGTCGCGTTACGCTGGCGGATGGTGACCACGATGGCAGACGTAGCCTGCTGGACAGCACTAAGACGACTGTATTACATTGAAACTTGACTTTGTATGATTGGCAAAGATAAATGATCTCGATCGTTCGACATAATTTATCTTTGTATCTTGTCTTTAATTCTGTCAATAGTGTACAAGTACATGTTTATCCCATTTAAATCTGTGTCTGGTATGATCCCCTCAGGCGGAGCTGGAGCTGTGCGCCGAGGCGGAGGAGTCGCGCGCGCGCGCCGCGGCCCGCAAGCAGGAGCTGGAGGAGCTGCTGCACGACCTGGAGGGCCGCATCGAGGAGGAGGAGGAGCGCGCCGCCGCGCTGCAGCACGAGAAGAAGCGCCTGCAGCTCAACATACAGGTTATACTTGCTTGCAGATGCCGCTTGACAGTTACCATACGGTGATATGTTTATGTTATACACTAATCTTATATACATATATGTATATATAGACGCAGTAAGCGGAAACTTTTTAAACCGCAAAATAGAAAATGTTCACCAAAACTGATAAACTTTGACATCTATTTTTAATGGTCTCAGAGCCACGTCAGCCACGAGACTTGCCACGAGATCATTCGGCGCAGAAATATTTTTCTGATTCCGTATCTGCAATAAAAAATTGTCATAGGTGTGGATTACAACGTTTCCGCTATTTTGCGTTGACATTTAGATCTGTTTCGGACTTGAGATACCGTTTCATGTTCTATTGTTGCGAGTCTTAAAAAGCAGAAGTATATTGGCAAAACTGATATGAACGGAGTTACATAATAATGCTGTGACCAGACATTTGAAACCAAGTCATCGTATTCCAGGACCTCGAGGAACAACTGGAGGAGGAGGAGGCGGCCCGGCAGAAGCTGCAGCTGGAGCGCGTGCAGTGCGACTCCAAGATCAAGAAGCTGGAGGAGGAGCTGGCGCTCAGCGAGGACACCAACCAGAAACTGGGCAAGGAAAAGAAGGTACTCGGATTCTGGACGTGTTATCATTTGATATGATTGTAATGAAGTTTAGATTAGAATGAAATTATGTTACATAGTTTCCGTCCTGACTTGGTTCAGATTAGTGAAGCTTATTTTTTGCATCATTATGTAGGGTTTTTCTATTAACCATATCAAACTTTGTCTTAAAAATATTTTTAATTGATCATTTTGTAACCTCTTTTTACAGTCGCGCTTGCATTCTTTTATTCTTTCAAAAATTACTTTTCTTCTATTTCATTACGTTTCAAGAAACTATCAAGTCAAGTTCAAGAAGCATTCAAGGTTTTTGGCTTTATGAGGAGGTACTGAAACGTCTTAATATATTTAGTTCGATCGAAATATGTATGATGTTTTATTCGCGCCAGATCCTGGAGGAGAGGGCGAACGACCTGTCGCAGGCGCTGGCGGAGGAGGAGGAGAAGGCGAAGCACCTCGGCAAGCTGAAGGCCAAACAGGAGTCCGCCATCGCCGAGCTCGAGGAGAAGTTGCTCAAGGTATGTACTGGACGATGTCTCTATGTGTGCGTGTGTGCGTGCGTGCGTGCGATCTTTATTTGTTATCAGAAATTTCGTCAATTCTGTGCCCAATTGAATAAATTTATTTGCAATTAATAAAATATGTAGTTATAAATATTACAACATCCCTATGTGTTTATTCCAGGACCATCAAATTCGCCAAGAGGTAGAGAGAGCGAAGCGGAAAGTCGAGGCAGAGTTGCAAGATGTCAAGGAACAGCTGTCGGAGAGGAAAGTCCAGATGGAAGAGCTGCAGATTGTGCTCAGTAAGTTACTATCATTATATTCATGTTAGTAATCATCCGAGTTTGAACATCTCATAGCCCTCAGCCTAGTTTCTTGACATGAAAACGTAACTATCCAAATAAGTTAAAGTAAAGCATTAGCTTATAATTAATAATAAAAAGTTTGTCTTATGGTTTAGTATAATGTCTGCTTCGAGTGCCCTTTTGATCCGGAGCTTGTGGCAAGAGACCTTGAAAGTCACAAGCTGCCGTTTAGCATCTTTTTTAGATCACCCCATTCCTGTCTCCTGATAACAGTGTTATTTTACAGCAAAGCGCGAGGAGGAGCTCGCGGCGGCGATCGTCCGCGTGGATGAGGAGAGCGCGCTGCGCGCGGCGGCGCAGAAGGCGGCGCGCGAGGCCGAGGCGGCGCTGGTGGAGGCGCACGAGGACCTGGAGGCGGAGCGCGCCGCGCGGACCAAGGCCGAGAAGCTCAGGAGAGACCTCAACGAGGAACTCGAGGCGTTGAAGAGCGAACTGCTCGATTCGCTAGATACTACCGCTGGTAAGCTATAGCCTAACACAAATATTGCAAATATTGGCCGGTTTTTTTGGCAGAAGTTTTAAATAAATGTAGTAGAAATAAAAAAAAACTGCTATATATAACATTTACTTCTATTTGGACTAAATAATAATGATATCAGCCGTTAAAAACGATCTGTGTTCATTGGATTTGCAAGTAACGTTGATAGAGTCTTATCATCACTGCGGTAGCAGTGTTGTACCCATGGTGGGATTTATTATTATTTTCATGTAAGGGAAGTACTACCATGATATATATATGTATGTATATATTTGGTATCCCCCCAGCGCAACAGGAGCTGCGCTCGAAGCGCGAGCAGGAGGTGGCGGTGCTGAAGCGCAGCCTGGAGGAGGAGGCGGCCGCGCACGAGGGCTCGCTGGCCGAGCAGCGGCACAAACACTCGCAGGAGCTGCAGGCGCTGGCCGAGCAGGCCGAGCAAGTCAAGAAGGCCAAGGCCGGTGCGTACCACACCACTTTGACAGTCGTCGGTTACTGACACGATGTATCGGTGTAACACAAAATCGTGGGTTCGGATTTCGTATTTAAGGTGTGCGGTTGCCGCGATGATGTAGGTTTAAAATCATTACAAACCTGCATCTCAAGTGCCTACTCGTAAGATCGTAGAAGCGTTACGTCTTTGTACAGTCTCCACAAGAAGCGATCTCTTATGAGAGTCACTCAGATTTTTAAATGTTACTGTAGACGTCAAACATGTGGTTTTTTATATTTTTATTTGAAAGATGTTTCGGAGTTGCTTTACGGTACGGCTTTGTTACCATCAGGTGGGACAGTAGCCAAGCGGTAAATTATATTCAGTAAAAAAAAAAAAAGGCCGCACCTAATGTTTGAAACGAAGTCAGTGACATTCTATCTGTGATTGATTTCATAATACAGACTATTTTAAAATAGGATTCTAAATTGTACCGCCTTTTTAGGTTCTCAGAAGATTAAAACCTGACAAATTGCGTTCCAAATTTGAAAATTCATCAAATCGAAATGTGACAGCCGCCGTCACAACAACGTTGTCACAAACCGAAACAATTTTTGCGTGGATTATTAATTTTGTTTACATGGAAATTTCGAATGTAGTTTTATTTGTATATAAATGTTAAGTGGTTTACAATGGCGAACGTGAAGGAACGGAGGCAGAAGAACGTGAAGTTTGGACTGTCGAAGGACGACAACTTCGAGGTGGAGAGAGAGAACTTGAGTCTGCAGCTGGAGGAGGGAAGCGCGTTCAACTCGGCGCGTGACTACTGGCAGACCATGTGCCGGAGCCCTGACGCGGCCGAGGCCAAGCAGGACCTCACTGTGCACTACAGATGTTAGTGTTTGGTCGGTGGATTGTAACCGCAACTACACGTGTCCGTGTACATTATGTGATAAGTGTAAAGTTGTTGTTAGGAAAATTGTATGGGTCATATAATTTATTCACCGATTTTAGTGAGCAAATGCGACGATCGTTTTTAAAAACTTCGTCAGTTTTAGCAGTAAATTTTTATCTATGTAGTACGTGAGTCATAGGAGACAATAAGCCAAATTACGTTATTTATATCTCATTGCGTCCCCTGGAATTTTACTCTAATAGAATAATATAAAACTATAGAACCAATACGGTGACTGACAACGTTGTCGATCTAAGAGTCGGGTACGTACTTTGTCGTGAATTTATACGTGTGTGTTACATTGGACAGTGCTGGAGAAGGCGAAGGCGAGCCTGGAGGCGGAGAACGCGGACCTGGCGACGGAGCTGAAGAGCGCGAGCGCGGCGCGCGCCGAGGGCGAGCGGCGCCGCAAGCAGGCCGAGGCGCAGCTGCAGGAGGTCGCCGCCAAGCTGCAGGAGGTCGAGCGGGCCAGGTGGGTCGCGTCGTCTCGCTTTCTCGCGCGAACTTACACGCGTACGCGCACGTGTTCGCAGTCGCGTACGCACACGTGTCCGTAGACGCGTACGCACACATACTCACACTCATTATCTTATAAAGTTAATTTCATACATTATTTTTTTTTTCTATATTTATTATGTAACTAGTCTTCTCATTGCATTTAAGTAGAACGTACTTTTGCAACTGCAGTGTGACAGTGTGTTACTGTTAGTACGGGTTCTGCTGTATGGCGATAGCTGTCGTTCAGAAATTAACAGATATATTTTAGTGTATAGAACTTTGTCAGTTCTCCTGTTTTAATAATGGTCCGTCCATCATATTCATAAAAATATTGTGTTTCGCTTTGAAGGTTTTGTACCTAATTTTAATTTCTCTTCAAATATTCTAGTTCTATATTAGTTTGGTTAAATAATATATGTTCATGTAGTGACTGTTTAACCATGGAGTAGTGCATTGCCGCGTATAGAATATAAATTCATTCCTTCTATTTATAGTCAACTGAATCTGTAGTATCTGTTTACTTTACTACATACTTCTATACCAAATGCGACGGAAAATATGTCATTGAGCTGTCGTTTCAGATCGGAGCTGGCGGAGAAGGTGGTCCGGCTGCAGAGCGAGGCCGAGCAGGCGCTGCAGCAGCTGGAGCAGGCTGAGCTGAAGGCCTCCGCGGCCACCAAGCAGGCCGCCACCGCCACCGCACAACACGCGGAGGCCCAGGTCTGTTGATACTGAACGTTATCGACATTTAGGGATGCGATCGACGTTATCGATATTATTATTGGTTACGTTGCAGTTGGATCTATGAGAAACATTACTGTGATTGCTTCGCAGGCCCTGCTGGAGGAGGAGACGAAGCAGAAGCTGTCGTTGCAGACCCGGCTGCGCAACGTGGAGCAGCAGCTGGAGCAGGCGCGCGACCAGCTCGACGAGGAGGAGGAGGCCAAGAAGAACTTGGAGAAACAGGTGCGTTACAGGAACCAGTGCTATGGAACGCGACATCGACTGTTGCTTACGTCTTGTTATTTTAATCAGGGGAAACGAGATTTGAGCGGTAAAACTTACTATATATTTCAGTTCCAGTACTTCTTTGTATTTTACGCGTGTTTTTGTGGTTGATTTCTTCGAAACTCCCCGTTAGTTTACAAAACAACTTTAATCCCAAAATCAAAATGTGTGTCAACCGTGATGGTCTAGTCAAACGTGGTGGTATGATGGCCCAGGTGACGGCGCTGACGGTGCAAGTGGCGGACGCGAAGAAGAAGGCGGAGGAGGAGGCGGAGGCGGCGGCGGCGCTGGAGGAGCAGCGCAAGAAGCTCACCAAGGACGTGGAGGCGCTGCACCGGCAGCTGGACGAGCTGCGGCAGGCCAACGACAAGCTGGACAAGAGTGAGTGGTGACGTCGTCCGTTTCGGGGCGAGGGGTCTTGTGCGTTTCGATATAATGGGTTATTTGTGTTGTCCGTGTCACTCGCGACACGGGGTGTTCCAGTGTGGGGGGTATGAGTGTGTAAGCGTTTAATATGTTTAAAAAAAATACAAATTTAACGTAATCTAAGTACTAGAGAGTACAACTTATTCCATAAAGGAATTACCAGCAGACGCGTGAAGAGGAGAGTTGTATTTGTGAAGCAAATGTATTTTTCTTTACCGGGTACTGAACACATAAAAAGATTTTCTTTTTTAGTACCGTTTGCACATAGTAATATTTAAGGTAGTTTAGTTAGTAGGTTTAAGACATTTATTTTCTCAAAAGATTTAAATATCTAACCATTATATCCATGGTTCATTACGATCGGACATTCCGGTTTTTGAGACCCTTTTTTGCCTATATAACTTAAATTGGATTCATTCGAATACATTCGTACTTTCATTTTATAGGATGAGTTTGTAATAAAATTCCAGGCAAAAAGAAAATCCAAGCGGAACTGGAAGATACCAACATCGACCTGGAAGCGCAGCGCGCAAAGGTGCTTGAGCTGGAGAAGAAACAGAAGAGCTTCGACAAGGTCCGTTGATGTAATCAATATAGAAATACAATATTCTTATTCGTTTATACACACACAACTACAACACACAACTATTTGACGTTTCCGTCAAAAAATGCGTCAAACTGTCATGGCGACTCGTGTGTCGTCATATGTTGGAAAACGAAGATCTGTTTGGTTGAGCGGAAAGACCAAAATTCTATGTCAAGTTTGTTTAGTTTTGCAACGTGTGACACGCGTTACGCGTCGTATTGGCGTTCGCTGTCACTGTGACTGTAATTTCGGGATTTTAATTCTCAAAAATATTAAATAATCATGATTTATTTAATCAATAAGATCGATTTTTCGCATTTGTAAATATTAAGCTACCATAAAAAATAGAAATATTCAAAATATTTTCTTACTGTCAACTACCCTATTGTGACACGCGTGCGGGTACGTCGCAGGTGGTGTCGGAGGAGCGCGCGGTGGCGGAGCGGTACGCGGCCGAGCGCGACGCGGCCGAGCGGGACGCGCGCGACAAGGAGACGCGCGTGCTCAGCCTCACCAGGGAGCTGGACGATGCCGCCGAGAAGGTTATTGCATTGCTTATTGGATATATCTTTGTTTCTGTTTGTGACTAGATATCGTGTCATCGGGTCGAAGTACCGGTATTAAATACGAAAATGGTGAGTATGTTTAGTGTAGTTTACAGTTTGTTTAGTGGCCGAGATAGTCTTCCACGTGCTTGTTGGCTAAGCTAATAAATATTTGTACTTTTGTAGTTGGAAATTGGAAAACCAGACTAGGTGGTCAGTTCAATGAAAACCTCGTAATCAATTAACTATCCATCATACTTGAAATGATTGCTGAGAATCTTAATTTTATTGCTAATAATCTAAATTTAGCATTGCTAGAAATCACTTACTTCTTGCACTAGACTATGTAATCAATTTACTGAACTATAAGTAGACCAAGTAAAACAAAAAAAATGCTTTTGGAAAACCCATATTATGGTTTAGAATCGAAGAGAACTTGGTAGAACTAGATATCGCAATTGCGTAGTAGCATTTAATAAATCGATGCGTTATCGTCGACAGATCGAAGAGCTGGAGCGGTCGAAGCGCTTGCTTCAATCGGAGCTGGACGAGCTGGCGAACACGCAGGGCACCGCCGACAAGAACGTGCACGAGCTGGAGAAGGCCAAGCGCGCGCTGGA
Source organism: Ochlodes sylvanus (assembly GCA_905404295.2). NCBI lineage: Eukaryota > Metazoa > Arthropoda > Insecta > Lepidoptera > Hesperiidae > Ochlodes > Ochlodes sylvanus. The sequence continues at coordinate 12,429,412 of FR990134.1, read as the reverse complement.
GTCGCAGCTGGCGGAGCTGCGCGCGCAGAACGAGGAGATCGAGGACGACCTGCAACTCACCGAGGACGCCAAGCTGCGGCTCGAGGTCAACATGCAGGCGATGCGGGCGCAGTTCGAGCGCGATCTGCAGGTGCGTACAGTACGCTTGGCGACGTGAGCGCGTACGTGACACGCGCACTTTGCAGCGCGTCTGGAATATTATTTGATGACTCGACGACCCGTGTGGCAAGTGTGTGTGTTCCAAGGGTCCTGGGGTCAATTCCCAGGTAGGTGAAAATTTGAATTATGATTCTTGGTCTGGGTGAATTTCTTCTTGTCTTTCTGTGTGTTGTCCATGGCACCTACGACACAGGATATCCTAGTGTGGATCTGAGTGTGTAACGTTATTTTTATTTATTTAAAAATAACGCTACACAATTTTACACGACTTGAGACCTTGAATTTTTACTCTCGGCGCCGCTAAAGAAGTTCCACTTCAAAAAAATGTAACAAAACACTAATGCAACGTGATGTTGTTGTGTCCGGCCAGGCCAAGGAGGAGCAGGGCGAGGAGAAGCGGCGCGGCATCGTGAAGCAGCTGCGCGACCTGGAGGGCGAGCTGGAGGAGGAGCGCAAGCAGCGCGCGGCGGTCGTCGCGCACCGGAAGAAGCTGGAGGGGGACCTCAAGGACGCCGAGCAGGCGCTGCATCTCGCCAACAAGGTAACGCCACCGGCTCGGTTGACGAACCAACCTTACCCCACGGTAACTTTGGTTCGTCAACTTAGCTGTTCTTAACGTTCGTTAACTTAGCTGATCTTAACGTTCGTTAACTTGGTTGTAACTTAGCTTAGGTTAGGTCGGTAACTTACTGTATGTATCCGCAGATTATTGCCTAGATATCAACGAGTTCTTAGATTTAAATGCTTACAATATTATATGGTTTCAAATTCATTTTTGGCCACGAATTCAATGTAAACAAAGCACGTTGTTAATGTCATTGAATGTTAATTACAGGTGAAAGAGGACGCGGTGAAGCAGGCCAAGAAGCTGACGGCGCAGCTGAAGGAGGCGGTCCGCGAGGCGGAGGAGGCGCGCGCGGGGCGCGAGGAGGCGACGGGCGCGGCGCGCGAGGCGGAGCGCCGCGTGAAGGCGCTGGAGGCGGAGGCGCTGCAGCACGCCGAGGAGCTGGCGGCCGCCGAACGCGCGCGCCGCCACGCCGAGGCCGAGCGGGACGACCGCGACGACGAGCTCACGGCCGCCGCCGCCAAGGTGAGCCACGGACCTAGTTACCACTGCCTCTGCACTGTATAATTTATTTTGTTCAAGTGCCAAACGTGAAACATAATTATTATGTAACATAACTTTGTATAGAAAGTTCAAATCAATCGAAAGTCAAAATCGTATTTATTTTACTAAGATATCCTAACGGCCCTACCGTTATTATTTGGTCACACCAATTTTATAATTTTTGGACTCGTTGTCACACGTGGTCACAAATACATATATGGCATCCATCCCCTGGTGTCACATTTGCAATGTCTCAAATTGTAGTTTATTATTTATATTCTGAACTGAAAATTTGTTATATTATTTGCAGGTTACCCTTCTAGTGGATGAGAAGAAACGGCTGGAGGCCAGGATAGCAACCCTGGAGGAAGACCTCGACGAGGAGCAGTCCAACAACGAGATCCTCAACGACAGACTTAGGAAATCTCAGGTACAACATTTACTATGTATGAGCACCACGGCTATAAACTTCGGTTCCGGTTATATGACGCGTACGTGAAAACACAATTGTTGCAAAACATTTTGTAACACTCTGATTATTTTTTTAATCAATGCTTCGATGAGCGACTTCGATAGCGATTGATGTCCTTCTGACCTTCATATGGTCAGAGTTAAAAACTTTTTTAAATCCGTTGAAAATTTCTTTAAAAGTTTTATATCAAGCCAAATGGATTCCTAGACAAGTTAAAGTTTCTAGACAATTCTTATACGTATAAGTTTAGTGTTATCTGATAAAAAATATACGTGCGTGCGTGTAAACGTACACACGCACGCACGTTAACACGTTCGCACGTTCCCGCAACATATTTGTTCCTGTTTCAGAACCAAGTGGAACAGCTGACGATGGAGCTGGGCACGGAGAAGGCGGGCGCGGCCAAGCTGGAGAGCGGCAAGCTGGTGCTCGAGAGGCAGAACAAGGAGCTGAAGGCCAAGCTCGCGGACCTGGAGACTGCCGGCCGCGCCAAGACAAAGGTGAGGTCGCATACCGATAGGGTTAAAACGGATGTCTGGTCTCGAGGGCAGACTGAATCGTTCCGATAAACAGCGCTGAAAGATGCCAGTTCTGACGTGTGATCTATGATTTGATAGTTCAAAATATAATCATGTAAGGTTTTAAAAACCATTTTGTTCCTTTTTAGTATAGTTAACTTTTTAAGAGTCGTCAAACATGGTTTACATTATAAGATGCCAAACAGAAGTGACACCACATTCAAAATTGTGCGTTTATTCGACCCCTTTTTTGTACGCAAACCTAATCTAGTTGTTGTTGTTAACCTGATCAAATCTAAAAAGAAGCTTTTGTACAATGAACGAACCACTTGTGGTGTTCGCAAGTGTGTAACCGTTAGTAACGTATACGCACTGTGTGTGCGCAGGGCGTGATCACATCGCTGGAGCTGAAGGTGTCGAACCTGGAGGAGCAGCTGGAGGCGGAGTCGCGCGAGCGGCTGGCGCAGCAGAAGGCGGGCCGCAAGCTCGACAAGAAGATGAAGGAGCTGGCGCTGCAGCTCGACGAGGAGAGACGGCACGCCGACCAGTACAAGGAGCAGATCGAGAAGGTACTCACACTCGCACAATAAGCGGAAGGACCAAGCGGTGGTAGGTGGTCATCTTCGCTCATGGAGATATGTAAGATCAAAAGTTTCATGAGGAGTGTCAGATGACTGAATGGTACAAAGTCGATGTCTAACAATTGGGACCGTTCACCATATCCCCGACTGGTGCCCAAAAAACACTTAGAATTGGCCCTGAGGTGGACCTTGCACATCGAAAACCTCTTAACACCATACACATTACACAAATTTACGTATGCACGCTTACGTACACGTATGCAAACTCGAATTTAGTAATGAATTTAGTGTTGTTAAACTAAAACAAATCATCCAAATTATTATTGCTCTGCTTGGATAGTGATTCGGATAATACAACCAATGTTGAGGTACCGTTGACATGGTTCATGACACTATTCTATTGACATTCTCGTATAGAACAACTCATGCAGTAGTACATAGTAGTAGATCGGTCTGTGCGTACAACTGTCGTCGATCTGTCCAGATGAACGGGCGCGTGAAGGCGCTGAAGCGGCAGCTGGACGAGGCGGAGGAGGAGGTGCAGCGCGAGAAGGTGGGCAAGCGGAAGGCGCAGCGCGAGCTCGAGGACCTGCTGGAGGCGCACGAGACGCTCGCCCGGGACTGCACCAACCTGCGCAACAAGCTCAGGTACGCACGCGCGACGGCCGAGCGCGATGGCTTTACGTGTTGTACGACGTGCGTACTGTACGACGTGACGTGCGTACGTGACGTACGAGTCTAAGCGAGCACTTTGATTACGTGCATTTTTAGAACCAAGCAAAACGCTTATTCCCATGTTATTTTTTATGTCCTGTTCCAATTTTTTCGACGAAATTTATACGTAGGGATTACTTCTGTTTTTTTCGTATTGAAGGATGTACATATAGTTTTTTTCGTGAATGGATAAACCTAAAGTGATAGAGTTCCGTGCAATAAGTCTAGCGATTATGTCGCAAGAATACCTTCCGTGTTAATGGAAAATTATCGGGGCTTATATGCAACGAAGTAATTAAGATGTGTTGGGAAGTGTACGACGGAAGGACCTTGGGTATGGAAAGAGTTTTCTATCTTTCACAAATTTTAAAGTTATACTGTATCATTTGTATTTTTGTATTTTGAGAAAGTCCGTTTTTATATTGACTTACGAACAGATGAAGACACACGATGATCAATGAGCATGTTTAGATAATAAACATGCTCATTGGTGCAGCGGTTAGGGGCCTTGACGACTATTCCTTCTTGATGTGTACTTATTTGTACTCTTTATACTGTAAACTATGTAATGTCTTTGTGATTAACACGTCCGTCGTATAGCGTAGATATACGACTACGTTGTGCCGTAGATACTGTGTTTTAAACATGTGTGTGGTTCCGTAGGCCGTCTGAGGACAATGAGTAGGGCGGCGGCGGCGAGCGAGAGGTAACGGGGTGGTGGGGGTAAGGGGGGGGGCGACGTTAACGAATCACCACACGATTCTACCGCCGATGTTACGCTGCTCAATGCTTTCATATTTAAATTCACTTTATACAGCTTAAATAGTGAATAAACACGCTATACCTTAAAGTGTGTAACTTAAAGCCTTTTTCGATTGAGAAAACAAAAAAAAGCTTAATGTAGGGTTTTTATACGTATGTTGTATCAAGTACGCTAAAACTATGATTGTAGCTTGGGGATTGGCTCTGGGAAAGGTCATAAAATTAGATCGGCTTATCTTATTTCTGACGACCTGATCAAACACATTCGCAATGATTATAGTAAATGTCTAAATGTTGTAAAATAATTTGCTTCCATACTGTACTTTTAATATGTGTGACTCACAATTTGGTTGAGCAGTGTAATGTCGGTGTAACATTTTAATTGAACGCAATCGTGGGGCCGCGATACTTTAGTAATATACTAGCATAACACGCACACACAGAGAGTGAAAGTAAGCAAGCATTAGGGAGCTAGCGATCACCGAGTATATATTTTAAGTTTCCTGGTATCGTTTGATTTGTAATATAAGTCGTTTGGCAGTATCAATATACCTATTTCTTAAAGTGTAACAAATATAATTGGTGATGCTGATTAAAGTAAAAAATATAGTATAGCAGCAGCAGTTTATAAAATGAACAATTTAAAAATATTTTTCACAGGATCTGACGTCCGGGAGACTGCTTAACAGGTTTCAAAATTGTCCTGAAGTGACGTCGTATGTACTTAGTGAAATTATTGAGCACGAGATTTGTTTGGTACCTCATGAAGGTCGCTAGCTCTTAGCAGTGTCAGGGTTGAGTACACTGGTAACCCGTTGCATGATCGGACAATTAATCCAACTTTAGTGCATTGATTGCGGCATATTGACACTTCATCATAATTATATAATATTATTAATATTAACAGAAATAACATGATTGCGTGCGTTAAAATGGCAGATATTGTGTTGTTATTTTTTAACGGATTCAAATGTCGCTTAGGGGTTTATTTGATGTTGTTGTTTACGCTTCTGAGTGTCGCATCGGTAACATTTCCAGTGGTACGTTGAAATGTAGGAGAATCCGTCCAATTTGTATATAAAAAATTGATATAAATTTACCTAGTCTCATTTATTAATTCAATTCATTCAATCTTTACATATAAAAATACATGACGTGACTGACTGATTGATTCAACATCGCAGAGCATAAATCCTTGGAGCCAGAAAGTCGACATTTATTACACGGGTAGTCATGGATAAATATGGTCAATTTTACCTTAGAACATAAGTTGTTACATGTATATTTATTAAGCATGCTTTGGGGATACTTTATCTTTACGTCATATACTTATTACATAGACATATTTGTGTTGCGTTAAAGTAAATAATTATAACATTTGTTGAAACACACCAACTGCCACTGGATGTCTTTATCACTAGGGACGCGTGCGGACCATTGCATTCGTCACCTTGTAACGTTTGCTGTGCTGTCCGAACATGTGTTGTACTCTTATACTGGACTCATTTCATCTTGGACTATAACATGTTTGTGTTTGTCACTAATACATTCGACAGTTTAAATATCATTACTTATTTTTAAAGTCTTCGACTGTTTGATTGACTTTTAAAAAAGAACGTAATATTATAATTTTTATCTTGTACTTTCCATATTTGTTTGTATTATGACATACTTTATATTTAATTGAAATTTATTGTATGTCAAATGAAAGTAATTCATCTTTTCCGACACTATTTGTGCGGAGTATTTATAAAAGTAGACAACGCAAGCACTGCGCGTGTCAAAAATTATGCGAAAGCTTTTTGCGACAAGTTATGAAACATCTCACAGCGGGTGTGGCTACATTTGTTTAAGAACTAAATTATACTGTTGTGACTTGCCGCTTTCCGTCGCTCGCCTTCATTCGTTAGCAGTAAACTTTACATGCTTGCGATGTCTAAATCTGTTAGAAATAGTGATGTATATAAATTAACAGTGTTATTTGTGTCGGCAGGCGGCAGGGCGGGCCCATAGGGCTCTCGGGCGCTTCCTCGTCGTCCCGGATGAAGCGGTCGTCGCTGGCGCCGGGCGCGGGCTCGGGCGACGAGTCTTTCGACGACGTCAACGATACGACCAACAGCGTGGAGTGACCGCCCCGCCCCCCGCCGCCCGCCCCCCTCGGCGCCCCGCCCACCGCGCCCCGCCCCGCGCCCCGCCCCCTGCCCCGCGCCGGCGGCGTGCGGGACGCGCGACTGAGACGCGAGACCGACGCGCGACTACGAACAAGCAGCGACGATGTGTCAATCGTTTCGCTTTATATTATTCATGCGATATTAAAAAGTATATTTTTTATGTCGGCGAAGATCGTATCGATCGTGGTCGCAGTCGCGCGTCTTCGAATACCACTGGACGAAATGTTTTATACTAATTGTTTACGTATAAATATTTTAAATTAAAAGTGGGTAACATTTTCAGTGTCATCCGTGAGGACTAAGATGTGCATTATTGTGCCTGTCAGACGTGACACCTTCAATGATTTGTTGTATCTTTGTCACAAGATCTTTAAGCATTTGCATGATATTTGCATCATTCATGTTTTGTATCATGACCGTTCGTGTAAGTCTCGCATTGTGTCGTGATAACGTCTACATTGTCATTAACTTCTCGAAAACCGCATAAATAATCGCCACTTATCGTTCACGGTATCGTGGTTAACGTTGTTCCATTTCACGCGTTATCGCCGATGTTTCATAGTATGGTATCGTATCTACCCTTAATTTTGATACCGAACCGCATAGTAACGTTATCACAATCAGGCTCCAAAGTTCACCAGACAATTGTTGGTTTCTTCGAAAATTAGCGTTAAAGTGCGCTATTTGAAGCAATTCCAACGATAAGTAGCATGCTTTAATTACATACACGAAAAGTACGAACAAACCGAACCGAGAGTAGCTCAGCGGGCGAGACCGAATCGTATAATTATACGTCGTATTTCGACGTCATATTTTCGGCTGCACTCTGTTGAAATGGTTGACGGCGTGATTCAAGCGTTGTGACGTCACTCGCGCTTTAATTTTATATAATTATGTATAATACAACAGATTGTTATGACGTCACGGTATCTCGTCACATGTTACTCCTCACGGGCGGCGCTCGCGGTGGCGAGGCGGTGCACCGAGTTTGCTCTCAAATGATTTGTACATTGTAATTGGATTAGCGATTTGTATATGTATATATTTAAATTCTTCTCTACGGTTATATTTAATTATTGCCTTGTTCGAAATTTGTTTGTATTATTTTATTAACGGACGCTCGTATTGTTATAATTTTATTGGTGACTTTATAATCGTGTTACGGATACAAATCGCTGTTTCAAATATCCAAGCGACATGATATTGTAGATGATGAATTATGGCCGATTTTGTTTGATGTTATGACGTTTTAGAGTCTGTAATGCGATATCATGTGGGCTTGGTAAGAGGGTATTTTAGTAACCGCGGTCTTATTAAATATGTATGTGGAATTATTATGAATATTTTTCGGTTACGTTTTGCATTTATAAATGCCTTTGAAGATGTCGTAGGAGCTGATGCAACATTACTTGCCAGATTTTAATATAAATACCGACAGTTGTGTTGCCCCCGGGGAGGCGGAGCGGTCTTTGACTCGTCTCAGATCGAAATGCTTCTACGAAGTGCGATGTTCTCTTTGTAAATTTTTAGTTTGTTAAATTATAATGTTTTAATAGGAAAGGAACGTTAATAATTCCGCATTAATATTTGAATGATAATTTTAATCGAGTTAACTAGTGGAGAGTGAACTGTATCGGCTTTGTAACTTACGTGTACTTAGTGCGTGGAAGGCGCGCGAGGCGACCGGGTCATAAATTTATGGATACATTTAACAAGCTGGGTGCTCAATAATCGTAATTATCGTGTTTCATTACAAGCGGGTTCCGTCGGGTGACGTCATGGCCGGACGGGACGCATTAAGTTTAATCTGTTATATTTTGTTAAAATTCCATTGTTGATGAAATTTGATTGCTACATGAAATAATTGTTACTCGTTAATTTTTTTAATTTATCGATTAATAATGATAATTTTAATAGTAGAATCGATATATACGTACGGCGGTCGTGCCGCCGCGTCACGTCGCGTCGCGTCACGCCACGACACGACGTCGCGTCGGTGACGTCGGTCCCAGACAGCTACAATACGAATCTGTAACAATTGGAAGCATTTCCCCAACCAGTATTAAACAACGACACATTCCTAAACAATCGAGTTTCACCGCTACCTAGACCTGGTCGTGCGGGTAGCGTATGAAATTTTACTCATTGGGTGATATTGTGATGAAGTTAAAAAAAAATTAAACGAAAATATTAAAAGTATTATAATCTGTGGCAAAAGTAATTGATAGAGATTCGATTTTTTCTTTTGCATTTAACGCGACTGAGGAAGAAAGACTGGTGTTGCGACAATATACACTTTTTTACCCCCTTTGCGTGGGCCGGTTTCAATATATCGCCCGGACTTTGATAGAAACGCTTCGTGGGGCTCGCTCGGGTGGTAGCATTCGTTATATATCAACGGAGCGAATTGCGGTTCAAGTCGACGCCGACTCGAACGTGCCCCACGAGGCACCATCATTCATACATCATGTAAATAATGTCAGTGTGGTCCACTGAGCGCTTAGTTGCCATAAAATTTTATAATCCTAGAGTAAGTAACTAGCTTTCGGTGTGAGGGACGTATCGCATGCCGATAACAATCTCCATTTATATGTAACGCGTGTACTTATTTAAAATCTAGTGAGGAATACAAGTGAGAATATTTTTTGAGAATAGTTTTGTGACATGTTACCGTGTCGCGTCAGTACAAATCTGCGACGGTCGAGCATCGAACGTCGATACGTCCCGCGTAGGTTGTAACACTAAATACCACTGTATCTTCTTTCCACCCGAGTAGCGCGAGCGTCGTCGGCGAGGTGTACATAGGCGTCGACGGCCCTCGTCGCGTCGGTGTTCGCGGAGGTGTAGCTTGTGAACACTGGCGTCCTAAATATTATCCACAGATTGCTCCGTTGTACTTAGTTTTGTATGCAAGCAGTAAGCATTGTACACCAAGTCTACGAAGCAACGCCTCCGCGGAGAGTGGCGCCGAACGTTTACACGCGACAGTGGCGCCGCCAGGTCGCGGTGTACGCTGGAACACGGCTTGCTTTATTCTAGATTTAGGTAAGACTTAGTAATAAATCGTGGCCTTAGGTATTTCGACCGCGACGCGGATGACGTAGCGTCGTCTCCGCCCGCGCCGCTCTTTGATAAAGTATCTTTGTATCTCGCGAACATTTTATACGACTATTGTAACCGAGTCTTAATTATTGTAATGACCTCCTTTTTTATTATATAGTTTTCTTTTTCTGAATAATAATATAAAATTTAAATGTAAGTAAACCATTGAAGCATAAACATATTTTACATAAATATTATATTTAATTATTAACAATATTGATAATTGTAAAATTGGCCATAGGTTGTAACAAGTTATCAGTTGGTATGCCAATTAAACAATTTTTCATGATTTTTAATATCATTTGTATTATTTAATAACCCTATTTTCCACCAAGAAGATTATACGTAAATTACGTATAATTGTAAATTACGTATATTTGTCCAGTTTTATCGTATAATTTACGTATTAATACGTAAATTATACGATAAAACTGGACAAAACAAAAAGAGAATAATCTCCTGTTCGATTCGAATATGCGCGGTATCCTCTACGGCCGGCGGTAGCAGTATCTGAGTGGGTACGCGACATATTAATAAAGTACTCTGTGGTACGCGATGTTCCTCGGTGGTACGGGATGTTACCGCTAGTCCCTGCCTTTAACGGATTTCGCTATCGCCGGCGGTAGAGGATATCGCGCGATATCTGAACAGACCCTTGATTTTTTAATATTCGTTTCGCTGTGCTTATGACGGGATCCTTTCAACACACCATTTCAAACAAAAAATGAAATGTTTAAGTAGGTACATCATTTAATCAAAATTCCGCATATTCAGAGACAAAAGTTCTGTGAACTTCTGTGCAATTTCTAAAATATATAGGAATGCTGTGTGTGGAAAAAAAGTTCTAAGGCCGAGTGAATTCAGTGTCTCTCAAGCTGCAACATTATAAGTGTCATAAGTGTGCATCAACCCTAAAAGCAGCCTATCAAGGTAACATAGATGCCCAAGAGGCGAGAGTTGTCTTTGTCAATTAAAACAGAAGTTGACAAGTGACAATTTGACAAACTGACAAGTGACAACAAAACTGAAAACGCTCGGTAAAGTTCGGCAGTTTGGGAGTTGGATCTATGCGGGTGTGAATACTGTGAATTTATTTTTTTAGAAATTTTGCAAAATACTTGGCAGATATTTTACTTACCATACCGTTTCTTCCAGAGTTAGGAAGTATATTATTTAACCCCAGTGAATTGCACACAGTTCACAATGTCCGAAGACGCAATTAACGAATATTTCGAAGTCGCACTGGAGCTTGTTAAAACATCGGGAAACCTTATAACAGAGCATGTCGACGGGATTAAATCATTTGAAATGAAGAGTTGCGACATAGACTTTGTCACAGAAGTAGACCAGAAGGTTGAGCGCAACCTAATTGATGGGCTTACGAAAAGGTTTCCCGACCACAAGTTTATCGGAGAGGAATCTGTCGCCGGTGGTGCGAAATGCATCTTGACCGATGATCCCACCTGGATCATCGATCCTGTGGACGGCACGATGAATTTCATTCATGGATTTCCTCACAGTTGCATTTCAGTGGGGCTCACAATAAATAAGGAAGCGGTCGCCGGCATCATTTACAATCCGATGTTGAATCAGCTTTTTACTGCCAAAAAAGGTCAGGGCGCGTTTCTGAACGGCCGGCAGATTCACGTGTCTCAGGTGAAGGAGCTTCGTAACGCACTGATATGTTACGAGGCAGGAACGAGCCGTGATCCCGAGAAGGTGCAGTGTGTTCTCGAAAACTTCAAGACCATCATCAGTAAAGGTCATGGGGTCAGAGCGCTGGGATCTGCAGCTTTGAACATGGCTATGGTTGCTCAGGGAGGTGCAGACGCTAACTTTGAATTTGGTATTCATGCGTGGGACATTGCAGCTGGGAATATTATCGTCCGTGAGGCTGGTGGGGTTTGTATTGATCCATCTGGCGGGCCCTTTGATATTCTATCCCGCAGAGTGCTTTGTGCCAGTTCAATGGAACTGGCTCAGGAGTTGTCCAGAGAACTACATCAATATTACCCTGAGAGGGATTAAATGTAGATGATAATCTAAACAACACAGTACCACACAATTGACTTATTAACTGTTTGATAAAATCTTTGAAATAAAAAAATATAATAAGACAATAAAATTAAGTTATTTACTAACATATACATGCATTAAGGTTCAATTTACTGACAAAATCAACTATTTCATACAATTTTTATTAATGTGAAATCATAGTTCAAAATTCCCATTGTAGTAAATTGTATAATTTGTAAAATTGTGTTGTACTTGTAATTGAATATGTTAGTAAGTAATACATATATGGGCAGCACACCAAATACAGAATGTTACACATGAAGAAAATGTTACATAATGTAACAGATCTAATCTCTAATCTAGGAAATTTGCTTAGTTATATTATAAGCAGTATTAATTCAAAATGTTTGCTTATCATTATACACCTATGTGTTATCAATGTGATGTGTTATAATTTTTAACTGTAAACAACGTGTTTAGAGCCTATAATATTGTTGTAAATTATTTTTTGCTTTAAATGTTTTGTATTTGATTACATTATTAACATATTTAATGGTTCTGTAAGAATACTTATATATGTTATAATGTAAATGTTTTGTTATTGTAATATTACCAATTCTTAAGGAATTTAATCATTTTCAATGTTAGTAGTGGCTGCAGTTGTATTTTATGCATTTTATGATTCCTCACATATTCACATATACAATCTTGCAGTCTTGTAATTGGTTAAGTCATGGGTATCTTTGACCCACCATAAATTAAATATTTGTTGACATTGGTTACAGGTTTCTTCTTACTCTTGAGGGATATTGAATGCCTCAGTGTAGCAGGTTGCAATGGTAATAAGAAATGCAATTTTGTAAGCTTTTGCATAAATGTCAATAATTTGAATAATTTTTATTAATACTAGGACTAAAATAATACCAAGCATTGTGGCTGAACCAAAGAGAAAATAATCTCATTATATATTTATGTTAATTTAATAAGATAAGTAAAATATTAAAGTAAAATTCATAGATATTTTAAAGTATTTAATCATTATTCACAATCGTATCATTTAAATTACTTAAGTGACTAAATATTTTTTATGTTTTAAAACATTATAAACATTTGCTTAAGAAGATACATATTTCAAAACTTTGTATTTAAAAAATAATTTATTATTATTATATCATTATTTACTTAAACATATTGCATTCATAGCGTCCCATTTGGGCAAGTAGTTAAATAATTTAATACAAGTCATGTAACAATATTAAGTTGTGATCAATTTTGTTCCAATAACTTAAATGTACTTAAAATATAATATTGACGTATTAGCAGTAGTTTTTTTAACCACATCCTAAAAGCATTTTGCATATTGAAGCATTTTACATTATATTTTATCTTTTCTTATGTACTGTTACTGTTCGGTGGTATGCTTCATTTATTAACTAGTATAATTATGAATACATACATCTTGAATTACTTGTGTGAATATAAACTCGACACAGACAAAATTATACATTTTTTAAATAGAGAAAAAGTTTTGTCATGAATTTAATTAGTAGGTATCGTTAGTCAGTTTGTCGGTTATATAGTCATGTTAGCCTATTAATTATTATTAACCATGTTAATACTAGAAATAAATAATGCCTACGAGAAAAAAATACTCTTCAGGGGGAGATCCAATCTCTTAAGCTTAACTCATCATGTAAGCTTCAGTCTTGCTTTTTAGATGATAAAATTAAAATGATAAAAAGGTAATTGAAAAAGACTTGGTATGTCATGAAAGTCACTTAAGTATATGTACTTAATATAATATGTTAATTTAACCTATACTTTGTAGTCAATACACAATGACATGACATGTTTGGTACTGTCAATCTATTATTTTTGTCATAGTCAATAGTCAAGTTAAAGTACCAGTGTCGGTTTCGTCAATTAATAGATTAGTCAGATCTTCGTGTGTCAGTGTCAAATATACTAAGTGAAGTTTGTAAATTTATAAAATAATCGTTTTTAGCGTGCCGGTAAATTGCTTGGTAAACGAATTGGTAGTTTTTGTGTCTAAAATTGGCACACGTTATATAATGTCTAAGTTATGTAGGTCAGATCCAGGTCGAGTCAGTGGTTCGATACAGATAATCATGTCAGTCGTGTCAGGAGTCAGGAGTCATCAGGTTGTCTACTTATTTGTCATATTTAATACTTATTAATTAGACATGGTCATTACTCGTCATTTATAGCTGTTAGTAGATTTGTCAGAAAGTACATTGATAGTCAAAATCGTTAATTGTATCAATTTGTCAATTTGTCAGAAAAGTACATTGATTGTCGAAGTCGTTATTGTGGTCAACTTTTAGGAAAAATACATTGATAGTTAAGTCATTATTGTAGCTATTAGTGAATTTGTCAGAAAATTACATTAATAGTCGAAGTCGATGTTTGCAGCTAAAAGTTAATTGTCTAAAAATCACAATGATGGTCGAAGTCGTTAATTGTAAGCCTCCAGTTTAGGTCTGAAAAGTACATTGATAGTCGAAGTCGTTAATTGTAAGCCTCCAGTTTAGGTCTGAAAAGTACATTGATAGTCAAAGTCGTTGATGGTAGGTTATAGGTATAGAACTCAATTTGTCAGAAAAGTACGTTGATAGTCGGTAGTCGTTAATGGTTATGGTCGATTTGTCACAAAAGTACATTGATGGTCAAAGAGTTATCGTCATCATATCTATCGTCAATAAGTCTTGGATCAGTGTTTAAGTTTTGTATAAATTGTATCACTAATCATACAAGTATATTCATTGTAAGATAAGTTAAGTGTTTAATTATGATAATTTTTGTATGGCTGACTTCGTTCATGCATGATCAATTTAGTTTCTTAACTAAGTATTGTTAAATCTAAACGGTCGTCGTTTCACGGAGGTGAGGTCCATTGGTCTCGGTATTTCCCTCAAAGCGTAAGGATCGACGTTAATAATTGGCATGGTGTGTGGCAAGCCTTCCGGAAGGTCGTCTTTCTCTTCATACACGGCCCATTGCGATGGACTGAAATAAAAATAATTATGTGTAGTTATTGAGCAATGGGGATCATCGATACCATGATAGAGGATTATATGGCCAATAGAATCAATTTATCTATCAATGGAAAAAATAACACGCGGCATGCGCTATCGGCAAGTCGGTTATTGGTTTTCGTGACCACCATGAGCTTCCGCTTGAGGGCGATAACAGCATTGGCGTGCAGATAACGAACTGGCAGGTTTTGAAGAATCTAATTGTTTTCATAGTGGAAATTGTGTATAAGATAATAATAATGAGATCATGAATAGAAATAGCTGTCATGTTAACCTAGTTTTTTAAATTTTTGTCTATTTGTCGGAGTGTCTGTTTGTTTGTGCGTTTGTTCCCGTTAATATCAGAAACATAAGACGGGTTAACCGATTTAAATACAGTTTTCACTCATGTATTGTTTACATTTACCGTTTGTTTTTATTTTAATCGGTTCGCACATAAACAAGATAAGGTCAATTCAAAGAATCCCGACTAACATTTCTTTCTAAGCCATAACATAAGTGTCAAATGAAGCATAAGAAGTAGTCGTTAATAAGTTTAAGCATATTTTTCTAACTTACCTATTTTCACTGGGTATGATTTGAAACGCCACAGACGGGGTTTTAGCAGGTCCTGACGGCTTCTTGATTTTGGACCTCGGTTTGTCTGGGTCTACCGATTTTGATTCTATTTCCTCAAAGGATTCCATCTTGTCTGAGACTGACCGTTCTTGCAAGTTCTCATCTGTGACGCTAGGTTTAGTTGAGCTTTCCTTCAATACTTCTGGCGTCTTAATTTTGTCGTTTTGTTTTGAGTCTTTTATTGTCGAGGGAGAGTCATTGTCAGAGTATTTATGTAACACGTTGCCTAAATAGTAGTATCTGTTAGTGTTTAAGTTCATTTGTTCGTCATTTCGTCGTCTAGTATTATATGGTTTAGTAACAGTGTCATATAACATGAAAGTAGAAAGTTTTCCAGTATTGGTCATGTCACCTTTGTCAGTATCGTCTGGTTTAGTATCAACTGTGTCAAAGTCTTTGCTGACGGTCTCGTGTTTTGAGTCAGTTTTAGTCAAGGAGTCAGATTTTAGTTCGTCATTAGTCATATCGCCTTTGTAGGTTCCTAAGTAGCCGAAAGTCACAAGTTTGTACAAGTTTTCTGTAGTTGATGTGATTATGTTACTTTTAGTAGTGTCCGTTGCCACGGTAGTGGATGTTGTTTCGTCGTTGGATCTAGATTCGATGTCAGTCAGTGAAGTCGGCCTGTTGTTTCGGGAGTCAACGTCATCATTGTCGTATTCATGTCTGTTGTAGTAAGGTCGATTCGGTCTTCTGTATGTGTCGTCATAGTTTTGGTAAGTCACTTTTACAACATCCCTCTCAGGGTTCCGTCTAGTAGTTTGTCGCCAAGACTGTGTGGGCCTCGGTCTTGGTACATAGTTAATAAGGTAAGTGTATTTGTCTACATTTTCAGTCACCGTTATGTAGGGTCTATTATGTGGTCGTTTATTTTGTAAGTTGTTGATGACAAGGGATTGAACGCTTTGTACGTCATCGTCGTAGTCGTTGTACTGAGCCGGTCTGCTATAACGTCTGTCGCTTTCGAAGTCGTAACGTCTGCTTTTGTTTTTAAAATCAAGTTTGTCATCGATCGGTTGGAATACGTTAGGTTTAGTTATGTTAAGTTTTGTAGAGTCAGTCTTTATTTCAGTCTTATTATCAGTTTTGTCAGTAAAAGTCGTGTCAGTATCGTTAGAGATCTCTAAGTTCATAGCTTTGATCGAGTCAGTGTCAATATGAGGTTTATTTTGGTGTAGTTTGTTTGTCGGTATCGCTACTTTCGGAGGCTTTTTGGTGGCTGGTTTAACAGTTGTAGTAGGGTTTGATCGTTTGGGGATTTCGGGTTCTTCAGTGTCAGATTTTCTAATATTGTTAGAGTCAGCATGTATTTCGATCCAAGGGGATAAGTCAAAGTCGTTAAGTAGTCCATTCAGGCAGGAAATTCTCTCGTTGTCAGGATTGTTAGCGGACAGGAAGACGAATGGTTGAACGCTGTCGATGGTGTCTAGTGTTCGGCAAAGCACCTGTGCTAATGATATGCGACGGATTTGTTGCAGTTGTGCCGGTGTGAAGGACGATTCGAAGCCTCCGTTTTCATACCTGAAAATACCGCGTTAGTAGTTAGAAAGGTGTTACATGTTGTAATATAAAAGTAAAAAACTCTTTTCCGCTATTTGATAATTAGTTATGAATGTATCGCTTCGATTCGATTTGTCACTCATGAAAAAATTTTTTGAAGTAAAAAAATCTGTTATAACAACTACTTCTCAGTAGTTATATAAAAAGTATTCTGCAATATTAGAAATAATGAACCTATTGAAATAATTTACCAGAAACGATCCCCTTTTCGCAGATTAGAGAACTGTTGAGCGATGATGCAGGCGAAAGTTGGGCCAACCAAACCGCCAATGACGGGTCGCTCGGCCATGCCACCCGTGAACAAATCTATGTCGTCGACGTGCCTGTAGCCATACAATTTATCCCATTACAAACGCGATCAAACTAACCACAAATTGGTTGAAATTATATATTATGTATATTTAGGTTTGGCATAACTTCAGCGTACCTGTACAAAACCTTCAACTTTCTCACAACCCGCATTGGCATGACTCGCATCAAGTCATCAAAGTCTACGAGAGTACTCAAGCCACAAGGCTCCCGCCACATCGTGTAGGGTGGGACGCCGTGGTCCCGGCCCCTCTGGATGTTAATAGCTGCAAGATCCATGCCGAAGTCAAAGTGTGGGGTCTGGAACAGGTGGTTCGTGAGCTCTTCGGTGATGAATTCGTCGCGCCTCTGAGCCGGTTGGTTCAGCATCCCCAAGAGAAGGCGGTCGACGGCACCCATGCTCCAGATGTTTGAGGGATTGGTTAGTTCATCGTGGAGTGAAACGTCTGAAACAAAAAAGAAATAATAAGGTTTTGTACCTAGGAAGGATGATTTTGAAGTCTGAATAATTAAAAAAGCTGGTGAGAAACTATAACATAAACAACAACTTACTGTTACTCAATGGCCTGTGGAATCTGTCGTACCGGACCATGGAAGCTTGAACCAGGCTATGGCCGAAGCGAAATGCTGCGGATCCGAAGGAGCTGGCTGGACTGGGGTTGATTTTGGGATTGTAGTCTTTGTAGTATCCCTTCTTTAGAGGCTCCAACTCAAACAGTCGCATTACTTCTGTGCCTGGATAAATAAGATTGAGGAGTTAGTTTGCGTTAGCTTTAAATAAAAAAAGAAGATAATTGATAGGTCATCAT
Source organism: Ochlodes sylvanus (assembly GCA_905404295.2). NCBI lineage: Eukaryota > Metazoa > Arthropoda > Insecta > Lepidoptera > Hesperiidae > Ochlodes > Ochlodes sylvanus. Next base: position 12,411,460 of record FR990134.1, on the reverse strand, counting down.
AATTTTTTATGGAAAAGAACACGACGTATACGTGCTCCACAGAGAACGTGTTAAATTAAAATGTCACAAATTTTCACATTGTGATCTTGACTGAAAAGTCCGCTATTACTTACGTACGGTTTAGGCAATTTTTACGAGTGCTTACCCAGTACGATGGGCAGGAACTCTCGGTAGGTGACGTGCTGCAGCATCGCACCGACAATCTTACGCGTCTCCTGGTAGATCTTCTCATCGCTCCAATGCGGGTTCAGATGGGCAAGTTCTTGTGCCATCCTGGAAATATGCCATAAATTATTTAAATGTCCCAAAGTTAACCTTGACCTATTGGCGTGTAAGTAAAATCGACACATCTAATTTACCTGTTGTGTTGCCGCAACCACACGATATGAGCTGCTACAAGACCAGGGTGCTCGTTGACCCTTGCGTCTCCAGACTTGAAGCAGTCGGTGGAGACTGCGCCTCCGCGGCAGAGCTCGTCTCGATGTTCCCTTGGTAGGAGCGGACGGCGCTGTTGCACTCGTCCGTATTGGAGCATACCTGGTGGTTTTTGATGAATTTGCGATACGCAGTTATTGTACCCGTACAAGAGTTCAGGATGTCTTGGTTTAATAGCAAGCATTTAGAAAATGTTTTCAGTGTCAGAATAAGGGGTGTTGAGATAGATTTAAGAGGTTAGCTTACCATTCCTGAATAGCCTTAACCTATCGGATTGCCTAGCCGAGCTGGCGTACAGTGGAGAACCGTCGATATAAGCAGACACCTGGTTCATCTGTTCCCGCCAGCCTAATGCACAGTCGTCGCGAGGGCCTGGAGATGACCTGATGAAGTCCAGACACCTGACTCCTCGGGGACCGTAAAAAGGATCGGACGGAGGTACTGCTATCGGCATGCATTCCGGATGCTGTGGATAATAAGATATGTGTAATTCGTTAAAATTATTTACTTTAATTTATTATTATTAGAATATTGAAAATGGCCGTACGTCGTCAAAAGGGATACGAAGTTAAAAAATGAACAGGTAGGAACGAAGTTCCTTCGGCTAATGAAGGCAACGGCGAACGAAAAGAAAGAGGGATAAAAAAATAAAAATTAAATGTGGTCCTCGGTGACTGCCGCGGTAAAGCTATTGCCTAGCATTTTTTATCAACCTATGCAATTATAAAAAATTAGATGAATAAATCTTGGATTGCCGCCATCTTGGATTTCTATTTTGACAGCACCATCGACTACAACACCCTCGAAAACCATGAAAACGATACCCATGACGAAAAGTTGATAATTTCGCGCAGCCGCCATCTTGGATTTCTATTTTGACAGCACTATCGGCTTCACCACCCTCGAAAACCATGAAAACGATACCCATGACGAAAAGTTGATAATTTCGCGCAGCCGCCATCTTGGATTTCTATTTTGACAGCACTATCGGCTTCACCACCCTCGAAAACCATGAAAACGATGCCCATGACGAAAAGTTGATAATTTCGCGCAGCCGCCATCTTGGATTTCTATTTTGACAGCACTATCGGCTTCAACACCCTCGAAAACCATGAAAACGATACCCATGACGAAAAGTTGATAATTTCGCGCAGCCGCCATCTTGGATTTCTATTTTGACAGCACTATCGGCTTCACCACCCTCGAAAACCATGAAAACGATACCCATGACGAAAAGTTGATAATTTCGCGCAGCCGCCATCTTGGATTTCTATTTTGACAGCACTATCGGCTTCACCACCCTCGAAAACCATGAAAACGATGCCCATGACGAAAAGTTGATAATTTCGCGCAGCCGCCATCTTGGATTTCTATTTTGACAGCACTATCGGCTTCAACACCCTCGAAAACCATGAAAACGATACCCATGACGAAAAGTTGTTAATTTCGCGCAGCCGCCATCTTAGATTTCTATTTTGACAGCACTATCGGCTTCACCACCCTTGAAAACCATGAAAACGATACCCATGACGAAAAGTTGATAATTTCGCGCAGCCGCCATCTTGGATTTCTATTTTGACAGCACTATCGGCTTCACCACCCTCGAAAATCATGAAAACGATACCCATGACGAAAAGTTGATAATTTCGCGCAGCCGCCATCTTGGATTTCTATTTTGACAGCACTATCGGCTTCAACACCCTCGAAAACCATGAAAACGATACCCATGACGAAAAGTTGATAATTTCGCGCAGCCGCCATCTTGGATTTCTATTTTGACAGCACTATCGGCTTCAACACCCTCGAAAACCATGAAAACGATACCCATGACGAAAAGTTGATAATTTCGCGCAGCCGCCATCTTGGATTTCTATTTTGACAGCACTATCGGCTTCACCACCCTCGAAAACCATGAAAACGATACCCATGACGAAAAGTTGATAATTTCGCGCAGCCGCCATCTTGGATTTCTATTTTGACAGCACTATCGGCTTCAACACCCTCGAAAACCATGAAAACGATACCCATGACGAAAAGTTGATAATTTCGCGCAGCCGCCATCTTGGATTTCTATTTTGACAGCACTATCGGCTTCACCAACCTCGAAAACCATGAAAACGATACCCATGACGAAAAGTTGATAATTTCGCGCAGCCGCCATCTTGGATATCTATTTTGACGGAATTATCGGCTTTAGTACCCTCGAAAACCATGAAAAATTATTTATCTATTTATTTTATTTATTTCATTATTTCGTTACGGAATTTCTGGATTCGGTCCCCACGCTCAAGGCCCGCGTTAAAAGCTATGCAATAGCTTAAAAAAAAGGTATTATACACTACTCGCTTGTGTATGCGACTGTCGCGCATGCGCACGTCTCATTCAACGCTTTTATTCCACGCATTTTTTTTCTTACGGTTTTACTATCACATATTTTTCAGTTCGGTCGCCGTAGCAAAACCTATCCCCTCCAAGCCTGCCGTAAGGAACTTCGTTCCAAAAAATTAGGTACACTTACCAAAAATTCTTGGGGTATGAAGTCCCTGCCTCCATCTTTGCAGCATCTCGGCACAGATCCGTTGAACCCTCGCGACTGGGATGACGACGTCACGTCATGGTCAAGGAACTGACCCCATTGCATCAAAAGATGTGTGATTCCTGGGTTTTCAACATTGTGGTCTTCATGGATGAGAGAGCTGATTTCCCTTGCGGATGGGAGCACGTGGCCGAAGACAGATCTTCGGGGAGCTTGCAGGCCATCGGAGTACGCTGGTGGAAGGAAACGTTGAACGGGGGTCATAGTGGACCCCCATCTGAGACGGCTTAAGTTATTGCAAGTGCCGTCATGTGTACGATATCTGTAATAGAAAAAACGTATCAAGAGTTCAAATTAGTCCGTGGCTCAAGGATATTGATAACACTAAATTCATCACCGATTTACTGCTGGCCAAGAAAGAAAGTAGCCAGAACACGATAACGGCTAATTCATGCAAGAAGGTGGTGGCTAGTCAGCTGGGCTTCACGAAAAGATAACATGGCTACTACATTAAATTGTTTTTATTTCAATAATATATAATATTGACGACCCGGATGGCGCAATGGTTAACACGCCGGATCGCCGTTCCGAGGGTCCTGGGTTCGATTCCCAGCGAGGCGGAAATTTGAATGATGAATTTAAATTTCCGTTCTTGGTCTGGGTGTGTGTGTTCTTGTCTTGTGTGTTGTCCATGGCACCCACGACACAGGGAATCCTAGTGTGGGGCTATGAGTGTGTAGCGTTATTTATATTTATATTTATTTATATTTAATAGTATTGATCTAGTAAATTGATATAGTACTCAAATTTTTTTGGGGAGTACCTAAGCTTAGAACCTCTATTCTAAGACGAGAGATTTGCATAAAGACAAGATTTATATAGATTAAATAAATAATATTATCAACGTACCGTTTGGAAGCCGGTGGACATTTGGGCGGTCCCTTCAGAGGGCATTCATCTAGCAGAGGGGACTGTCGGAGAGCGGTCGCGGTGGGAAACCCTGCTTCATCCGTTCGACTCTCCAGGTCATCCTCGTCATCGTCGCTGTAAAGGGAAATCATTGGATAAATTGAAGGGTATCGTATCCTCATTCATCCTTTATCCATCATGTAAGTACCGATATCAAATGAGCGAGGACCCATTACAGTGGTAAATATGTTTAATATCCGTAAACATAAATCAGATATCAGAAACAACGAAGACTAAAAAGTTATTTGCTATATAAATCCATATCTGACTGCGTTCTGTTCGGGAATCATACACGTCCTTTCGTTTAGCACGCGAGGGCTCGACTACCTTCTGAGTTCTTCCGTCTTCCGATCAAATTAACAGGAACATACATTTTGGTTTTACTATCATATAGTGCTATATTACAGACTGCTTGCAGTGCTTGCCATAAAGTTCATTAATTGAGCATCTCAGTAAAACTACCTTCACTCAAACACAGGAGTATAAAGTCGAAGGTTTCGTCAACATACGTTGCTAGGTACATCATAATATAAGTTGGTAGGTATTCGTATTATCGTATATTCCTAATCATCATCGCTGCACAAACGACCTATAAGTAGTTTACTATTCAAAATACTTAGCGACACTAATATAGTGCTTTCACCTTTTTTCTACTGCGTCCTACGCGCCACAATCTACGGCCATCCGATATTGATCGGCGATGTGATCACAATCTTGAAATGATAAGAATTGGCGAAAGTCGTTGCGTAAGCTTTGAATAAAATTAAGCCAAAGATAGATAAAGTGAAAGCAATTTTAATATTGCGTCTCTGTATATTATAACAATTACACCTACAGCGGTTTCTATGCAAATATACCTAATTATTAAACTAAGATAAATGTCGGACTTATGACTTAAATTCTGCACAATAAAAACATAATTATCTCAAAAATATAATTAGGCACTAGGTATACAATACTCTATGAACAATACTGTATTAACTCCTAAGCGGTTGGACTGATTTTGATGTTATGTTTTGTGTAGTTGAGTGGGTCACTTTCAGAGATGGGCAAAATGTAATCATGATTACAGATTACAATTTCATCACATCACAAATCCGTGATGTGTCACGCGATGACAGTGATACGTCGCGCAGCAGGTGCCTTGTTTTGTAATGTTATTAATGCGGTGTTCAAGATACATTGGTCAACCGTTTATGGCTCCACGACGGTTGCGAATTTTAAATAACCAACCGAACCACGTCGACTGGTTGATCGTTTATAAAGAGATCATGAAAATTGGTCATGACTAACCATGGCCATGGCGTGTGCACACGAAAACTTAACCATAACCAATTACAATGTGACACATCTACTACGTACCTACGAGTATTTTTGAATGAACACGTCTATATATTGCCGGTTAAATTAAAAGTATTGCGTAGTAAATGACGTTGAATTTCAATTTTCATCTCTATTTTCATAATTTAATTGTAACTTTTTTCTGTATGGGTGGCCTGAAAAAGTCGCAATTTAGCTTTGTAGGAACCTTTTGTTTGTTTATCTCAAGTAAACATCCTTTTAAAACAACAAACAGTAAAAAACGATCTATACTTAGGTGTATTCAGAAATTTCTTGTGCTTCCTATAACAGTCGGGTCGATACTCGATAGTAGATAAAGCGTTATCTCAATAGGTTATACATAAGTAGTTAGACAGCACATTTTAACACTTTTGTCTGTTAAAACCAATCAAGACTACTTAGACCACGGTTATAGCGGTGTGAAGTGTGGTTACAGAGTTTACACCTGGTCTCTAACAGGTTAGTTATGATTTTATTCTAATACAACATTTGAAAGCACCGGGTGAAGTTACGCAACATGCCGGCCGCACACTCGCCGTAACGATTATGAATAACGATCGTAGCGAAAGTGACAATCGTTCTATAACTCGTCACTACATTGTGTCTCTACGATCACAATAAAACTTTATTGAATAATAAAGTTTCACCTTATTTATTTCGTAAAAAATTTGACGTTATATTGCTTAGAATAATTACTTCAATAGCTCGGAATGTGAACATTTGTTTAATAGTCTACTTTATTTTGTTTTCTTTATACTACAAGAAATATGAAATGAAAATTTAAGATACTTAGTTATTGTTTTTCTAAGTTAGCGCGCTTACCATCTAAGGGCTGTATTACCACTTACCATCAAGTGGGATCGTAGTTAGGTAAGCAATACCTAAGTTAGCTTAAACTAAGTAAAGAAAAACATGTTTATTAAGATTGTCATGAAATTTGTACAGTGGAATTTTTAAAAGTTATATTGTGATCATTACAACACTAATTAAATGATGGAAAAATGTATCATATTCATGTTAATACATTATACACTAAATAACGAAATATTCAAAACAAACACCAAATGCCTAACATACAAAGTGCTAAACACCCTAATCAAAGCTACAAATACGGAAACACATAAAATTAAATTACATTTGGCGTGTTACAAAACCAAACAGAGTTACGGGCATTCGAAGTCGTTAATTGACCAAGTAATGCGTTGCACGTTAGCGTGTGTGCGATAATTTCAGCGCTACTGTTGACCTTTGGGGAAAGTGAAAACGACTTTCGCTCGACGCAACGAAGCTATACATAATTATGCGTAGATATCGCACTGGTGGCTTACCGTCGATACGCGCTTACACCTCTGTTTACACCCTTGATGATAAATGGAGAATTGTTTTATAAACACACCTATATTAGTTTTTTGGTGTTTTTTTAACACGCCCAAGTATTTAGTTTTTTTGTGTGGTAACTTAATCGCTCACAGTGCGACAATTTGTGTCCATCATAAGTAATTGAAACTTCAGTAGTCTTATCTTATTATAATAATATCGTCATTATAAATTAGTCGATAATTGCAAAATGTCTTGTATTTGTTTGGGTGGAAGCGTTAAGTTCCCGGTCTCAAATGTACCTACGGCAAGCTATGCCGGAGGCTTTTATGCAACGTTAGCGCATTGCCGTGGAGTCACCCATATATTACCCATATTCATATAAGAGAAATATGGGGGGTTGGGAATACATCTTATGAATTATAAGGACAGACCGGTGCCTTGCCGTTAATAAGCCAAATCGCTCAAAATACGTTCATAAAGAACGTTATGGCTATAAGAAATGAAGAACATTTCATAAAGGAATCAATTTATGAAAATATCAATCTAAGACTACATGAAATGGGATTCATAAACATTTATAAGCATTCTCATAAAGTCGATAATTAGAATAGGTAATTTGGTTAGATTTAGGTTTAAAGAATCTTTATTTCTCATAAGACTTTTACATCACTTAAAATGAGAAACTTAAATGCTACAATTAGTTATGGTTTATGTCCGGCATGTGGCATGCATGGTTTTGTAAATAAATAAAATAAACAATCTCAATCAAAAGTTGGTTGCAGATTTCTCGATACTGCCTAATGGAACATCTTTGTTAGTGAAAGTTTTATTAGCGACCACACTGAGACACGGCGATTATCAATTATATCCGTTTAGAACAATTATAAAAAACTTTAATTAATAACTTGTCAGTTTCTAAAAAAATATTGTTTTTTATTTAAAAACTAGGCCGCTAATATCCAAAAATTCTTTATAGTGCTCACTTGTCTCACTTGAGAAACCTACATAAATATGCAAAGTGCAAGTGAATCCATTGAAGAAATAAAAAGTTTCATTATTCCCTGTTTTTAAAAAAATCCAAAAATTCTCTCTTAGTGCTCCCCTACACTTCTAAAGGAACATACTTACATGACAAAATTTTAGCTTGTTGCGTTCAGTAGTTTCGGCTGTGCGTCAGTCACTCAGTAACGGAATAGTTTTATATTTATATTGATTGATGTATCATCTACATCAAGTAATTATTTGAAAAATAATGCTTCAGTGGTAATAACGAATTATATTAACACGGAATTCGCTTTAAAGTAGTATTGTTTTATTGTACTAAACCTTTAAAAAATATTTGTAGTATGTAATGACAATTTTATTGCAATTACGTTTTTACAACTTACCCTTTTGATAAATGATTTAACGCGTCGTCAATAACTGATAAACATTTTTAGACAAGGATATTCAGGTTAAGCAAAAATATCAGGAAGTAGCTATATTCATTTCATATCAATCACAAAACTTTACAACAGATATCAAAAAACTTAACTCGATTTGTCGAATCTTTTATTCCAGTTAAAAATCTTGCCATACCTTTGATTACTTACAAAATTTTAAACCGAATCGAATATTACAAAATAATTCAATTTAAGCGATCGTTAAACTAAATTCATTGTAGCGTTTTCAGGCAAAAGCAATTTGGAGGTCGCTGAACCCGTTTTTGCGATCCCAAACGATTTCCTCTGACAATCGTGTTCGGAACAGGGAGATAATTTGGCTTATTATGCGAGTAGCGGAATGCTAGCGGGTGTTAATACATTTTTTTGTCGTTCCGTGTACGAATTATAAAGAATGTTCCGGGCGTGGTTACAAAAAAAGGCGTTTTGAATTTTTTTTGTGTCAATCGATAATTCTAATTACTGATAGCCAATACAGTAATGTTCTATATAAGCGAGACATAAAAAATAAGAGGTTTCATAAAATTCCCTGCTAATTAATTATGACACAATTTTGCTAAATTACAGTAGGTATGTAAAATATCTGTCTTTCAATATTTCAAAGTTACAAAATGAAAATAGACAGCTGCAAATAATAACTTTTACATACATAATAACTTTTTCTCTTTGTGTCCCTCGGGAAAAATGCAGCTTACTTTTTTCTTTTAAAATTACATATAAATATGAAAATTTAGAATATTTTTTAATAAATAACCATCGCAACACACTCAAACTTCCACTTTGGGATTTCCTTCCAGAAATTCAAACTCATTCAAATTGCCGCCTCGCTGGGAATCGAACCCATGACCCTTCGGTATCCGCCATGCGCCAAACAAACCAATATACGGTTGTCAAACATACTTCACCTATGTCTAATATTATACTGACCTTCATCCGCCAGCCGGGAGTCATGTCAAGTCCAGTCACGAGTCAGTCAATCCAAAAGTCATGTCAAGTCACTGTCACCACACGTCAGTCAGAACAGTCGTGTCCTTGGTCAGTTCAGTCTTGTAAAAAAAGGAATGACTAGAAGTATTTGAATTTGGCGCGCGATGCCAGTGCGCGTCGGGCCGCCATCGCGGCCGCGCGGGACTGTGGAGCGGGGAGAGCCGCGGTCGCTCATATACTTCCACTTCTACCTGACGGGGTTTCGTAACGCTGTTGACAAATATTGCCAGTAGGGGCTTGTTCAGCTAGCTCTAACTTTAATCCATTCAACTGATTAGCTTGTTAGTTGAACGGCAGCCCGACAGGTGTTTCGTAGCGATCGAAACACATTTATTTAAAGTGTGTATGGTTGTTATGAACAAGCTGGAAACAGAAAGGCGGTTGTGAGCTTTCATCTGAAGGAAAATAGTAGATGATTACTTTTAATTCTTAAGTACCTATAAACGCGAAAGTTTACAGGTTACAGTATATGATGGTTACTCTGAATGATGGTTAATGGATGAGCTCCTTTAAAAAAATTTCGAACCTCTTTCATTCATTACTTATAAACCGACGCGGCGACGGCGAGATTTTAGAGCAAATAAAGGAGTTGCATTGATAATGTACAAATGGTATTTTTGCGACTCATGGTTATACGACATTGCGAATGGAAATCGAAGAATGATAACTCGAAAGCCGATTTAAGTCTCACGTTGAAAAGACTTCAACGCGTTCAATATCAGAAATATTTATTTTGGTTTCATTTAAATTTCTTTCAACTATGTCACTTTGCTGAGTGCAGAATGAGAGAATTTGATACCGCGATCTCTCCGCGGAGACATGAAAGGCATTTTTAAACAAAATGAATATTAATTCATTAATTTTATTAATTTACAAGATTAATTCAGTCGCTTCGCTTGATGACAAATGAAATATTCACTACTATGTAAAGACGTTTAAAAATAGTTTAAAGCATATACCTATAGAATGTAGATTTATGCACATGTTAGTAACATGTGGTTTTATATTTTCTCAAAAAAACTGTTTTTGAATCTGTTCTGTAGTTCCAAAGATTACCTTAAATGTAGGTAAACAGAAACAAACAATTTTAATTCTTTAAAATGTTTGCTTTTTACCACCGTATTGTCGTAATTGTATTTCGATTAAAATTCAGTTGTAAGCTTAAAATATGTTGCTACAAACAGCTGATTTGTTTCTTCGCGCAGACGGCAGATTTCGATACCTTCTGTTACAACAACTTCCAATCAAGCCGAGTCGAAATGCAACAAAGGGAATTGATTTGCGCATCTGTTTTTATACTTTTCCCGGAAAATCATTATTTATTTGAAAGTTTTATCAGTCGCTAAGGTTACTTATATTACTATTCAGTTAAGTTTGCTTATTTAAATCGATATCAGTTTGCTCCCCGTTTTTTATCGTCTGCAGCGTTGACGAGAACGCCGGACCACCAAATGGTAAGTGGTCATTTGCGCCTATGGAAATGAGCAACACAATATCGTTAATGCATTAACCCTGAAGGAGAACTTTTTATACCTTTATTTTTAAAGAAATTCATGTCATAACATTGCGCTCCAGTTATACCTCAAAAGCATGTTCATCTGACAGTCTCTCTCATTGGTCTCTTCAATATTCTTCATCGTGACAACGTGACGTCAACACTTTTTCGATTAGAGATAGCAGTACCTACAAAGGGAAACCACGATTGTATGACGATGCAGGTACGATTTTAAATTTGCGATATCTAATCTTTAAAAATTTCGAAATAATCTAGCTAATTTTTTAAAACAGTGCCTGTGGTGACGATGTAACGCTTCGACTTCGTTCCTACCACCTTAATGTTTCACTTCAGGCGGGAGATTAATCTCGCTGCCAAGATTACGATTGGCATATCAACTTTACAAAGCAATTGATTCTAAAGCTGGGAGCCAACTCGATATGTCATGTGCGACACAAAGAAAGTTGCGTGGGTTTCATGAATTTATCATTATATTTTGTATATTGTTACAAACATTACAAAGAGTTAAGTTTACAAGTGTTTCATAAGTTGTCGCTTTGTATAATTATGCATAAGTCCATGAGCCTTTAAACCACAAGTTTGTATTCGTTCAACTCGACATCGGTAATTTATCTTACTTGTTCTTACCAAAATACCGAGAATATAATTATTATCTTACAGGTAAGTTAATTTACGGCTGTTTTCAATATTCTATTTATACACAAACCCCCAATTTAGTTGTATAGCAAGTGTTGAAAAGTAACAACATTACAGTGTCATTGGTTATTTTATTACTTTAACTACTCACTTCTTTTGTGATTATGGATAGATTTATTGAAAATGGTCATAGTAATCGAATCTCTAATGAGTATGACAGAAGTGCGTCAAAATAACGAACGTTTTAAGATCCATCAAAACATTTCTTTTTTATGTAT